>OU343218.1:112279676-112487954 GCA_910596185.1 Chrysanthemum makinoi
AATTTACTCAAAGGTTCCAATGTTTCTCCGGTCGGGGTTATTGCCATCGCATGCTACACAAAATCGCTCCCGATTCATTAATCGCTCATGGAAAAACTCCATATGAACTTGTCCACAACAGAAAACCTAATCTCTCTTTCCTTCGTGTGTTTGGTGCATTGTGTTATCCAACTAATGAGGTTCAAGACTTAGGCAAACTTAGAGCTAAAGGCACATTGAGTATTTGTAGGGTATGCACCAAACAAAAAGGGATACCGAATCTACAACAAAAGAACCCGAAACATCATGGAAACAATTCACGCTACGCTTGATGAGTCGACCGTCAAATGGCTCCCTGACAATCCAGCCAGACCCGCACTTCAAAATGTACCCCATTGGTTCATCCCTTGTTCCAAACTCTTCTCAAGAAACTCCATATGTACCTCCATCTCAAGATGATTTAAAGAAATTGTTTGATCCTATGTTTGATGAACTTTATGATCCAAGTACTAATGAGGTGTCGATCCCTACAACAGAGGCTGCTCATATTCCCGTGAATGAAGTCAATCCCTCAGCCTCAATATCCTTAAGTCAAGAAGCCGCCGACCTTCCTTCGCCTCATCAACAAATCATCATTCTTCAAATGTACATCATGGAAATGTTTCGCATCAATGATGAAGTTAATCCCTTTGCTACTCCTGAAGATGCTCCGTTTATAAACATATTTGCTCCCTAATCTTCATCAACCATCTTCTTCGTGAGACATCGACTCGCTACTTCCGCCTCAACAACTACCACATGAACACCTCAGAAAATGGACTCACGATCATCCATTAGACAACATCATTGGAAATCCTCTCGTCCGTATCCACAGAAACAACTTGCAACCGATGCCTTATGGTGCTTCTTCAACTCGTCAGACTCTCAAAGATCGAACCCAAAGATGTTAAAACCGCTATGAATGAAGACAATTGGTTCAATGCCATGCAAGATGAAATTCATGAGTTTGATCGATTAGATGTATGGGAATTAGTACCATCTCCAGATTGTGCTATGATCATTGCTCTAAATGGATCTTCAAAGTGAAACTTGATGAGCATGGTGATGTTTTGAAAAATAAGGCTAGGTTAGTAGCTAAAGGATATCGTCAAGAAGAAGGTATAGACTTTGAGGAATCTTTTGCTCCAGTTGCTCGTATCGAGGCGTAATCGAATCTTCTTGGCTAATGCTGCTAGTAAGAACATGGTAGTTTATCGATGGACGTGAAAACCGCATTTCTTAATGGAGATCTTAAAGAAGTGGTTTACGTCCAGCAACCCGAGGGTTTTGTGAATCAGAGCATCCTACTCATGTTTATCGCTGAAAAAAGGCCCTATATGGTTTAAAGCAAGCTCCTAGAGCATGGTATGATACGCTATCAAAGTTTCTTCTATCTACTGGATTCAGAAAGGAGCAGCTTGATCCTACATTGTTCACCGAAAGTCGTGCAAACATTTAATTCATGTTCAAATTTATGTTGATGATATTATTTTTGCCTCGACCGACCCTAATGAATGTGATCGTTTTCAAATGAAATGAGTTCAAAATTTCAAATGTCAATGATGGGACAAATGTCATTTTCTTGGGATTACAAATTTCACAAAGTCCCTGAGGCATTTTCATAAATCAATCTAAATATGCTACTGAGATCTTAAAGAAATTTGGCTTTGATTCAAGTGACCTCCTTGACACTCCCATGATTGATCGAACCAAACTAGATGAGGACCACTCAGGGATCATGATTGACCAAACGAAATATCGAAGTATGATTGGATCCCCATGTACCTCAACTGCTAGTAGACCAGCACATCTTGTTCGCTGTTTGCATGTGTGCTAGATACCGTGGCTAAGCCTACTAAAAGCACCTTGAAGCGGTTAAACGGGTCTTTCGGTATCTCCAAGGAACCATCAATATGGGACTTTGGTACCCGAAGGACACCCGTATGTCACTAACGCCTATGCAGCATGCCTTGATCATGCAGGATGTCAAGATACTCGTCGAAGTACGTCGGAGGTGCTCAGTTTTTGGGTGATAAGCTTGTGAGCTGGTCTTCAAAGAAGCAAATGAGTAGCTCTATTTCCTCTACTGAGAGGTTGAATACATAGCCATGTCATCTTGTTGTGCTCAAATCTTATGGATGAGATCTCAATTATCTTACTATGGCTTTGAATTCAACAAAATCCTCTGCATCTGTGATAATAAAGTGCTATTGCTCTCTCATGCAACAACGTCCAACACTCAAGAGCAAAGCATATCGACATTCGACATCATTTCATCAGGTAACAAGTGGAAAAGGGTGTGGTAGAACTCTATTTTGTGAGGTCGAATATCGTTAGCGTACATCTTCACCAAAGCTCTTCCAAGAGAACGTTTGAGTTCATACTTCCTCACTAGGCTTGAAAAGCTTTCAACCGAAACACTCAAACGTCTTCAGGAAGAAGACGAGGAGTAAAGGTCTATGCTCATCTATCTCTTGTAAATATTTTTTCGAAAAACAAAATACAAAATTATAAAACTTTCAAAAAAAAAAAAAAAAAAATCTGAAAAATTCGAAAAATCTTCAAAAAATATTGTCAATTTGTCATGTTTTTCTCAGTTCGATTATATCTACGGTCTTTGTGCTGTCATTCAAAGAATGACACGAGACTTTAGATGTTGTTCGAATTTGAAAAAATAAAAAATAAAAAAAATATTTTTGGGAGAAAGAGAAACAATGGTTTATTGTCATTTCAGGCAGTAACCCGCTATTCAAAGAAAGAACAGAGCCATGGTTTACCATGTTTTCAAATTCCATGCTCTGATTCTATAAACATTTATCTGCTGAAAACTAACTACTTTGAAAAATAACTCAGTCTCTATTTTTGATAATCATCTGACTTATTTGTCAAAATATCTATCTCTCAATCAACAACCTATGTCATTGATTGAGGGGGAGAATGATTTCAATTAAATTAAAAAGTTATTTGGCATTCAATTGTTTTCAAAAGATAATCATGCATGTTTAACCAATGGAGTTTATAATCTCATAATCAGATCCTTATCAGTTAAAAACGCTTTCATAATCAAGTCACAATTCTCCTCAAAAGCTTTCAAAATCAATTTAAATCTATAAGAGATCACAAATCTCAAATGATTTGATAATTGTGATCGGGGAGAATGTGTGATTTAAATTGGAGTTAAACTGATAATTCGGTAAATGGTTTTATAAGGTTGTACAAGCTCTCCTTCCCACATGTGCCAAACGATTTCAAATTTTCCATGCACATGTTGAGGGGGAGCATCTATCTTAAACCACAATGATTTGAAACGTGATCAAAACTCTTTTCAAACCTCGAGGCACATATTGAGGGGGAGCATAACATTGAAAACCTCATCCTTCCCCAAAATGCTTAATCTTCTTGATTTGATTAGGGAAGTGATGTTGATATCTTTTAGAAAATGGAATTCAAAGAAGTTAATTCTTTCTCTTGCCTCCGTGTGCAAAACGATTTCAAACATTTGATGCACATGTTGAGGGGGAGCTCTTATTCTAAAAATATCAAAAACAATTCAGGTACAAAATGCTTTGATAATATATGACAAGTATCTGGATTGATTTTCAAATGGTTTTCAATTGGTTCCAATGGCAGATGAACAATACCAAATAGACCGACCAATTTTACTTTATGTATGGTGATATAAGGATGATAAGGTTAGGTATTTGTTCCCATGATCCGCCAGAACCGAGGGATCTACCCAGGGACTATCCACTAGTTAGTGTAGAGTTCTTAGGTATGATGATAAAAGGAGAAAAATGAGATATGGGTAGAGTGCGGACTGAGTCGAGCTAGTAATCGAATAAACCCAACAAGGTTCTAGCTATGAAGTCTCGTAAGCTCTGAAGGGTTGAAGAATGAAAAAGAATTGAATGAGAAAAGGGTGAAAACAAATAGCCCTCCTATTATTCAACCTTAGGGCGTAAACCGGTTCAATTCATATGCTACTGATGGTAACATCGGTATTGAAGACAAGACGTCATGGACCCAGCGACGCACTGCACTTCAACTTTCCAAACCACTCAAGTTCCTCTTAAAAGGACTTGTTTCATTCTCACGGGGAACCGACATTATCTATCGACTTTCTCTTAGAGATTGTTGATATTGAAGAAGGAGACCCTCTCCCTAGTCTCCGATACATGATCCAAATATGCACAAATTGAGTCTAGTGCCACGAGATCATCTATAAATCTCATTAAGACACCTTCAATGAAGTCTCTCTGTTTCACACAATGTGGAAAGAAAGATTATATCTTGAGTCCTACGCATTATCCTTGTGGTATTGCCATAACATCCGAGTGATATAATAAAATATTCACAATGAAGATGGAAAGCCTTCTGGAGCCAACATCAAACAAGCTCCTGTTAGGTGGCATGTGAGATCTATCCAATAGATCAACCATGTGACAACGGACAAAACAATGGAGAGATTCAATCTTTTGGATCAATCCTGGTTCAGGTTATTGATAAACGGATACCTTTGAAAAACCGGTTGTTGTGCTTAAAAACTCTTTTCTTTAGCACATCGACCGTGTGCCTATTTCTCAAAATAAAAGGTGTTTATGATTGATAATTGATTTTCAATAAAACCTTCGTTGTATTGCAAAAACAATTTCTATTGAGCAATACACGATTGCTTTTCAAATCTCTTTTCATCAATCAGCGAATCTCAATTCGTTGGTTCACTCACTCTGTGTTGTCTTCTTTGAGACGTTTCGGTTTGAGAACGCTAGAACAGCTGAAACCCCGTCAAGGAGATTCTTAGGAATTATACCGATCACAGCAAGAGATATCTTGTACCGATCAACGGGAACCGGGGTCCGGTATACTCAATTCAACGAAAGTGATCAAAGACACTTTCGCGGCGCTTTATTGCTAACTGTCTTATGCGGTACACCCCGATGTTGCAGCTTAAAATGATCGAATGGAGCAGTCAGTACATAGCCGCATGCTCACACAACACATTCATATCGAAAGAAATCATGATTAGTGCATCAATGACTCTGATAATTTCACTCCTTGCTTTCTGCTACGCTGCGCCAATATCATGAATCAACTAAAGCTTCCGCTACTCCGATGAGAAGATATCATGATCCAGAATGTGAGCATGTCGGTCCGAAAGTCACAACATCACATAATACCAACACCACAATGGATATCTCAGAGATTTTTTGCCTGATGATCTCAAAAGATGGCATAATGTTATTATCACGCGGATCAAGAAAAGACCTCCACTTGGATTAACCAAAGCATGCAATGAGTGGAATCAATGACTACACGAAGCCGAGCAAAGCACTACATCAAGAATACAAGAACAATTGTTAATGTAATATATGTTTGTATTCAATGTAATTTTAGTATATGTTTGAGGTGACCTCCTTAGGGAGATTGTTAGGAATTAGAAATTCCAGGTATTAAAGAGTCGGTCACCTCATGTATATGTTATCGTTAGAAAGCTCGTAGTCGTAGTTATTTCTAGCTAAGTAGTATTTAGTTATGTAACACAGTGGAGGACGGACGGTCTTTACCCATGTATGCCTGATCCACACTCGTTGTGTGTATGCGTTTTATGTAAGACTATAAATACTCTCTACCCCCAAGGTAGAGAGTTGGAGCTCATAATAATATCTTTCACTTTCTCTCACTAAGTTCCCTAAACCTCTAACTTTCTCTCTCTAGAACTCACCTTTATACGCCCACTTTGAGTTATGATATGATGTGTATGTGAAATCCAATATCCTACAATAGCAAAGCCAAACCAAGTAGTTTTTCATCCCTTTCTATCATACTCTTATACATATCTTCTCTAACCTTTCTAACTCAGTTTCATATCATATTAGTGATCTCTTTTGTAGCAAAGAAGATCAAGTCACATTCAAGCTTCAAACGAGAAGTTGGAAGTCTTGTTTGTTTAGTGTTGTATGATCTTGTGTTGATTCATACTTTATTGTTGTATTAAACCATCATAATATTGTGAGTGTGAGTGGTTAGTATTTTAGTCCTCAAAATACATTGTATGTGGGAGTGGTTGTACCCTTGGAAAGAACTCGACATCTAGCTTAGTGTCGGAAATAGTGTAAGCGAAGTGTAAAGGTTTCTCCGCCGGTGAAAGGAGCTTGTTGACTAGTGAAGTTAAACTCTCGAGTGTGAGACTCGGGGAGTGGAGTTGGGCAAGGAAAAAGAGTCCTTGTAGACCGAACCACTATAAAAAACTTGTTGTGGTTTGATCATTTCTTTCCTTATTTACTCTTTACATATTGCTTGCATATTTCATTAACATATCTAAGATCAATATCAATTGATCTTTCAATAAGTTTCAAAACAAAGTTTTTAATTGGTAAACTATTCAACCCCCTTTCTAGTTTTCTACAAGATGTTTATCTGGAATAAATAAATGCGGAAAATTAAGTTCAACACAATTGCAATATATCATTCAAGCATGTCTTAAATGGTATATTTCACTTGGAATAATTTATTACATAGATGGAAACCTTATGTTTTTAACTAAGGATTTATCATGTATATATTATATTATGTATAAGATTAATTGTTGCTTTTGTACAAGAACAAGATGAGCTAACAACAACAATATCTAATTGAGAGTGATTAGATTATTGTTATTACTGATGTTTACGAATTATAAAGCATAGTGTTGTATAAGTACAATGATGCTAGAGGATTATTAATACTAGTTGTAGTAGGATTTTATCTTTATGAAAAATCTGCTAACTAGTTATGCTCAACCTAGAGCATTGTTGCATTACCCATTAAGGAACAAGAATACTTTACACTTTTAGAAACTGTAAAGATGACTTTCAGTATGTCGTTGATTTCTAATACCTCATGCAAGGTAGGACGACTTCTCCATACTATAACTCTTGCAATAGTATGAGCATATGAGATAAGACACTCATCTTAGTTAAAAAGTATTCAAATATTAAACGTTCGACACGTACTATCGTGTTTAACGTGTGTGCCCCCATAGGATCACACACTTCTAGTCGTTTCGAGTGGTTTTAACTCCTACAAACCAACAGTATTTTGCGTGATATGTTTCTATAAAGTGAGTATATTTTGAAGTTGAGGGGAATGATGACTATTGTGTCTAAAATGTGAAAGAAGTGATGATATGACACTGATATTATGTTGAAAAAAATTATGAGCATTGTGTCTAGCCTAATAACACAACTAAATATTTAAATGAGAACGCGATATCATATTAGGAACGAATGACACTTGTAGGTCTTTAGATTTAACAATATAAAAGATCTTAGATTAAATATATTAACATCTGAATTATCTTACAAACGTACATGCATCCATTTACAAATGAATATAAATCTGGATCTATATAATATGAGTAAAAGGTTTTAAAAATATAACTGGGTTGATAACATTATATGTGACGTGACAGGAAGAGATGATGTGACATGTTAACGTCGAAAAACTGAATATAATTTATACATTGGACGTGTACATGATTTATACATTAATTTTTATTTAACTTTTTGAAATATCTGACAAACTTCTTTATTCCACATCCTTTAACTTTCTAAAATTTGTATTTTGTATATGCAAAATTATATTCGTTATGTTTGATTTTCGTCACGGTTATGTTGGATGTGTAATAGCTTTTAAAATATTCAACCTTCAATTTGTACTCTTATCTGACATGAATGTTTATAACAAGGATTTCAACCAGTGCGTTATTGCGAGGTGTTTGCATACAATCATATTGTATAAGTAGAAACATCTAAAGCAGTCGAATCATAAGTGCTTACTTTATATTTAACATATCATTCTAAAATGCATGACGTCACAACAAATCTTATTACATTTATCACACATAAATGACTATCAAAGTGCTACATATCACAACATATCCAGCTATTTGTAATGCGTAGAAATAACAGATCCAACGACCCACAAATACAACAACATCCATACCTAACTTTTTCCAGCTATCAAATCATCAGTACCCAATTTAAATTTAACATATCCTTCTATAGCGCACAACATCACAACACGAATTATTGTATCTTGAAATTGTTCCAAACAACTCATGTCCATCGTAAATTACAATATGCTTCTGCTAACTGAAAATATAAACCTCATATATATATCAGTGTCTATCTTCTCTTCAACAAACGTTAATACGAACCTTCTCTTCCTGTTCAAGTTAGTGGCATATAGCTTGTATGTAGGAGGCCTAGCAAATGTAAACAATTTCTAGTCATATGCTCAGGTGTAGTCATCTTTAATTTTGTTTGCAACATGTTGTTTCACCGCATAACTACCATGATTATTGTTCAGGACATGAATGTTGTCATTTATTTTAGACATAATGCCAAACACATACAAATTCATAATATAACCAAATGGTGAAAGAAACTAAGGTTCTTCTTTCTTCTAGTATACCTAGAGTGTAAAATGTTACAATCCTTACTAGTACCTCAAAAATTACAATTATTTCACCATAAGCTGCAAAGAGAAATTATGTAAACATGTCCTTATTAATTTTTTTTTTAATAATTTAAACTTGTAGGCTGAACAGGAAGATCTTCAGGACTTCACATTCCTAGACTCAAACCGTTGGTTGTTAAAATCTCCAACTACCAACAAACGGACCTAATATTACTTCATTTGAGATTCTGAAGTGCTCGGTCGACAACTTAATGTAGAAACATAAAAAAAATATAAAAAAACACAAAACCTCTTTTCCTCTCTTGCATACTATCGACAAAAATCACAAGGGAACAAGGACACAAATTTTTGGTTGTTAGATTATTGGGAGCTTATTTGGTTAAGGTTTTGGAAAAGCTATGGTTTACAAGTGGAAATTAGGGTTTTCTAGTAGTAATCTTTGGTTTATTTTGCACTAAACATTTTTAATCACCAAGTAAGTTTTTCATTCTCATTTCATACGCATTTACACTTCTATTTATCATATTGTTCATCATATATCAACAATATGTGTTTGTAGCTTAAAAACCATTTTTTCAAAATATAAGCAAACTACATGATGTTGCGTTTTTTTTCTTCAATTATTTCATCACTTAAACTTGAATTGTTGCTAAAAATCATGTTATTACACTTAATATAAGGTTATAAGCATAACATATTCGAAATCTATATCTTTCGGAAGTAATTTCGGAATTTAAATCTTAAAAACAAAAACCGAAAATTTGTTATAAAACCTTGCTGAGTGACCACTTTAGGCCCGATTATGAGTACTTTCGACTTAAATTGGTGGACAGTGACAGTTGAGAAAAATGTATCCAAGATAGCAACCTAAAAGTGGCAATTTGAATCGAGTACAATATGCTTATAATGAAGAAGTTATGATCCTTTGAAAACAAGCGAAAGTCATTTCTGTAAAAAATAAAACTGCACCAGTTTTTAAGTGTCAAAATTGTTCTGACCTAGCATCTTTGAACCCTTTTTTAGGAACTTTACACTTCGATTCATTGAAAACCTAAAACACGAAAGTTGTAGATGAGCTGAAACTCTAAACGTAGGAATTTGAATCAGGTCCAGAGGTTAAGTAACGAGTGAGTTACACCCTTGTTAAGTTGGAAACAAATACACTTTTTAAAAGTATTAAAGCTTAAATAGTTTTAGAAAAGTTTAGTAAAAATCATATTCGACTTATAAAACTTAAACACAAATATGTACGGGTGATAAAAAGTTTATAAAAACACATATGCATTACTTCATTTCATAAACCTAAAGCGCCTTAAACATTATCTAGGTCGCAGTTAGGGCTCGTTGCGTGTTTGTACTTGTGATTTCCTTTCCCGAAACACTACTTTGCTTAAGGCGAGTTTCATAGCCCGGTTTTTGCAAGTTTGTATAATTTTGAAATACTCAAGGTGAGAATACTATGCTTACTTTTTACATACGGACACAAGTGCATAAAACATTTACTTATTGCCTAAGTTACCACAGTAGCCATTAAGTCTCCACATATCATGAACCGTTAATTATTTGTAAGCGCGAATGTTGTGAATAGATCTATTGGGTTGACACCCCGTCCGGATTGGTCGCACCAACTGGATAAACGGACGAATACCATTTGCGTTACTTTGGGTGCTTGGCAAACACCTACATGGGCATTTACACATGTGCAAATTGCATACATATTACGTTAAGCTTTAGGGTCATGAGCTTAGGGTAGTAGCATTACTTCTATGACATTGTATTTGTTATAATGGTCATACCTACTGAAATCTTGTGGTTTGCACTTGTCACACCCCCAAATTACACGTTTTGCAGCGGAATGGAATTCCTGGGGATTGACTGTCATAGCATCACAATCACAGTTATATTGAACGGCCTAGAGTGCCGTTTGAAAAATACATCGCTTGATTTAATAAAACAATCAGAGTTTACAAGTATAGGTCCCAAATGAAAATCAACTTGTGCGGAAATAAGTTTGGTACAAGTCAAACGATGTTTTAAAAATGTATAAATCCCATGTGAGACGCGTCGTCACCGCGACTCTATGATATGTCCACATGCATGCCATTAAGTGAATGCCTTAGTTAAAAATGTTTAATACGACTACCACAAGTAAAAATTATGTATGACAAATATGTCACAAAAATGTTACAATTGCTATAAGTCCATGACACCGAAACTAGACTGATCATGATGTTCGCCCCAACAGAGTGTTTGCCAAACAACTCAAATAATGTTATTAAATGAAATGCATCCGTTTAACCAGTTGGAATCCACCAACCCGGATGGAGGAGTCACCCTCGATAGATCTATCCACTCACCCTCGCTTTTATGAAATTAACGGTTCATGTTATATAATGGGGACATTCAATTGGCATGAGGTAACTTAAGCAATGTAATGAATTTGTTATACTTGGTATCGTAAATAAAAAAAAATGATGTGCAATGTATTCTCCCCCGTAGGTTTGAAATAAAGTAAAAACTTGAATAAATCGGGGCTATGAAAACTCACCTGTTGCAATGATAATGATGATATAATGGCAATACTGAAATGAGGCGCAACCTCTGACCGTGACCTATTATGAATGATATGTTCTAATGTAAATCATGAAACAATGTCGTGCATGCAAATCCACATGTAATCTATACCACTTGTACATTTTTGAAAATAGAATTTATCGTCGAAATATATGTTTATGACATCTCGTCATGTTATAAAATACTTTACAAGTATTTACATTGAAATGATATCCTACGAAAATCATTTAGTGATTTATTGTGAAATTATAACTTTTCGTCGTAAAATAGTGTCGTTGAAATTTTCATGAAAGTGACAAAACGGCCTTGAAAGGCTAGTCGTAAAATGGTGCACGTCGAGTGTTAGGAAACGAACTCAACGGTTTTGGGAAGCTTGTATCATTATCTCAAAGTTTTAGCATTTAAGTTTTCATCCTATAGGTCTCGATCACGGAGAAAAACATAGCTAAAGTAGGGTACTTGTATCCAAAATATTGTTTAAGGATGGTTTTCGGCAAAGTTTAAGTGACCGTATTTTATTCATTACAACTCCGCTTGACGAACGGTTGGACATTTTGGAAAATATGCTTGGCGAACTTACTTTTACTAGTAGACATCACTTTATAAAAAGTTCTACATCAATGTTAAAAATGACCTTCAACATGGTCACTTGTTGCCGTAATACTAGTCTAATAGAAATATAATAGTTTTTCTTATATAATAAAGTTACGGCAACTTGTTTAAAATGTGAATAACTTAGTCGTTATAAGTCCGTTTTCTACGTTCTTTATATCCACGGAATCGTGATAACATATACTAATATATTTTTGATAAGTCGACACATTTAACAACGCTTAAGACTCATTTTTGACTCGTAAAAAGTCGAGACAGCATGCTGAATTTTCTGAAACAAATAGTTTTCGTCGTCAAACTTCATAAATTCATAACTTCTTCGTATAGCTCGCTTTTAACCCGTTCAAGCGGCCACGTTTTCGTTTTAAAGTATATTTTCCAAATATCTAGCCCAAAATATTTTGCTTACTGTCGAAAATTCCAGAATTTCAAAATATGATCAGACCTCTAAATAAAGTTGTCGAAATGAGTTTTTCTCGCGCAAAACCTATTCTAACCAATTCAAACCAACGCCGAAGCTATTCTAATCCTACCATACACCTTCTTAGGGTGTCATGGGTTCCTAGACATCATCAAAAATGATATATCACAAGAGATTATTATTTGGATAATTAAAACCCATTATATGTACTAAAAACCCATTAAAGTGGTATGGTTCATGGAATTCATGCATGTTTTTCTTGTAAAAATAATGAGATAACATAAATATGAATATAAAAGAGTAATAAAAATCATGAAATGCTTACTTGAATGATTATGTGAAAGTAACTGATGAAAACCTTATTAATCTATAGGTTTTTATTTCAAAACCTAGAAATAGATTACTAGTAGAGCTTGATAATACTTGATCTAGAAAAATTTTATGGTTTCTTGCTTGATCTTGATCATGGCCGAAATTTTGAGGGAGAAAGGAGAGAACACATTTGTTTTTCACCTTTGGTATGTGTTTATCTATGTGTTTTTGCCAAAAAATATCTAATAACTAGCTAGGTGTACAATTAAGTAGAGAAATACAATTTGATTACCATGATGACTAGGGGGGGATAAGGTGGCCGGCCTTGGGATGATTGGGATGGAATTTGATGATTTTTGTTAAATAAATGTGTTATTTGGTAGATATAGTGTGTAATTTGTAAATATAAATAGGTATTAATTGTAGCGTTAACTAAAAATAGATTTTAACGGAACAAAATAAAATGTATTGAAGTCATAAAAATTATAAAAATACATTTCTTACAAAAATTGAATGAAATAATAATTATCGTGTAATATTTACAAAAACCGTCGTAATTATATAAATATAACAATTTATATACAAAATAAATTGAAAATATCGGGTAAACCAATAATATAATTTTTATAGTCTTAAAAGGAGTATAAAAATATATTAGAATAATTTTTGGAAGTGTCGGATAAAATGTTTCAAAATAATGTTTACGCGATAGCGTTTATTTAATAGGAAAATAAACGTTTAATGAAAAATGCAAATTCATGCATGAATCGATATGAAATGATGTTATTGATGATATGTAGACTAATCCTAGTCTATATGAAATGTCCTTGATGATTGTTCATGAATTCGCAGCTAAACCATTAAGGTTACGCGAATTTGATACTCGTAAACCTAGTTTACGATAAATAATGAATAGTGACTCATGAAATAGTGATTTTCTCCGGGAATGAATAGTGTTTTGTGAATAGTAAATTTTGAAATACGTTCTCAGAATATTACTTCCACTTCGAAAACGGTGAATAGTAAAATTTTGAATAGTAACTGGTGAATAGTAAATTCCCGAGATGAATAGTGAAATTTTCAAATTTTGTAAAATGACCTGAAATTACGAGTTGTCACATTCGCCCAACCAAAAAGGAATTCAGTCCCTGAATTCGGTCCATGTTAGGTCCTACTTGTTAGGTGAAAGGTGAGGATATTTGGGTCGCATCGGGTCGTCCAATGTTTTCTGAATCGCATCGCGCCTTTCCAAGACGGGATGTTGAACATATATTTGTTGCCAACTTGAAATTCTAATGGTTTGCGACTTATGGAACATACTTCCAATATTTTTGCCGTATATCGACATAGCTTATCTAGCTATATGTTGTTACTTGTCTGATTTTTGATCTGTTTCGATCACTTTGTTGCTTCATGAATGACTTACGGACTTGTGAGTTAAACTTTCCTGGTTTTGACCCGTGAATAAGTGATTGACACCTCGACCATAGAGTACCTCAATTGGTGCAGTCAATATGTTCAGGTGCTAGCTATTGCTGTAAAGCAACTTGTTCGATTAAGAATGATTTGCCTAATCCTTTCTAGAAAATTACACATGCCTTGAGTATATCTTCTAATGTTTGAATTGTCCTTTCACTTTAACCATCGGTTTGTGGATGATATGCTGTGCTCATCTCTAATTTGGTTCCAAATGAATCTTGTAATGATTTCCAGAAGTTTGAAGTGAATCGACTATCTCTGTCGGAAATGATGGAAATTGGTGCACCATGCCTTGAGACTATTTCCTTGACATAAAGTCTAGTAAGTTGTTCCATGGAATAAGTCTCTCTAATTGGTATGAAATGGGCTGATTTGGTAAGACGATCGACGAT
The DNA here is from genome assembly GCA_910596185.1 of Chrysanthemum makinoi. Classification (NCBI taxonomy): domain Eukaryota; kingdom Viridiplantae; phylum Streptophyta; class Magnoliopsida; order Asterales; family Asteraceae; genus Chrysanthemum; species Chrysanthemum makinoi. The sequence goes on from OU343218.1 coordinate 112,293,945, forward strand.
TACCCATATAGCGTCGTAACCTCCCGATGTCTTAGGAAGTTTCGTGGCAAAGTCCATCGTAATGCATTCCCATTTCCATTGGGGAATTTCTGGTTGTTGGAGTAACCCTGAAGGTTTCTGATATTCGACTTTTACCTTAGAATAAGTAAGGCATTAGCTAACGTACGTGGCAATTTCCGCTTTCATGTTCGGCCACCAATAAAGTTTCTTGAGATCCTGATACATCTTATCAGAACCTGGGTGAATAGAATAATTTGACTTATGCGACTCATGCATAAGCAATCCTCGTATCCCGCCATAAAATGGTACCCACATTCTATCCTTGAAGCATAATACTCCATCTGCTCTCTTTACAAAGCCATTTGCATTATCGGGCATACCATAAAGCTTTTCACTTGGTCGGTTTTCCTCCTTGAGTGCCTCGATTTGTGCCTCGAGTATTTTTTATGGTAAAGGTGAACTGATCGTCATTCCTAATGATCGGACTCTTAAAGGTTTGGGTCTTTCTTTCCGGCTAAGAGCATCAGCCACAACATTGGCTTTTCCCGGATGATACTTAATTCCACAATCATAATCGCTGAATAATTCCAACCAACGACGTTGCCTCATGTTAAGTTTCTTCTGATCAAGAACATATTGTAAACTCTTGTGGTTCGTAAACACTGTGCACTTTGTACCGTAAAGGTAGTGTCTCCAAATCTTGAGTGCAAAAACTACGGCCCCCAACTCAAGATCATGAGTGGTGTAATTCTCCTCATGAACCTTAATTTGTCGAGAAGCATAAGCTATCACCTTCTCGTTTTGCATTAATACAGCTCCAAGCCCTTTATGTGAAGCATCGCAGTATACAACGAAGTTCTCAATTCCTTCGGGTAGTGCCAAAATTGGCGCACTGCAAAGCTTTTGCTTCAATAACTGAAAAGCAGCTTCTTGTTTCTTTCCCCATTCGCACTTCTTGTTTTTCTGTGTCAACTTAGTCAAAGCTTTAGCTATCTTTGAAAAACCTTCGATGAATCTTCGGTAATACCCGGCGAGTCCTAGAAATTGTCGGATTTCCGTAGGATTTGTTGGAGTAGCCCAATCTTTTACGGCTTCAATCTTTGCAGGATCAACTTGTAGTCCTTGATTATCAATGACATGACCAAGAAATTGTACGTTATGGTTCCAAAAATCACACCTCGAAAATTTGGCATACAACTTCTCATTCTTGAGTAGTCCTAAAATCGTTCTTAAATGCCCTTCGTGCTCTTCTTTGCTCTTTGAGTAAATCAATATGTCGTCGATGAATACTATAACAAACTTGTCCAAATACGGTTTGCATACCCTATTCATGAGATCTATGAATACTGCAGGTGCATTAGTTAATCCGAACGGCATTACTTAAAACTCATAATGTCCATAACATGTCCATAACGTGATCGAACAAGTCGTCGATTCTGGGGAGTGGGTAACGATTCTTCACCGTTAACTTGTTCAGCTCTCTATAATCTATACACATTCTGAAGGATCCATCTTTATTCTTCACAAACAAGACTGGTGCTCCCCAAGGCGAGGAACTTGGCCTAATGAATCCTTTGTCTAAAAGTTCTTGCAACTGATTAAACAACTCTTGCATCTCAGATGGTGCTAAGCTGTAAGGTGTTCGCGCAACTGGTGCAGCTCCGGGCACTAAGTCAATATGAAATTCTACTTGACGTGCCGGTGGAAGTCCTGGCAAGTCTTCGGGAAAGACTTCAGGAAATTCTCGGACAATTGGTACATCCTCAAGTCGTTTCTCTTCCGACCTCTTCGCGGTTATATGTGCTAAGAAAGCATAACAACCTTTCTTTATGTACTTCTCCGTTTTGATGCATGATATAATACTGAGTCTAGTTCCACTTCGTTCCCCACGAATGATCAAAGTTTCGCCGTTGTAAGGAAGATGAACAACTTTTCATCACAAATGATTCTTGCACGATGTTTGGATAACCAATCCATGCCGATGATGACGTCAAAACTACCAAGTTCTACGGGCATAAGGTCTATATTGAAGGGATGATTTAGAAAATTGAGTGTACAACCACGGACAATGGTGTCGGTGCTAATTAAGTTACCATTAGCTAATTCAATGTTGTATGATGTGTCTAATGTGGGAATTGTTCTCTCGCTCTAACCATTGAGCTGAGGATAATAAGCGGTAATCATGTACTAGTGAATTCCAAAGGAATCTTAAAATGATTGTCAGAAGTCTAAGGTGAATCGAATAGCTTGTAATAGGTACAACTGGAATTGATACCACGTGTCTCATGCCAAATTTCAAAATGTTAAATCTGTCGAAAAGGACCTTATAGAAAGGAATAGATTATGGGTAACAGTTGTGTTTCCTCGCGTTTCTAGTTCTAGCGAATGTCATTACTTGAATCTTACTTGCCTAGGGTGCTTAGTCTCCATGACTAAAATGTTTATTGTTTGATTATCGAAGTGTTTCCATGCTCTATGTTGTAAAGTCACAAAACCTTAAATGTTTAAGTGGTGTGGTATAGTGGTTGATTTTCAAGATTTGTCCCAATGTTGAGTGCTAAAATATTTCATCACTTATATTGTTATCAGGCTAGCAAGAAAATAGATATCAGCTCATACCATGTCGAAGAATGTTTGTTCTAATTTCACTTGTAGATGGAGAGTCATTTATTGTCCGATATGTTCAAACCTGTTGCATCTCTTGATATAGAAGTGAGGTTACTTGGAATTTCTAGGGAACACAATGCCTTAGGGGAAGTTTATATTAATAACCTTAATTTAACCAAATTTTCCTTTAAGGAAAACTCATTGTAGGGAAGTTCACATATTGTTGAAGCCATGTTAAATGGAATGTTCTGTAGTCTCAGTTAGAAGACTTGGTTTGTCCCTATAATGTTGCTTAGTGGGTATTCGCTTCGTACTAAATCTCGTAACTCGGTCTAGCTAGTACTTTTGAAATGATATAATTTGGTTTCTAATCCAAAGATAGTGGTTCGGATTGTCTCTCGATATCTTAAGATTTTTGTTGAGTATTGAAACGTCTTACTATATACTTCTAGTCCTTTTTGGTAGTCCTAGAATGTTTTCATTGTTTTCTTGTATCGAGGAATCCTCCTCGTAGATGGTATAGAAAGCCTTTCCTAAAAAGGTAACTCATCAAATTCTAACTTATCGGTTGAGTGAGGAATGAATGGCGTAGGTTTCTGTAGAGTGTTAACAAAATAAATGTTTATGAACAATTTATCTGCTTGCAAAACTTTGCTTTTAAGTGAAGATTGTTTTAGGAAGTTTGAAAAGATGTTTGTCTCTTTCATGACATAATTCTTCCTAAATTATACATAGGTGATCAGGCTATGTATAATCGAGGACAAATGATGTGATGCTTGATTTTGTTGAAATGGTATTATATTCCTCTGAAGTTTTAAATGGTATTAAACGTTTTGTTTTGTAAGATAATGGCTCAATAATTTTTCAGAGTAACATGAAAATCGTTTTGCATGATGGTATTAAATAGTTGATAAAATGCCTGAAAACCAATTGATAGGGTGGTAACGAAACAACTTAGTTTTAAAACTTTATGAAACAATGTTTCTAAGATAGTGTAGAATAGCTTGAAATAAAATTAAGTGAAATAATTTCATGAAATGGTAGCAAAATAACTTGAAATATAATTTGTTGAATGGTTTGTAGGATACACGGGGAAACCTCATAGAATGGTAATAGTCTCCTAATTGGTCAAGAATAAAGTTGGCCTAACCCCTAGTAAGATAGTGATGTATTGTCGCGAAATGATTGAAAATTGGGCAATTGGAATAGGAATGAAATGAACAGAGGTTGTGATTATCGTGAAGTTAATAAGGGATAAAGATTACATAAGATTGAAAGGTACCTATTATCTGTTCCTGTTGATGGTCAAATCGTGTTTCAAGTGTAGGAGTAGTAGGCGGTCTAGCAGCCATAGCCCTAGAAATCTCACAGTCCTCAAACCTATGAGATGGTATAGTATCTATAGTCTTAGTGATAAATGATAATGGTGTGTCAAATCATGCAAGCTTCCCAAGCTGCAAGTCAGGTGTATGAGTAGTGTCTATGAGACGTGATGGCACGGATGGTACTCTAGATGACAATGATGGTAATGGAAATCCTTGTGGTGAGTTAAGAAAATAGGTTCATTAGGACTAAGCCTATAAGTTCTACCAAATGGTATAATCTGCCCCAACGGAATGATAAAACTGTCCTGATCCTACAGTGAATCAATGGTGATCGTGATGGTGTAGGTGCAACTTCGTCCTCCTAAATCATCTGATGATATCGGTGTTGAGTCAACTGATGTTAAAATTGTGATAGAGAATGATAGGGCATTCTCCATGTGAAAGTGATGGGATGGGTATCTGAAGGCATTAATGTGACAATCGATTTTGAAATGAAAGTAAATAACTCGCAAAAAGTGCTTATGAAACCGCATGTATAGTGAATATGCACTTATGATGAAATGATGAGACGCTATGATGATGTAGTTATAGTCTAGGGTCAATGATGCAACCTAGTTCTCTATAGCCGAAGCTCTGATGCCAATCTGTCACACCCCCAAATTACCTGTTTTGCAGCGGAATGGAATTCCTGAGGATTGACTGTCATTGCATCACAATCACAGTTATATTGAACGACCTAAAGTGCCGTTTGAAAAATACATCGCTTGATTTAATAAAACAATCAGAGTTTACAAGTATAGGTCCCAAATGAAAATCAACTTGTGCGGAAATAAGTTTGGTACAAGTCAAACGATGTTTTAAAAATGTATAAATCCCATGTGAGACGCGTCGTCACCGCGACTCTATGATATGTCCACATGAATGCCATGAAGTGAATGCCTTAGTTACCTGAAAATACATTGCTAAAAGTGCCAACACAAAGGTTGAGTGAGTTCATAGAGTTGTTAAAAATGTTTAATACGACTACCACAAGTAAAAATTATGTATGACAAATATGTCACAAAAATGTTACAATTGCTATAAGTCCATGACACCGAATCTAGACTGATCATGATGTTCGTCCCAACAGAGTTTTTGCCAAACAACTCAAATAATGTTATTAAATGAAATGCATCCGTTTAACCAGTTGGAATCCACCAACCCGGATGGAGGAGTCACCCTCGATAGATCTATCCACTCACCCTCGCTTCTATGAAATTAACGGTTCATGTTATATAATGGGGACATTCAATTGGCATGAGGTAACTTAAGCAATGTAATGAATTTGATATACTTGGTATCGTAAATAAAAAAAAATGATGTGCAATGTATTCTCCCCCGTAGGTTTGAAATAAAGTAAAAACTTGAATAAATCGGGCTATGAAAACTCACCTGTTGCAATGATAATGATGATATAATGGCAATACTGAAATGAGACGAAACCTCTGACCGTGACCTATTATGAATGATATGTTCTAATGTAAATCATGAAACAATGTCGTGCATGCAAATCCACATGTAATCTATACCACTTGTACATTTTTGAAAATAGAATTTATCGTCGAAATATATGTTTATGACATCTCGTCATGTTATAAAATACTTTACAAGTATTTACGTTGAAATGATATCCTACGATAATCATTTAGTGATTTATTGTGAAATTATAACTTTTCGTCGTAAAATAGTGTCGTTGAAATTTTCATGAAAGTGACAAAACGGCCTTGAAAAGCTAGTCGTAAAATGGTGCACGTCGAGTGTTAGGAAACGAACTCAACGGTTTTGGGAAGCTTGTATCATTATCTCAAAGTTTTAGCATTTAAGTTTTCATCCTAGAGGTCTCGATCACGGAGAAAAACAAAGGTAAAGTAGGGTACTTGTATCCAAAATATTGTTTAAGGATGGTTTTCGGCAAAGTTTAAGTGACCGTATTTTATTCATTACAACTCCGCTTGACGAACGGTTGGACATTTTGGAAAATATGCTTGGCGAACTTACTTTTACTAGTAGACATCACTTTATAAAAAGTTTTACATCAATGTTAAAAACGACCTTCAACATGGTCACTTGTTGCCGTAATACTAGTCTAATAGAAATATAATAGTTTTTCTTATATAATAAAGTTATGGCAACTTGTTTAAAATGTGAATAACTTAGTCGTTATAAGTCCGTTTTCTACGTTCTTTATATCCACGGAATCGTGATAACATATACTAATATATTTTTTATAAATCGACACATTTAACAACGCTTAAGACTCATTTTTGACTCGTAAAAAGTCGAGACAGCATGCTGAATTTTCTTAAACAAATAGTTTTCGTCGTCAAACTTCAAAAATTCATAACTTCTTCGTTATAGCTCCGTTTTAACCCGTTCAAGCGGCCACGTTTTCGTTTTAAAGTATATTTTCCAAATATCTAGCCCAAAATATTTTGCTTACTGTCGAAAATTCCAGAATTTCAAAATATGATCAGACCTCTAAATAAAGTTGTCGAAATGAGTTTTTCTCGCGCAAAACCTATTCTAACCAATTCAAACCAATGCCGAAGCTATTCTAATCCTACCATACACCTTCTTAGGGTGTCATGGGTTCCTAGACATCATCAAAAATGATATATCACAAGAGATTATTATTTGGATAATTAAAACCATTATATGTACTAAAAAACCATTAAAGCGGTATGGTTCATGGAATTCATGCATGTTTTTCTTGCAAAAATAATGAGATAACATAAATATGAATATGAAAGAGTAATAAAAATCATGAAATGCTTACTTGAATGATTATGTGAAAGTAAGTGATGAAAACCTTATTAATCTATAGGTTTTTATTTCAAAACCTAGAAATAGATTACTAGTAGAGCTTGATAATACTTGATCTAGAAAAAATTTATGGTTTCTTGCTTGATCTTGATCATGGCCGAAATTTTGAGGGAGAAAGGAGAGAACATTATTTGTTTTTCACCTTGGTATGTGTATGTGTTGTCAAAAATATCTAATATAACTAGCTAGGTGTACAATTAAGTGAAATACAATTTGACACCATGATGCAGGTGGCCGCCTTGGATGATTGGGATGGAATTTGATGATTTTTGTTAAATAAATGTGTTATTTGGTAGATATAGTGTGTAATTTGTAAATATAAATAGGTATTAATTGTAGCGTTAACTAAAAATAGATTTTAACGGAACAAAATAAAATGTATTGAAGTCATAAAAATTATAAAAATACATTTCTTACAAATATTGAATGAAATAATAATTATCGTGTAATATTTACAAAAACCGTCGTAATTATATAAATATAACAATTTATATACAAAATAAATTGAAAATATCGGGTAAACCAATAATATAATTTTTATAGTTTTAAAAGGAGTATAAAAATATATTAGAATAATTTTTGGAAGTGTCGGATAAAATGTCTCAAAATAATGTTTACGCGATAGCGTTTATTTAATAGGAAGATAAACGTTTAATGAAAAATGCAAATCCATGCATGAATCGATATGAAATGATGTTATTGATGATATGTAGACTAATCCTAGTCTATATGAAATGTCCTTGATGATTGTTCATGAATTCGCAGCTAAACCATTAAGGTTACGCGAATTTGATACTCGTGAACCTAGTTTACGATAAATAATGAATAGTGACTCATGAAATAGTGATTTTCTCCGGGAATGAATAGTGTTTTGTGAATAGTAAATTTTGAAATACGTTCTCAGAATATTACTTCGACTTCGAAAACGATGAATAGTAAAATTTTGAATAGTAACCGGTGAATAGTAAATTCCCGAGATGAATAGTGAAATTTTCAAATTTTGTAAAATGACCTGAAATTACGAGTTGTCACAGCACTTGACTATTACGTTTACATAAACCTGTGAGCTTACCAATATTATTGTTGACATTTAGCATGTATTTCTCAGGTTGTTGATCGATCTAGCTTTGTATGTGATGTGTCGTTTAATATAGGTAATATTTGTTATCAAGTTTTACTATTTATACTTTGCCGACTTTACCTATTAATTAACAGTGTACCCGATCAATTGTAGGTTCGTTGGTAAGTAGGGTGTTGATCACTAAGAGTTGACATTAACAGTTAATCTATCAGTATTTTAATTATCTAAATTAACCTAATTATACCTTAATTAAGGCAAAAAGGAGGTTTTAGCCTAAGAGACTAGCACGAGTTTTGGTTTAATCTAAACTAATATAACAGTAAGTAGGACTAACTACACACAGAAGCAGATAAACAAAAGATAAAGAAGAGGTCAAGCTCAAATGTAAGGAAAACGTATTAACCAAGTTTCTCAAATAAATGCAAGATTCTTCTACGCGTGCAATGATTGTACTACATACGTTGGTGGTTTTCTAATGAAAGCTAGGTGGTACTTCTCCCTAAACTCTAGGTTTATGTATCGGTTAATCCTGTCACAATCAACCAAACTCGCATAAAGTCTCACTACTGATTATAATCTATTAAGCCGCAATTAGCAGCATATCAAGAACTATTATTCACTTAACCAATAGCAAAAACAGGATGTACTAGTGATCTAGTCATAAAGATAAGAAATATGTAATGTCTAACCCGAAACCTAGTTTATTATCCACTTAACGAAATTACATGTAATAGTGAAATAGGACTTTATTCATAGATCTAAACCTAATTACAAGTCTAGCCTATTATCCACTTAACACAATACCAAATAAAACGAAACATGACTTTATTAATAAACATATCATCAGTTGAATGAAAGATCAAAACATAATTAAAAAAATAAACGTGTAAAGAGATAAACATAATCAACATGCAACAAGTAAACAGTCGATGTAAACGAATCAAAACATTATATTATCATAAACTTGGCTAATACCTACATGAATTAGCCCATAATCACTGTATCAATACACAATATCATATTTGAAACAATCAAAGTATAGTTCATAAGATAAACGATACGTTAACCGAAAGATTTATCTCTTTTTCAATAATGGGTAGTGATCAACCATGTTAAGTAGATGGTTTATTAACGAGGACAAGGATCAAAAGGATGCGATTGAGAAAAATTACATGAAGCAACGAAGGCACTTGAAGCAAAGTGATGGTGTTCGCCTTAGCATTTTGCCTTGCGCATAAATCCTATGAACTATGCTCAATTCAAAATTTCAGCTCACAAAAAATTTGTCGTGGACATAGATCTTAAGATCTATGCTCAAGTTGGAAAATGTTCAGGTTGTTATTTATGAAAGTTTAATGGTTATTTAGAGTTTTTTTTTTTTTTTTCATCAAGATTACGTCCTTTATAAATATAGGGTTTGAGAACAATGTTATTCACTTTTTCAGTCATTAGTAAAATTGTGTTTTAATTTTAAGGTTTATACTCTTTTGAGGGTTTTTTTTTCTCGTCTTTTTAGATTAGGTTTACCCTTAAATTAAGGTTTTATCAAAATTCGTTTTCGCGTTCAGCGTTATTTATTCATATAGCTTAATAGGTCTAAAAATAGATAAACATCATTGGTATAAAGAATATTAGAGGATGGGGTATATCATGCACATGGTTGCGCCAAATCCGCAACCTCATTTGGCATGCCATCTCCGTGTTACCATATCACTCCCCTTTATGCCAAGTTGAAAGATAATTAAGTGGTGTATGTTAAATACAACATTTTTTTATTATTATTATTTTTTTAATTGATTTTATAGGTAAGTGATTGTTTTAATTGGGTGTGGTAAGTCTTAAATGATATGTGAAAAAAAAGTTATTAATGAAGGAGTATTTTAATGTATGAGTATTAAAAATGTAAATGATGAAGTGATACTGAGTTTACACCAAAAAATAAATTTTGCCTTATTACCATCTCTTAATACGGACTAATATATATGATCCTAAATTCGTATGAAGCTTCACTATCACCTTTGCGGGACAAGTTCAAGGTCCACACAAATAATAGATGTAGATGTTGACGTTAACTTGATAGCATCTATAAATTTTAAAGCTAAAACTTATTAAAGGTTAAGTTTCAAACTGTATAAACCATAATACTTCACATTTTTGACTTTCCTACGCCAAAACGTTCACGTTAGATATTCGTTATTGAATAATATGCATGCGCGACAATCATCATCTAGATATACGTTATTCTAATACTACACATGTTACATTCGAATAATTAACTTTAGTTCATAAAGTTCACCAAAATAGTTAGGATACCGTTACCATATATATCATGAGAGTGTATTTTTCTATTTATTAGAAAACCATGTCGGGTGATGAGATACAAACATATCTTAGCACACAAACATATCTATGTCACATCATGTCACATCAACTTTTTCTCATTTAACCCCGTTCTTTTAAGATCTAACATTTGACGTTTCAAATCATTTGTAATTTCAAATAGCGCATTAGCGTCATTCTCTGCGAAAATTACTTTATACTTTTCTAATTGATAATCATTCTTATTGTAACTTTTATAAAAAATTACAAAACAACTTCTTAGACTACAAGGAACCCTCTTGTGTCATAGGGAGGTGTTTTGAAAAAAGTGTTGTCATCTCAGCAACTTTTTTCATAACACGTGAGTTTATCACACAACACAAAATAATTATCTCTCTTATTTTTAATGCCATGTGACACTTTGGCCCACAAATAATCGACTAAAACACAAATACAACACACGCACACAAAAAAAATATTAAACCACTCGACTAGTGGGGTGGCGCGCGACACGAAAACACTGACCTTAATGTAAGATTGGTGTCATCGAGTTGGTGTTTTGGGACAATGCCACACTCACCGCACAAGTTACCGTAGGCTCTTAATATTAGACTTTTGGCTAACCTTAAATATTAGGCCATCGACATTAGGCATGTGCAAGTATAGATGACGTAATTTAGGGCGTGCTTGGTTAAGGGTTTAAGGGGGGTGGGGAATGGGTAAGGTATTCAAAAGGGCCCACATCACTCATAATATGGTGCTTGGTTGGGGAGGGGTAAGGTATTGATTACCCCGTAATAGGTAATGAACCATTATAGAATAAATTGGAGGGTAAGGGATTGATTACCCACCTCACTCATTCCTTTGCATTTCTTTCCCTTTCCTTTTCCCTTTACCTTTCCCCACTTTAAACCAAGCGGACCCTTAGTATTTTATATATAAGATCTTTTAACCATAAGCCACGATTCTTAAGTATAAAAATATCATCCAAATACAAGCAAAGATGTCAAAACATTAATTTATGTAACGGCAAATACCCATAATTTATGGTACATGTATACATGTTTCCTTTACTTGTTCAAACTTTCCCCAAAAAGTATCATCTCATCCCTCTTTCTTTGCATCATCATCTCCACCAACATAAACCCTCATCACTTTAATCTCATACTGTTTTTGACCCATTTTGTGTTCTTTATTGTTTTGATCTTTTTTTAAAGAATAATGGGAGTTAAAGGATTTGTTGAAGGTGGAATAGCCTCTATTGTAGCAGGATGTTCAACACATCCGCTTGATCTGATCAAGGTGCGGATGCAGCTACAGGGTGAAAGTTCTGCATCCGCACCTAAAGGTGGTGCCAATATCCACGTTAAGGGGCCTCCACGCGTGGGGCCCGTTGCTGTGGGTATGCAGATCATCCGGCAGGACGGAGCAAAAGCTCTGTTCTCGGGTGTATCTGCTACGGTTCTTCGTCAAACGCTTTATTCGACTACTCGTATGGGTCTTTATGATATGATGAAGACAAAATGGACAGATCCTGAAACAGGAAACATGAAGTTATGGAAAAAGATTGGAGCTGGGTTGATCGCGGGTGGGATCGGGGCTGCTTGTGGAAACCCGGCTGACGTATCGATGGTTCGCATGCAAGCTGATGGTAGGCTCCCGGCTGCACAACGTCGTAATTATAAAAGTGTCGTGGACGCGATTTCACAAATGGTGAAAAATGAAGGGATTGGTAGTTTATGGCGCGGTTCATCACTTACCGTAAACCGCGCCATGTTAGTGACTGCCTCACAGTTGGCATCTTATGATCAAATTAAGGAGACAATACTCGATAAAGGTGTGATGAAAGATGGGCTTGGTACCCATGTGACAGCTAGCTTCGCTGCAGGGTTCGTGGCTTCAGTAGTCACGAACCCAATTGATGTGATCAAAACCCGTGTAATGAATATGAAAGTAGAGCCCGGACAGGCTCCACCCTATGCGGGCGCAGCTGATTGCGCCCTGAAAACCATAAAAGCCGAAGGTCCGATGGCACTTTACAAAGGGTTTATTCCTACAATATCGAGACAAGGACCATTTACTATCGTGCTATTTGTCACGTTGGAACAGGTCCGAAAATTGCTTAAAGATTTCTGATATTGATTTAATTTATTATTATGACGATAGATGATTTTGCTATTGGTGGAATAAAAGTTACCTCATAGTTTATTATTGTGTTCATTTTCCCTTAATTTTTATTTTATAATGGCTTTATATTTTCAGTTTACTTTTCTGGTAAGTAACAATGTCATTACTTTTTACATAAAGAATTGCTTTAGTTTATATTGAGATATTAATTTGAAACTTTCTTTTGATACCTAGAAATATCAATAAAGATCAACCAATATACAAAAAGATAGTAGAATAGTATAAAAGTTGGTAACAGAATGTTGTATTTAAATACACCAAAATAAATATGCATATTTAACAAATCAACACGTGACCATATTCAATTGGTATCACATATATTGTTGCGTCATATTGCCGTTTTGTATATATTATTTTAACAGTTGATTGTAGATGTGGCAATGTATCTTGTTTAGACTTTTTTTTATAATTGCAGATTCATCATATTGTACAAACTTCAAAACATACACAACTAAAAAACAAAACAAATACCAGAATCATGGCGTGATAGATTATATTTTGAGGAATCAAAATGACAGTGACTAATTTAATTTCCACAAAAGAGATATATGGTTTTGAATGTTTAATGTAACTTTCAATAATAGTAGTTGATTATACAAAATAAGAGATTATAGTTTTAAGGGGTGTTTGGATTTTTCAAAACATGTTATTTCTGAATTTTTATTTTATTTTTTTTTACACAAAAAATAAGTAGTTTTGAAGGTTTATAAAGCAAAATGTCAAAGTCTGAACTAGTTTGGGATGTCGAGAACGATTCTTATTTATTCTTATCTCCTTTATATTTATATATGCAAGCCTATATGGTTGGTTTATTTTATTAAGCCATGTTTGTAATGAAAATAGTGACATTTGATTAATCATTCCTTAACTTTGAGTATAGCATACATAAGTATTGACTTGGGCAATATTTTACAACTAAACTACCTATCTCACGTACATATCCATCGAGACTTGAACTTACAACTTTTTGATTAACAGCTCGATCACACACCACTTGGTCAAAGACCTTTGGTATATATCAGAAAAGGGTAAAAGCACCCCTCGACGAGTTTAATCCGCTACCGACAAATTTAGTAACTATTCATTTAAAATCTTAGTAGCTAATATGTTCATCAAACGGTATAATGTATGAGGTTATTTGGTTCATATTATCCGACGAAAGCAAAGACTCAAATGTATGTGATCTAACCGGATATCTCGTGACAGTTTCTGAACACTTTCTCTGGCCAAACCCAATACGTTTACCTAGTGATGTGTGAACCTATATTGACATCATACGAGTCGTCGGAGCAGATAGCTAAAATTGTCCAATAATTGCTTAAATAATATTTATAAAAAATCCAATTATGTAGGACAGCAGACAATCGAATGGAGTGGGAGTGAGAGTGTATAGTGGAACATGAAGCAGCCAATGACCGACATATAAAGGGACCCTCTTTGATGGACAGTTTACCAACCTCTCAACTACACCAGCATGCTATTATTATTACAATCATCTTAGTCAAGAAAAATACGTACATAACAGTTGAGCTATACACCACAAAAACTTGAGTTAATTTCATAAATCATCCATGTGGTTTGTCGAGTTTAACAAAAATGGTCTTTAGAAAGAAAATTTAACGGATCCTCTCCTTGTGTTTTTGACATGCATCGTGTTTGGTCCCTGACAACAGTAAAAAAAAATGCAAACCACATAGACCAAACCTGATACAGGTCAAACCACAGGGAAATGATTCGTTAAATTTTCTTTCTAAGGATCATTTTCGTTAAATCTGACAAGCAACAGGGATGATTTATGAAATTAACTCAAAACTTTATAATTACTATATATATATCGGTAGTAACTTTTTATTATTGCTTCTTTCCTTGCGTTTTTAGACAGATAAGATTTGTTTTTAGATAGCAAGTTTATGATCAAGGACTCGAGGGTTTCAAGCATGATATGTCTTGCTTGACAAGATAAGTTTTTGTAGTAACGTTTTCAAGACTAGACGAGTACCCGCGCCTAGCGGCAGCCCTATCTAGTTTTCTGCAAAATTCCGACGACCCATAAGTTTCTTTCAACAAACTGTATTTGTAGCATTTGAGAATCATTTTCGAATAACTACAATTCTGATGCGTGGTTGCATAGCAGCATAAATATATAGTTTTTAAAAAAATTATGTGGAGTCGATCTAAGTGTGTGAGTATATTTTCTAATAGGATTGTTTTAAGTTATTAAGATTTTTAGTAATAATAGATTCAAGCATTACAAAAAGCAACGGTATTATGTAGTTGGCAATATTATATTGTAGTTTAGAGGTATAGCCAACATGTGTGACTGCTTTTTCTTGTTATGTCAGTAATTTAGGCAGTTATAACTATTTTTTTAACATGTGTAGCGTTAATCATTTGGTGTGTGGCTTTTAAATTTGTAACTTTGCAAATTTGATATCACCATATAAGATTATTTTGTACTATCAAATTATATAGATATTTATGCATTGTTCAAAGTTATTTGTTTGAGGTACAAATAATTATCGCTAAAGATAACAATACTATTTATTTTTTGTGATTTTAATAAACTTACATAACATTATTGATATACTGGACAAAGGGCTATACAATATATATTAACTTTTAAAAGATGATTCATATATGCTAGTCCCTTAAGTGGTGCAAGAGCAACATTTTTTAAAATAACATTATACAAATGACAAATTACATGTGTCAAAGCAAAATAAACAAAAAACTACAATTACTTGGTTTCTCATTTAAAAAAAATTGTCACGGGTTCCACAACTACTTCATCATTTCTCGTATAATTTTGTGAAATTTGAAACCCGATTTCACTCGGGTGGTTCAACCGTTCCGATCAAAAAACAGGTCGATTTTAACCGAGTCAAACCGATAGGTTGGGTCGAAAACATGTCAAATTAAACTGGGTCAGCCCGCAGGGTTTGAAGCGTCCCGGGTCAACCCGGTATCGGTTTCAACGGGTCCTCTCTGTTTCGTTTTCGGATGGCTTTAATTGGATAGCCGAACCGGTGGTGACACCGGTTCCCAGTTGAACACGTTGGTCCGGTCTGGTCCAATTTTCGAAACTATATGTACCATCAACTTTTTAGCTTGTATGAAGCTTTGCGTGCTTTATTAATATGTACAATGTGTATAATAACTTTTACTTTTAATTTTAGTGTTTTTAAAAAATAACATTAATTAGTGTACTTTTTAATAAAGGGTGTATTAATTAGATGTGCTTTCAATTGATTGTACAATGTGAATAAATTATTGTACTTTTATGTAATAGGGTGTTTTAATAAGAGTATTAATTACATTATGTTGTTCTCTCTCCATTGACTATGTTTTCAACATTCAACTTTCAACATTTTTCTCTTTGACCATTTTTCCATTTTATGTAGTATAGATGGGTTTAACGCAATGATTCAACTATTCAAGCATCGAGGTTTAGATGGTCATGGTCACCTCTTTCAAAATTTTGTGCTTAATAATAGTAGTATTGGAAAATTTAAGTGTAAGATTTCAAACTACACAATTTCCGCCATCTTCCAAGAGGGACTAAGATCATAAAGTATCAATAAAAATTAAGGGGAAATGATGACTACTTTATAAAGTAAGAAAGTTGTCTACTTTCTTTTGTAAAAAATTAAAAATATTTACAATTAAGCCCCTTCATTATATTACAAATACATGTTTTCCCCTTCCTTTACAAAGGAAAGTTGACCTACTTTATAAAGTAAAGGAGGTGATTAGGGATGAGCATTTCGAACCGAATCCCGGAACCGAATATGAACCGTACCGAAACAGTACTGATTCTTGAAATACGGTACGGTACCGGGACTACGAAATAAGGTGAAAAAAAAATCGGGACCACTAATTCGGTATGTGACCGGTACCAAATCGGGAAATTCCCGAAAAAAGCGGGGAAAACCCAATTTCCCGGTACCGGTACCGGTATCCGAATCCCGTTCGGTATGGTACCGGTACTACTAATTTATGCTCGGGAAAAAATCGGTACCACTAATTCGGTACGGGATCGGTACGGGACCGGTACCGTGCTCATCCCTAGAGGTGATACTCACACCACATTTTTTTTTGATGCATTCACCACCATTTATGCATTACAGTATTGTACAGTACAATACTGTAATGCATAAATGATGGTGAATGCATCAAAAAATGGTGTAAGTAAGCCTCATTTCTCCAAAAATTAAAGGTAACCCAAAACCAATGAAGAGAAACAATAGCTAAAAATTAAAGATGACCCAAAACCAATGAAGAGAAACAATAGCTAAAAACAGAGTCCCAAACCACTAACCAAACAAAGGACAACTACAACTTGTTTGATTAGTACATTATTATTCATAAGGCTGGATGCAGTAGATGAAAATCGAGTGTCGATCGTGGCATAGGGCGATCGATGTCTTATCGATCCCCTTGATGTGGAGCCTATCGATCGCCAGGGAAATTGCATGATTCGTTCGTCCACACGATCGATAAGAACAAATCAAATACACACAATATTTACTTGAAGGACGAAGTGAAGCATGCTTGTATGAACAAAAATACATTGCTTGAACCTGAATGTGGAAAGATGTTTGGCTGTGCAAATAACATACTTGTTTCATCACAACTTGTGTTTCCCTTGTGAATATAACAATGGGCTAGACTAGAACTGTGACTAGACATGCAACTATAAACCGGTTTTCAAAAAAACCGGACGACAAAACCGGAACCGGTTTTCAACAAAACCGGTTTTTACAAAACCGAAACCGGTTTTAGTAAACCGAACCGGTTGTACCGGTTTTAAGTTTTTCCAGCGGACCGGTTTTTTACCAGTTCTAAAACTGGGTAAAACCGGTTTTTTGAAAAAACCGATTTTTTTGTCGAAAACCGCTAAAAACCGGTTAAACCGGTTTAAACCGGTTAAACCGGTTTTAAAAACCGGTCAACGCAAAGTCAAACGATCCGTTGGATTTGAATCGGTCGTGAAAACCGGTTTTAACGGTTTTAGCCGGTTTTAAAACCGGTCACTGAAAAACCGATCAAGACGTTGGGACATGTTTGTTACCGTTTTTTCTTGTCTTTTTTTTGATTTTTTGAGTATTTTGAAGCTAGAACTTGTAGTATAAATATGTGTTTTGGGTTGAGGCTTAAAACACATCAAATCTCTCTTTAATCTTTCTAAATCTCTAATTTCTTTATAATGGAAAACACACAATCACAACAAGCTTCCACTAATCCTCCTTTCATTGGGTCTTCCCGGTCACGAAAACATTACACACAAGATGATGTTGCTCATGGTAAACCAACTTCACGAAATCCCGAGGTTTTTAATCATATGGATTTGTGTGTTATGAAGGATGGGACGGAAAAAGCGCGTTGCAAAAAATGTTTGAGCTTTTATGCTTCCGGGGCTAACACTACACTAAAGGGTCATATAGCCAAATGTTCCGCGGTACCTCAAAATGCCGACGGTACTATTGGTGAGGATGGTCAAATTTGTGTATATGATAATGATGCGCTTCAAAGAGATTTTGCGAGGTGGGTCATTCAACATACTTATCCATTCAACCTCTTCGACAACGCCAAGCTTACGGCTATCATCAAAAAGAGGCTACACTCGCGGTATAAACAAGTAAGTCGTACTAAACTTAGAAGTGATGCTTTTAAATTATGGGAAACGGCTAAAAATGATATTATTAATGGTTTTCGTGATTATAAATATGGTGTTTCTATAACTACGGATGTTTGGACCGCACACATGGTTCGGCAAATTCTTATCTCGCCGTTACGGCTCATTGGTTTAATCCCGAATCTTGGTTATTAATGAAACGGACAATTGCTTTTAAACTATTTGGTTATCCTCATACGGGATCTAATTTAAGAAAAATTTTACATGACACTTTAATTGAATATAATTTAGATGATAAAGTTTTTACGATTTCACTAGATAATGCATCTAATAATACTAGAGCTATGGAATTGTTAAAATTACGTATAAAACCCATTTTAGATGGTGCTTTTTTTTATTCCCGTTGTGTTGCTCATGTTATAAATTTATCCGTTCAAGCGGCATTAAAAATATGTGAGAGATTACGTTTGACATTTAGGGGTTTGTTAACAAATATATATCGCTCGAGTAATGAACGACAAATTAACTATAAACGTTTTCGTAAACAATGTGGTGAACCATGGCTAGGACCGAAATTTGATACACCTACTAGGTGGAATTCTACTTGCATTATGTTTGAAAATATATTACCACAACGTACTACTTTAGATGCTTTTAATGAATTACTTGTTGAAAAAAACCGTTCTACTTCGATAGATGACCAAGATTGGCAACGGCTACATGCTTTAACTATATTTTTACAAGTTTTTAAAGAGGCAACAACTATAGTATCGGGTGTTTATTACCCAACTAGCCCATTAGTTTTAAATCAAGTTTATGCTATGACGGAAAAAATTAGACAATTAAAAGACTCACCTACTCAAATGTTTAGAAAAATGGTTAAAGTTATAAAAAGAGATTTATAAAATATTTTGCTAGTTTACCTTTGGTTTATACTTGTTTCGCCGCACTTAATCCATGTTTAAATGTTGGAGGCGTAGAACTTTTAATAAGAAGAATAATGGAAAATTTAGAATTGTCTTTTGGGTTGGACGGTGAAGATCCCAACTATATAGAATCTCAAGTTTTTAAATTTAATGATTATTTTAAAAATTGTTTGAAATTTATGCAACAAAATATGGTCAACAACCAAACCCAATTATCGACCCAATGCGGGCCGGTTCGTCTCGAATGACAAAGGACATTAACATAAACCTTTATAATACTTTACGTGAAGACGCTACAAAGCGTCAACGATCATCGGCCCCGAAACAGCGAGTTGGGACAATATATGGCTACAAACTTTTTAACAACTTTAAGTCCCGATGAGTTTGCAAACTTTGACATTTTGGATTGGTGGAAAGAAAGGAAATCCATTTCCAATTTTAGCCGCTATGGCTCGTGACTTATTAGCGGTCCAAGCTTCGACGGTAGCTTCGAATCGGCGCTCATAGTGGTCGAATTATATCGGATAAAAGGACAAAACTTAGCCCCGAATCCGTGGAAGTATGTGTATGTTTGAAAGATTATATGGACGGAGTAGATAGGGTACAACATCAAACATCGTTGGAAGGTTCGATTGAAGAAGTTGAAGAAACTATAGCACAAGAAGAAGATGACATGGGGATATCACCTCCGGCTACCGAATTAGATGAAGGTGAATTTGAACCATTTGATGTTGAAGAGTTAGATGTAGAAGAATTTTTGGATGATTTAATTTCTTGAGTATACATGGGTGATGGCAATGCCGAAGCTCGATATACTTGAGTATACTAATATGTTTTTGGGTGATGGCCATGCTGAAGCTCGAAATGTATTAGTATTTATTTATTTTTAGTTCTATAATTGTATTGTTTAAATAAAAGTTATGATTGTATTCTAAATGTATTAGTATTTTATAGTTTTAGTTGTATGATTGTATTGTTTAAATAAAAGTTATGATTGTATTTGAAATTTATTAAATGTTTTAAATTCGAAAAAAACGAACCGGTAAAATACCGATAAAAACGGATCCGAACATTTAAAACCGAAAAAACCGAACCGGTAAAAAACCGATTCCGAAAATTTGAAACCGAAAAAAACCGATTCCGAACATTTAAAACCGAAAAAAACCGATTCCGGAAAAACCGAAAAAACCGAAACTGATTTTTGGAAAACCGGTTTTTCCAAAAACGAAAACCGTAAAAACCCGGTTTTTGTGCACCTCTAACTGTGACACAGCACTTTATTTGACTCATGATATGGAATGCAAAGTATAGATGGAAACCATGCATGTATTTTGATCACACGTATACATATGACTCATGCATGCAACATGTAAGTATAGCACGTATCATACAAAAAAATAGTAATTGATTTTTTTAGTTTGTGTTAAAAAAAAAAAAAAAAAACAAACTTGGTAGCCCTTACTGGGGCACCTAATCGTCTGAAGGTCGCTGGAGAGAGAAAGCTGACGTGGCAGGGAAAATGAGGGGATTGAATCCCCCTACTGGGGCAGCCTAAGATCCACAACATATAGACAAAATAAAAGATTCAGATTCAAAAACTCCATTACGATAACTGAAGATGTTTTATAAAGCAAGAGTTTTTAGACAAAAACTTAACTCAAGAAACTTCATTTCACCATATTCAACATTTCAACGGTAAAGATATAGGAGACACAGACTCAAAGTCGGTATTATTCACAGATACACATTACTGCTAGGTGCTAGGTACCAAAAGCTATTCAAAATGCAATTCTAAACTGATACGAAGTATAAAAAGTAAAATTCCAGTGATCTCACATGCTAATTCTTTGGTCCCAGAACTTGTTGCTTAATCTCTTCAATCTTTGATGCCAATTCATCTCTGTTTCTCTGCAAAACAGAAAAGCAATATAGTAAGCTAAGGATCCAAATCCAAAATAAATAAAAATACTCATTATGCTAGGTGCTCGGTTACGTACCTTAAAGAGCAAGTAGCGTGAGCTGAACCAGATAGAGTAGCCAAGACCAACCACTTCCATCAACTTAGGAAACTGATAACATTAAGTTGAGCCAAAAATTTATAATACATGTTATGGCATGTTAAAAGATTCTACTTTAGCAATTGCAAGAACTAAATAACATACCAAAGGTACTTTGTCAATGGCTCCAACTATGGATACAGTTAACCACAAGGCTGAAACACCGCTTACAGCAAGTAAAGCGATTGAAAAGGAATCTTGAAGATCCAACTACATAACAAACATAAGTTTGTTATCAGTAAATAATACTCTGTAGTACCTACTTATTTGTATATCTGATGGACACCTCAGAACTGCTGAAATATACAGAAGAGAAACAAAACGAAATAATTAATGGTGCTCTAAAATAATATCCACAGGCTGTTTTCATGACAACCTTGGAGACTCTAGTTAAGGATGTCATGAAAGTAGCAATTTCCATCACGCGTAATGAAATTTTAAGGTAAAATAACTTACCTACTCATTGTTGTTTTATCTATTTTGGCACATAAGTTAAATGCTATTTTGTCAATGTTGAAGAGCATTGTAGACATAAAGTAATAGTCAGATACTTAGGCTATGTGTATAGTTGACCACTGCAATTTTCAATGAGGAGCCGATGTTAATCTATATACGAAATAACTATATTAATATATATGCTCACATTTCAGGGGATGTTCAATATAAAGGTCCTTGTGCTTGTACATAAATCGTTCTATTTAAAGAGAAGTACAGAAAATGGTCAACATTAAAATCTAATCATGTTCGACTTTTGAAACTAGACTTATCTGATTCTTATACAATACTAATTAAAGAAAGTCAAGAACTAATCACAATACCAAAAGTATATACATCTAATTTAATTGTTCGTACAACTAAGAAAAATATATAAATTATGCAAGACAATGAAGGCAAAAGCATACCTCTACTTTGAGCTTATCCAGAAATTCAAACTGAGGCAACTCACTATCAGCTGCAGCACCATCACTGAATAAACTAAATCCTCCGAACCCACTATTCTCTTCAGCTTGAGCTTCTTCTATCGTCACATCACTATCAGATTCTTCTTTGACCGTCACACCACTATCAGATTCTTCTTTGACATACTGATTAGCTCCATTTGTTGTTTCCTCATTGGTGGTTGCTTTCAAAGACGAGTAGTCAACTACTTCGGGTTCATCTTTGACATACTGGTTTGCACCAGTTGATATTTCATCAGAAGCTTTTGCTTTTATAGAAGTGTATTTGTAATAGTGTAAGCCTGAAAACAAAAATGAGTACCCATTTGTTCCCCATGAAACTACAATCTTTTAACGCATAGTCTTTTTCATACTAACTTAATCTAAGATCAGGTGCAACAGCCCTATTTACGTTGCACATTTAACATCACACCAGCCAAGTCATATAAAACCTTAGCCAAAACTTTCTACTAAACATATCACTACCAAGCTTCGAAATAAAAACTTGCGCTTCCCCGGCTAAAAGTAACTAAATTGAACAAAATGCTCTTGAAATACTTGCACTCTTTCATATAAATATACTCCCTCAATCCCAAACTAAATTTCCACATCGCCGTTGTATATAAGTGTTCACTTCCAAAATACAACCTAACAAAAAAAATTTAAAAACAATAATCGTGCATTTTGCAAGTGGCCATATAATTTGGGACGGAGGTATTATAACTTTCAACACCAAACACATAAATCATATCCTGAACTTCACTAATATAGCCTGCAAAAACCGATACAGCCATAACTGATAACAAAGGGGGCGTTTGGGTAAACTATATGATGGGCTTATGAGCTTATTAGCTTATATGACTCAGATAAGCCCAAACCAAGTATTTGGCTAAGCTTTTACAGGTGGGTTTATAAGCTTATATAAGGGGCTTTTAATAAGCCCCCAAATTGTGGCTTTTTAAGGGGGTTAGTCAGTATAACCTGCTTCATCACAAATTACAATTTTACCCTATGAGCTAATCCAAACACCTTAGCTTATAAGTTTATTAACTCATGTCCTTTTTGGTCGTCTACCAACATAAGCTAAACCAAATACTTGAGCTTATCAGCTTATTAAACAAAACCCAATTCAAACACTCAACATGACCTTATGATATATAAGCCATAAGTTGCTTTTATAACATAAGCATAAGCCCAATTCATAACCTTAGCCACACTCCCAAAGTAACATACGCTCTAA
Organism: Chrysanthemum makinoi; assembly: GCA_910596185.1. Lineage (NCBI taxonomy): Eukaryota > Viridiplantae > Streptophyta > Magnoliopsida > Asterales > Asteraceae > Chrysanthemum > Chrysanthemum makinoi. The sequence continues at coordinate 112,317,122 of OU343218.1, forward strand.
GGTGTTTGTTTAAGCTTATATGTGGGCTTATGAGCTTTTTGATTTCGGATTATATTTCATAAGCCCCAGTTTTCCAGCTTATTTTGAGACTTATAGGCTTATATAAGTTTATCATATCATAATAAACTTATATAAGCCCGCAAGTGTCAAAATAAGCTGGAAAATTGGGTCTTATGAAATATAAGCCGAAACACAAATAAGCTCATAAGCCACATATAAGCTTAAACAAAGGGAGCGTTTAGTTATAGCTAGTATCCAGAATACTAAACGCCCCCTTTGTGATGAGCTTATTAGCTTATATGACTCCACTTTTTACCAAACAATAGCTAGTATCCACTACAAGTACCATTTTATATACTAAAACAATCAAATAACATAATCCTTAAAAAATATCATAAAGATTTCATTTTGCCCCCTTTCAGTTAAACATAGGTGAGATAGTGGCAAAAGAGTAAATAGGTGAGAATGAGTATACCTTGATTATTGGAAGCAGGTTTTAAAGGCAAAGAGGATTTGAACTGGTGACTGGTCGTTGTTCTGTAAGAAGTTAAATCTGTTTTGAATTTTGGGATGAAACGAGTTGAAGGAGACGAAGTGCAGAGCACCATTTTTGTTAGGGTTTTAGCTTCTTCTCGATTAGGGTTCTATACTTTTCTGTGGATTTTTAAAGTACAGAACAGTCAAGATGGTTCTTTATATTTTAAAAGCTTTTTCTTTATCTTTTTGTTCTTTGGAAAATGATTTGCGCCTATATATATCATTATCTTATCAGTACATCATCTGGCATTCAAATAACACACCAATAACTCAAACACCCTTTCTTCATAACACATTAATAACATGTTATTGATACCTGTAGGTCATACAAAATACTCCACCAAATAACGGTGAGCATCGGTCTGGGACCGGACCAGACTGGACCGGACCGACAAGACCGAAGACCGAATTAAGGTAAAAACCGGGACCGAGACTGAGACCGAATGTGTTCGGTCCGGTCCGGTCCGGTCCGGTCCGGTCTCGGTCGATCCGTCGGTCGGACCGGACTGTTTGAAGTCTACTAAGGCCAAAATAGTCGGTTTGTGGTCCGGACCGGACCGACCGACCGGACCGAAGACCGAATTAGCCCAAATGCATAGACCGAGGACCGGACCGAATGTGGTCGGTCCGATCCGGTTTCGGTCGGTCCGGTCCGTTCGGGTCGTTTGCTCACCCCTACCACCAAATATACCCACTTACTCACAAAAGAAAAAAACAAAAACCAAAAGACAAACAAAATGTACAAATGGCGTGAGCCATTATGTTGGCTCAAACACTCAATGGCACGCGAATGGCTCAAACACCGGTATGGCAATAACATGTTATCGGTTCATTTTTTATGCATTTGGCATGCCATTCGGTCCCCTTACCGTGTGCTCTTAGCACATGTTGTTGAGCCCAAAGCCTGTCAAATTTTAGCTTGTTCATTATAAAAGTCCTGAAATTAGGTTAGAATTCAGACACCCCTTCATAAAAGGGTGGGGTGTGATCGAGTCGCACCAACCAGGAGGGGACCTAGGGGTTTTTGGAGGTTCACGTGAACCCTAGTGTAAAAGCATGAAGTACAACAATTATATGTAATTAAATTATGTTCCACCAAGTTGAACATTGTCAAACCAAAAACTTGACTAGACTCAAAGACTCAGATTTCAATGAGTATCAATATTCATGTTTGAGGTCGTCACTTTATGTAGTCGATACTCTCGATCTCAGCTCGACTAGATTATCGGTATTTCAATATTTGTACCAACATTAGCATAGGTGATCCGACTCGAATATTAGTCGTACATATCTGGACCATGGCCATGTTTAGTATTCTGTCGTTATGGGCTTTAACCCAATTTACTTATTTTGCGTATTTATTCATTGATTTAATGTCAATTGGAATCATGGGGATTAACCTAATCTAATATTGTATCATAGTTGCCTCAAGATTATCTTCGACAAAAACCACTAAAACCCTAATTGTCCTTTCCCATAGTCAACATAATTTATTTATTTATTAATTTTTTTAAAGTTTTTTCCCTTCCTGCACTTTGCGTTGATCTTGTCATAGCATCATGACGGGAAATATACCACCAAATCCGCCTAAACAACTAATTGATAAAGCCTATTCAATTGCTAGTATCAAGACGTGTATCCCCGCACCCCTTAATCTAGACAAACTAAACTACAATTATTGTAGTGCATTGTTTTAAATGGTTTTGCAAAACATATGATGAGCATCATCATCTTGTCGCTCCCTCAACCTCCTCAAGCACCGCCGTCTTGACCCTTTACACAAATCCAATGACTCGACAATCGCCATGTGGATGTATTCCACAATATGGTGCAGTTAAGGACACATAACCACACATCCGGCCATTGAGAATCGTTTAGGGGCCGAAAATAGCCTTTTTCTATTTTATAAGCTTTATTTTGAACTTTCGGATTTGTTTCCTTTTTGGTATTTGTTGTGATTTTCTTTCTTGTTTTGTGGTTAGACATATAATGTGTTATAGGGTTTTCATAAACTCAGTTTTTTATCACTATTGACGGCTAATAAAGAATCCCCCATATTGGGCGTTCGGTTATTTGATTGTTCTTGATTATTCCGTTTATTGTTTGGCCATCGATTCGGCATTATTTGGTACCATAGTTTACAGGTAAGGTTCATCCGAATGATTTTATTGATTGGTTGAGCACGGTTGAACGGGTGTTTGATGTGCGTGATATTCCTGACAAGCTGAAAGTGAAAGTCGTGGCCATCAAGCTTTGACAACATGATTCGTTATGGTGGGATCATGTTAATAAGATGCGAAAAATTGAAAGGAAATCGAAGGTTGAGACTTGGGAAAAGATGAAGAAACTGATGAAGGCTAAGTTTCTACCAGAAAATCATCGTCAAAAGGCTTTTCTTGACTATCATAATCTGTCCCAACGAAACATGACTATGGAAGAGGTTATCAATGAGTTCAATAAGCTTCGTATGAGGTGTGATGTAGTTGAAGAAGAAGAGCAGGTTGTCGCACGGTTTTTGGGAGTCCTTAAGCCTGAAATTGCTGATATTGTAAGTCTTCAACCTTATTGGACTTATACGGATGTTTGTCGTTTAGCTTTAAAGGTTGAAAAACAGATTAAGGCAAAGAGTAAGGGTACCACTAGTCGTTTCACCCCACATACCAGAACCGCTCCCCCCTACAGCACATAAAGCCACCACCCCTACAACCACGACTGCAGGTAATACTAGAGAACGTGTTCACAATGCCCCTTGTTGTTACAAGTGTAGTGGGCTTAGGCATTATGCACGTGATTGTCCGAATCTGAAAACATTGGTTTTCGTACCTGATGACGCATACTCGACTTATGATACCGATGTAGAACCGGAATTAGATGAACCAGGTGATGAGTTGGTATATCCTGATCGTGGAGAGGCGTTGGTTATTCAGAGAGTATTAAATGTGGCTGATTCAAAATCTGTTGATGATAATTCGTGGCTTCGTAACAACATTTTTAGAACCAAGTGTACTTCCAAAGGAAAATTTTGTGATATGATTATAGATGGGGCAGGTTCTTGAGAATGTCGTTTCTACATATATGGTTGAGAAGTTGGGAATGAAGACAGAAGACCATCCTGAACCGTACCAGTTAACTTGGTTAAAAAAAGGAACACTATTAAGGTCAGTAAACGTTGTCTTGTGCAATTTTCTATTTGTAAGAATTATAAAGATGAAGTGTGGTGTGAAGTTATACCGATGGATGCGGCTCACATTCTATTAGGGCGTTCTTGGCAGTTTGATAGGAAAACAAAACATGACGGGTTCCAAAACACTTACAACTTTAAGAAGGATGGTGTGAATATTACTTTAGTTCCTTTTGATACTCGTAAGATGCAGGCAGGGGGTTCTAATTTATTTATGAAGAAGACTGATTTTGAGGAACTTGTGAAAACCAGTCCCAATGTGTTTACTCTTATGGTTGTAGAAGAAAACAAGATTATCAGTGAAGCTCCCTTACAAGTTCAGCCATTGCTTAAGGAGTTTGCTGATGTGATTCCTGATGACATACCCCCTGGATTGCCGGCTATGAGAGACATTCAGCATTGCATAGATTTTATTCCAGGTTCCGCTATCCCGAACAGACCAACTTATCAGATGAATCCAAAAGAGTTTGCGGAGCTTCAAAGACAAGTGACCGAGTTCTCTGGAGAAAGGGTTTATTCGGGAGAGTATGAGTCCGTGTGCAGTACCTGCCTTATTGATACCCAAACATGGGGGACTTTTCGGATGTGTATTGATAGTAGAGCTATGAACAATATAACGATCAAGTATCGTTTTCCTATTCCGCGATTGGATGATCTTCTTGACCAGCTACATGGTTCTACCATTTTTTCTAAGATTGATTTGAGGAGGGTATCATCGATTCGGATCGACACGGAGATGAATGGAAGATAGCTTTCAAAACTCGAGATGGATTGTACGAGTGGATGGTTATGCCCTTCGGGCTGTCTAATGCTCCGAGTACCTTCATGCGCCTTATGAATCAGGTTTTTAAACCTTTTATTTGTCATTCTGTTGTCGTTTACTTTGATGATATTTTGATCTATAACAACAGTCTTGAGCAGCATTTGTTCCATCTTCGGCAAGTATTTTTTGTTTTACGAGATCAGAAATTATATGCTAATGGGAAAAAGTGTCACTTCCTTGTGACTAAAGTGACTTTCTTGGGGTATATTGTTACCGGTAGCGGCATAAAAATGGACCCAGAAAAATTTGAGGCGATTATTAGTTGGCCAACACCTTCCACTATTCATGACATTCGCAGTTTTCACGGGTTAGCGTCCTTCTACCGGCATTTTATCCGGAATTTTAGTTCTATAATCGCGCCCTTAACTGAATGTATGAAGGGTGGTCGATTCACGTGGACAAGTGAGACTGTCAAGGCTTTTGACATTCTAAAGGCTAAGGTAACCGAAGCTCCTATTTTGGCATTACCTAATTTTGATGAAGTTTTCCAGGTTGAGTGTGATTCATCTGGAGTGGGCATTGGTGGTGTTCTAAGTCAAAACCAGCGGCCAATTGCTTTCTTTAGTGAAAACTGAATGATGCGAGATGCAAGTATTCCACTTATGATAAGGAATTTTATGCTATTGTGCGTAGCTTGGATACTTGGCGACATTATTTACTTTGTAATGAATTTGTCCTGTTTTTACGATCACGAGGCTTTGAAATTTATTAATGGGCAACATAAGCTGAATTTTCGCCATGCTAAGTGGGTGAAAATTATTCAGGCTTTTTCATTCGTTATTCGACATAAGGCTGGGTCGAATAATCAGGTTGCGGATGCGCTCAATCGTCGCCATTCGTTAATTACCATTATGCAGATTCGAGTGCAAGGTTTTGATTCGTTTCATGGGCTTTATTGCGATGACCCTGATTTTAGGGAGATATGGAGTAAATGTAATAATGGTCCTTTTCAGCAGTTTTCCAAGCTGTATGGTTATTTGTTTAAAGGTGCGCGGTTATGTATTCCTCTTTGTTCTTTGCGTGAAGCTATTGTTTTAGAGGGTCATGCAGGTGGATTGGCGGGTCACTTTGGGCATGATAAAACCTTGGCCCTACTTCGTGAACAGTTTTATTGGCCCAAGATGGAACGTGATGTCAACAGGCTTCTTGAGAGGTGTCGTACATGCCACATTGCCAAAACTCACAGTAGTAATGCAGGTTTGTATACTCCTTTTTATGTTCCTGTTGCTCCATGGGAAGATGTCAGTTTGGATTTTGTTTTGGAATTGCCTCTCAGCGAGCTAAAGATTCTGTTATGGTAGTTGTTGATCGATTTTCGAAGATGGCTCATTTTGTACCTTGTTCGAAAACGTTTGATGCTAGTCTTGTGGCAAGATTGTATTCTGCAGAAATTGTGAAGTTGCATGGTGTCCTTAAAACTCTTACTTTTGATCGAAATGTCAAGTTCGTGATTCATTTCTGGCGTACTTTGTGGACTCGTTTGGGGTCTAAGTTACAGTTCAGTAGTTCCCATCATCCTCAAACTGACGGGCAAACTGAAGTTGTCAATCGAAGCTTAGGAAATCTTTTGCGCAGATTAATTGGGGACAATGTCAAACAGTGGGATCTTATTCTTCCACAAGCTGAATTTGCCTATAACAGGTCGGTTAATCGCACCACAGGTAAGAGTCTTTTTGAAATTTTGTACGGACGGAATCCAATTACTCCTCTGGATTTGGTTCCTGTTCAAGCGGTGGGGCAGTTTAGTGAGGAAGGGGCTGACCAGTCTGAGCAGATTAAAGAGTTGCATCGTTTGGTTCGAGAACATATTATTTGGCATAATGAACAATACAAGGAACATGCGGATAAGCGTCGTAAACAGGTTTTGTATCGGGAGGGAGATCTTGTTTGGATTCATCTTCGTAAGGAGCGTTTTCCTGCAGGGCGTTTTGGGAAGTTGAAACCGCGAGCAGATGGTCCTTTTCGTGTTCTTAAAAAGATGAACGACAAGCGCATACAAGCTCGAGCTTCACGGTCACTATAATGTTTCGCTACTTTTAGCGTGGCTGACTTGTCACCTTATAAAGGCGAAGGTGATGATTATCCAGACTCGAGGTCGAGTCTTTCTGAAGAAGGGGAGGATGATGCAGTTAAGGACACATAATCACACATCCGGCCATTGAGAATCATTTAGGGGCCGAAAATATCCTTTTTCTATTTTATAAGCTTTATTTTGAACTTTCGGCTTTGTTTCCTTTTTGGTATTTGCTGTGATTTTGTTTCCTGTTTTGTGGTTAGACATATAATGTGTTATAGGGTTTTCATAAACTCAGTTTTTGATCACTATTGACGGCTAATAAAGAATCCCCCATATTGGGCGTTTGGTTATTTGATTGTTCTTGATTATTCTGTTTATTGTTTGGCCATCGATTCGGCATTACAATCTCTCCCAGACTTGTTGATATGGTAATTGATGATAGTGTTACCGCACATGGTGTTTGGGAACGACTAAAGGACATCTTCCATGATAATAAGGACGTCCGTGTCATTCAACTTGACAATGAGATTTGTAACATGTATATTGGCAATATTTCCGTGAATAACTAGTTTCAAGAGATTAATTAGTCAAGAGCCAATCGTCTTGCTAATCTCGGTTCCAGGGGTTAGTTATTCAAGTCTTGTTACTTATGCAATCAATGGACTTTGTAGTAAATTTCTCGAGATAACACGAATCATTCGTCATCGGGAAAACCTCCCTACTTTTGATATCGTAAGGTCCATGTGAAATGCCCCAAACCAGACTCGATACTTTTTATAGGCTCTACGCCGTAGAGAATATCTTATACAAAAGCTTGAAAACGATATGCTATCTATGCCGTAGAGCATATTAGGCCTCTACGCCGTATAAGCTATCGACCTGCACTTCTCAACTTTGATTTAAAAGACATTTTAACATATAACGACTCTAGACTTGAATAAAAACACATACAACTCTCATTAATCTGTAATTACACTATATACCCATTTGACCTAAAATGGGTAGAAATAACCATTGTCTCAAACATTCTTTTAAACACTTTCAACACAACTTATACATAACACTATGACATACTTTAAAATATGTAACCAGGACTTTTAAACTATAATAACAAACCCACAATACTCTTTATTTTCAAAAGAACACAACTTGATGACTCATGAGGGTTTTAACTCGTTCAAGCTCAGCATTCTACGACTAGTTGCACATGCATAAAGCAATGCACTTTCATTCCTTGGCTTCCAATCCTAGGCCTTAACCAAGACTTTACTTGCATCACATAAATACCAACAAAATAATTTAACAACTAAAGGAACGCTTAGTAAGTAATAGGTAATAACGCATTATCATATACAATACAATCATACTCGCATTATATACTCATCATGACTAATTCACATGTTAATCGTACTTTACTTGCACACATGTCCTAGTCCAGTGGTCTAACAAAGACAAAGATGAAGCCACTTGGGAGAGATATGATGATTTGATTGCTAGATTCCCTCAATTTGAGTGTGTTTAATCTTTTGGAGGGCAATGCCATCATGCAAACAGAATCGATAAAAATAAAGATAAAGAAGATATGGGATGAACCCTTAATAACTGATATATTGATGATGAAAAGGGTTGAATGTTTACAGAGAATCCTAAACCTATTTATACTAGATGAAGCGGCACCTTGGAAGAGAATACCGTTTCACCAAAAGTAATCGACATAATTGTTTCTAATCGTTATAACTATTCTAGAACCTAAATAACCGTTTAACTATCTATTGGGTTTGTTGGCCTGAGGCCCAAACCTAAATCTAATCTGAGCTTCACGTTTTGACCCATCTTGTTCTCTTTGGCATGTTAGACATTAGAAGCGTCCAACATATTCCCCCTAATGTCGATATGCCAAAGTATTCTTCAATCTTCAAACATGCAGTTTTTATATCTTCTTTGTCCTTGATGCCTTTTTAATCTTGATGTCTTCTATCTTGTAGTTTGTTGATACTTGTTTTTTAAGATCTAAAAAAAAGCAGAATGCTCAATCTGACTGTTCTTCTCATTGGGTTTGATCACTTGATCTTCTCGACCTTTATGGCAATTTCCCTTGCCTTTTTGAAACATGTCCATCTGTTCCAAAGTGTGATACCCTAGCAGTGCTATAATAGCAATTGAAAACGTCCCTTAATTGATTGTAGCGGGTTTTGATCTTTCGCCATGTTCTTGACAGGCCAAGTATCTTCTTCAAAAATATCTTCAAGGCTTTTGGTTTGAAGGAAAAAGAAAAAACCAACAAGCCTCTTCAAATTTGCATCCATTATTTCCATGGTTTCTGCGATTTTAAAAAGCATCTCTGAGTCTTGAATGATGATTGTAAAGACATGATTTGGGTGTTGTTTGATCCCATAGGCTCTGATGCCACTGTTAACAGGTCTTGAATTTGGTTTTCTAGGATTGAATTAATCAAACATCATCATGCCATCATGCAAACATAATCGATAAAAATAGAGATAAAGAAGATATGGGATGAACCCTTAATAACTGATTTATTGATGATGAAAAGGGTTGAATATTTACAGAGAATCCTAAACCTATTTATACTAGATGAAGTGGCACCTTGGAAGAGAATACCGTTTCACCAAAAGTAATCGACATAACTGTTTCTAATCGTTATAACTATTCTAGAACCTAAATAACCGTTTAACTATCTATTGGGTTTGTTGGCCTGAGGCCCAAACCGAAATCTAATCTACAGGCTTCACGTTTTGACCCATCTTGTTCTCTTTGGCATGTTAGACATTAGAAGCGTCCAACACATGTTTATCACGCACACCAGACTTAATAGAAAATGGCGCCAAAACAATAGTTCCTTCACATTTCAGTTTTAGTTATCATTTTGTAAACAATTTCCTGTCCTTGTAATTTGTAACCAATTTTGTAACAAACCATTGTTTCAGTAATCGTGATTCAATTTCGAGTTCAATTCTCATTCTATGAATTCTTGGTTGAATTGCTAGTTTGATCTTCGAATGCACAATTCCTGGATTTAAACATATCTTTCCATTAAGCAAGTATCACTTAGATGTTAAACTTGAATGCACAAATCAATTCAGTTGCTTAAAAAACGAATACAAAATTCATCTGTTAACAACATATCTTAAGGCTACCGTAAGTATTTTTCTTCAAAATGAAACAATACCATATTGGTAGGTAGTATTAATTTTGAAGGAATATACATTATAAAGATGATCTTGAGCAGGTAATAAATACATAAAATAAATTGTGCAAATGAACATATGTTTCATGCTGTTTGTTGACGTGAGTGTGCCAGGGCCGGGCGGCTCAATCCTTGTGAGGGCCTAGAGCGAAATTCAAATATGAAGTCTCTCCGAAATTTTCATATGTTTTTTCTCTTTGCTTAATATTAGCTTTTCGATTCATCGGATTAATAGAATATCCAATTATCAAACCAAGAACACAATGAGAATCTAAAAGTTTATTGAAGACAGATAAAAATAATATAAGAAGGAGAAAAAATCAAACTTCGTCTTATGATAATCTATAAGTAGGGCTGAATGATCGAACTAACGCGAACGAGGCTTGTTCGTATTTATTAGTTTTAGTTAACCGGACAAACGAACTAATTACATGAACACTTAAACAAACGGACATTGGTGTTCATGTTTGTTCGTTGAAAAATATGTTATTCTTGTTCGTTCATTAAGACACTATCCATGAGTGATTCTTGGAATGTTTAATTTGTTTATAGTATCGGCTAAAAGTCATTAGAGTTTGTAGTATTAAATGAGCTCAATTCATCATTTTGTAATATAATAAAAAGATTTTTAAACTCAAATAAGGACTTAGTGATATGGATTTAAAAAATAAACAAAAAATAAGAAAACATCCTTAATAATTTTTGTAGTTTTAGTAATAGGGGTCTTTTATGTATCAAGATCTCAAGATGATATCCAAGAAAATATGTGACCAACTATATAGTCATAAAGGGTGGTAGAAAAATGAGGGCTTTAAATATTTGGAGGCCTAAAACGATGGCTTTAGTAGGTTTACTCTTGAGCTACCACTGGAGTGTGCTACTAAACAATGTCATATGCTGTTGATGTTTCATACGAAATTGTAATATCATGCGAGTGAGAACATTAGTGGTGGTTAGCACACAAAGCTAATGATGTTTTGTGTAATCATGCACCTTAGAATGAACCTTCGTAGCCCGTTTACCGGCCAATTTCTAATGCCATAATATTATGGTAAAGGTCTAAATGTCTTGTGCTCTGACCCTTCCACAACCTTTCCTCGCAAGCTCTCGCAAATAACTGTCATTTTTGCGTACTAGCGTACTGCTTGTGTAATTAAGAATAACCCTCAACTCCTTTAAAAAGATAAATACAATAACCCGCAACTCATTTTGTGTACTGGCGTACTGCTATGCGTAATAATTTTGTATACAATAGAAAAGTGAATATAATGATTTAGAGAGTTGGCATGTAGATGTCAAGCACTGACGCCGCCACATTAGGCTGTTTTGGTAAACGATATTAGGGTAAAAAATGACTTCTGTAATTGGTAATTGTGATGCCTCTGTATCCCGCAAAGGCGCAAATGCACCATGAATCTGTCAAGACTAACCCAACTCGAATGACAGTTTCTCAAGCACCATCATAGACTCTAGACAAATTTTATCGAATGAACTTACAGCATTTTGACAAAGCAGTGTGCATAGAATTCAAGGAATTCCACTTGATAATTTTGCTTGTGGTCTAGGCTAAAAGTAAACTTATATTCCCAGCCCCCTCGGCTACATAGATGATAGCTGATTTCTTTGTCAGCAGTAGATACTAAAAGTGATTTAGAACACCTTGAGTACAATGCAACTCCAAGGATATATTTGATTCAAAACATGGGCAGGTGTCCGCTACCAAGAGGTCGCAATGTTGACCCTTTTAATTTTAAATGGATCGATTTGGGTTATGTTTGATGTCAAATTATTTATTGATCAAACAGGTTAAATAAAAGAATTTAGCTTATATGGAAACATGTCGAATGAGTCTAAGTCGTCTAAAGTGTTTAATATGTAAACCTTCCTCATTGTTATATCGAATATTGTGATCAATATGGAACACTGGCTGTTAATAACAAATGAAAAACTTTAGATATTAAGTCTATCAGCTTAACCCGACCCATACCCAAAAATCACTTATTTAGACCCGGAAGCCAACCTTTGCTGCCTCTCGAGTCCTATATTTTACATATTAGAACCAACTTCACTTCTCAAATGAAGTATGCAGGTAATAACCTCTGGTATGAAACATACATTAATTGAATTGAACATCAAGTAAGGAATGCGTGTGTGGCTATTGAAATGCTAATATTCCCCGTTAAATTTACCATTCCTCACACAATAAGCACTATATGTCAGAACAACAATGACTTATTATCTTTCTAGTGCACAAAGGAAGTATGCAGGTAATAACCTCTGGTATGAAACATACATTAATTGAATTGAACATCAAGCAAGGAATGCGTGTGTGGCTATTGAAATGCTAATATTCCCCGTTAAATTTACCATTCCTCACCACAATAAGCACTATATGTCAGAACAACAATGACTTATTATCTTTCTAGTGCACAAAGGTACCAGTACGCTAATCGAAATGCTGATGATATTAGTAGAATCCTTATATTTAAGCAGAAAAAGGGTCGATGAATGCAGTATTTATCGCTCTTAAAACCTCATTGATAGTAGTATCAAAACCAGATGTTTTACTTTGTATACGATCTTAATACCTCACGTATTACTGTTCTTTCATGGTTGATTCATAAGTCATAACTGAACTGGTGTTCCCTTTGTATAATATCGTAACTGAGAAAATTTGGAACAAATCATTTTATTGGCCTAATTTAACACTAATGCACTATGCACAGGAGTTACATTTGTATAACATTACTGTAATATAAGATATGGGCTCTTTGGACTAAACCAAGTAAACCAGCCCAATAGAATATTTGACAGGTTTGAAATTTGAAACAGAGTTAATCAGGCCTAGGTTATGAATTTGGTCTCTTTTGTTGTTGTTGATATGACGCTATTAGCACAAGGTTAGATATAAGTATACTTCTATCTGCGTCATATACGTCGGTATATGTCTACTGAAGATTTTATACGAATAGTAACCAGCGTTTTAATGCTGTATAGAAGAGAAGCTACAATCATAATAAAAGCATATTTGACTCGTTAAACTTTTTTTTATAAAGGAACTAATAAACTGATTAACATTTTTTTTGATAAAGTTTTTCTTTTGATATAGTATATCTCATTCACTTCATGATTATGTCATCTGATAACGAATTTAGTCCCTAAAACACCCTTGTCATTTGGCAGATTTTGGAATAAAGACTGAGCTCAATGCATTTGGAGTAGTATTGTTGGAAATACTTACAGGAATGAAGGTGTATGATGTTAACATATCCGTGGAAACACAAAATTTTGTGAAATGAGCTATTCCATTGCCGGCAGATAAGGTAAATTTGGGAAGGATTATGGACTGACAACTTCAACTTAATGATTGTCCTCCAAAGGGAGCATTCAAGTTTGCCCTACTTGTTTGGTATCTCCACGCATCACTGGCCCATCAATGGAAGAGATCATACAGGTCTTGTGCGTGTGCTAGCAAGATGAATCAAATCAGTAATTTGAACCTAGAAAGTCAAACAAGCTAAGTTAGTCCCTCTTTTTGTTTATAGATCTATGAAATAAAGGGTTAAAAACTTGAGCTCTCAATGCTCCACTAATACGCTTTGATGATCTTACTTATGCCGAGTGGCATGTTGTATTCTAGTTGCCTTGGTCATGAAGTCCAGGGCAAGTGGGCAACTACTTTTGGTTCAAAACTCAAACATTATGCCATTGGTTTTGGTAACAGGTAACAAGCCACTTATAAAGTAAAAACCCTCTCTTCAACTTAATGATTTGACTCAGTAAACTAAGCTGTATTTTCATAGGAAATGAATAATCCTTAAGAATTGTATTGATTTGATGGGATATAGTGCAGGATTTATGTGTTATATAATGTCGAAACCAGTCAGCAAGAAACCTGGGTTATTGTTAACAAGAAACCTGGGTTATGTGTTATATATGTGTAAAGTAACACCTTTTAAATTATTGGGGATTTTAAAATGACCTAGATTGTTCAAGTAGCTTAAGATTGCTAACAAGAAACACGGTTATTGTTAGTCAACAAGACTCAAATGCGAGACTAATTAACAGTCATGTAACAAAACCAAAGATACATGGGAACTACTAACAAACACCTGGACCGTATATATCAAAATGGGTCAATTTAGGAACCGAATCTTAACACCTAACGGGTCATAACATTTTCACAACCGGTACCAAAGTTGGTTTATAGTAATCATGAAATTTACACATTGTTGTCTTTGTTTATGACAATTGCAAACAAAAAAATTACATTATTATTACTGTCATACCTGACATATGATAATTTAATATTACGTGCATAAGACACTCATCAATATTAAATTATATGATTTTTGATGCCAATACTTCGAAACAACTAATAAGATGTTGATGTGCATACTACTGGACCAACTATCCTTTCATTTTAATTTGCATTTGCTATAGTTCTTAAAATTTTAGGGGTCTTACAACTGAGCAATATATACCTGTGTATATTGACTATAATAAGTAACTAATGCAAGTTGTAAAGAGACCTTAATATGCATATTAATATTGGAATGAAATATATTGATTTAATAGTTAGTTTCCTGATCTCATTTTATGTGTGATTCACAAAGAAAATTTTCCAAGTATAAAGGCATCGAATTATTACACTTTCAATAACATTTATTAAAACATGGGTCAACATGAACTATTTCTATGCCTGAAAGCAGTTTTTGATCCATTTTGTCTACTTTAAACAAAAATCACATTCTTTCACTAGAAATGCAATAAACTAGGTAAATAACTTTCGTGGATGATATGGTTCTTAAACATTTTAAATATAAAAATGTATAAATATATGTAGAAGATGATTTGAAGTTTTCATAGAACTATTTTGGCAGACTTTTTCACTGCGTAAATATAGAAAACAAGCAAACAATATAATTTTATAGTCCTCAAAACAAAAATGTATAACAATTAATATTGGAATAAAAAAAATAAATTCTTAGGCTTATTTGTTTGAGGTTTAGGGACAAAATTTTATTATATCAAGATGACATATATCGATCGCATCTAAATGCATATTTTAGGTTGTCATTGCGATTGTAAGCTATAACTACTTTGTCCATACCTGCGTCAACTACTAAAATTACTGTAATTATTGCTGTCATACATGACATATTTTACTTTTATACTATAGAAATAAGACAATATCTTTATTTGCTATTCCATGACAAATGAATTTAATCATAAGCATTTTATTATATCAATATGACATATATCCATCGCATCTAAACACATATTTTAGTATTGCAACGGTTAGTAGGACACTACTACCT
The DNA here is from genome assembly GCA_910596185.1 of Chrysanthemum makinoi. Taxonomy (NCBI): domain Eukaryota; kingdom Viridiplantae; phylum Streptophyta; class Magnoliopsida; order Asterales; family Asteraceae; genus Chrysanthemum; species Chrysanthemum makinoi. The sequence goes on from OU343218.1 coordinate 112,332,206, forward strand.
CCTACGCTACATATAATAATCTGTAACCTATACCTATTTTGTCTATACTTGCGTCAGCTACTAAAATTACTGCAATTATCGCTGTCATACCTGACATATTTTATTTTTATACTACAAAAATAAGACAATATCTTTATTTGCCATTCCATGACAAATGAATTTAATCATAAGCATTTTGTTATATCAAGATGACATATATCGATCGCATCTAAACACATATTTTAGTATTACAACGGTTAGTAGGACACTACTACCTCCTATGCTACATATAATAATCTCTAAGCTATATCTACTTTGTCTATACTTGCGTCAGCTACTAAAATTACTACAATTATAGCTGTCATACCTGACATATTTTATTTTTATACTACAAAAATAAGACAATATCTTTATTTATTCGATGACAAACGAATTTAATCATACGGTCAGATAATAATTCACTTACCATATGACAATTTGCCTCCAATTCTCATATATGCATTCAAACGATACCCTTCACCTTACTCATCATTGATTCTTCATAAACACACTAGACTCTATACATTTATCACTATTAACATGTATTGGTTAAGAAGAGCTTTGCATTATCACTATACGCTAGTAATGAAGTTGGTAATATTTTAAGAAACGAAAAAGCAATGAGTCACTTTTTAAGAAACTTCTTTATAGAAATAGTTTAGTTCTAATCAAATTATTATTATATTATTTTTGACACTTTATCAGCCGACGGTAAAAGACAAAATGCCCCTACTCACATTGGTTAGTACTAGTATTAATGAAAACTGTTTATTTTGGTTTGTACACAACTCTTTTACAGTTTTACTTATACTATATTATCAATAATAAAAAAGTAAAAGTGACAATGATACTGATAATCATATGTAACAATCTACTCCGTATTAAACATTAACACAATACTACACTTTTTCTAATGTTTCGATTTGCAATTCCACAATATATGTTTGCCGTGTTTTAGAAAGAATACATAAATAGTAACTACATTTTTCTTTATGCATAAAACTATGATGGGAATAAAAGTATTTTACTTTTTACAATTTAAATCCACACATGAACACACCCATTGTGTGAAAGGTACATTTGTAATTACAGTCTTAAAGAATGCAGATCGAATCAATGGGCTGTTTGGCCCAAAATAAGTAAACGGGCTTAATAGCACTAATTTGCAATTTGTACATGTCCATATATATATATTGGTTTAAGCCATTAAGTACTTGGGTATATATCAAGTGACTGTTTTTGTGGTTATCTCAAGATTTTGAAAAAAGATGAAAAATGAAAGAGAGGCTGCTTGCATAATATAGCCACATTTGACATAATGAATTGGTTCATATTTATGTAGGAAAATTGTAAGAGCAAACTTCATAAAAACAAAACCAGAATTGAGTCGAAACAATGCTCAACTGAAAAACACAAAAGTTAATTACAATGGCCCATATCAGAAACACGATTATGTTCGAACTTAACTGAGATATTAATTTTAAGCATGGCCCAGATTGTTTAAGGAGCTTTAGATTGTTCACAAGACTAAATCCATATTATTACTGTCATAAGTTCAAATGAATCTACACAATTTTTGAAAGTTTAGGGCCCGTTTGGTAGCTGCTATTTCGCAAGAGGATTAGGCTGATGGTAGAATTGTGTTGTTTGTTTAATATATGTGGGCCCAGAAATAAGGCATGATAGCTAAATAGTAAGGATTTTACAAAAGGCAACACATTAGCTGGGATTTGTTCGGTTTTAGTTAAAGTGTGGGCCCAAAACAAATGTCAACCATTGGTGTTTTTTTTGTTTTTTTTAAATATACTTTCTCACTTATTTTTATAATAAAACTTTATATTTTAATATATAATATATATTTTTTTAATATTATTTTCTCTCTCTACATCAAATCCAAATCCTAATCCAAATCCAAATTCTAATCCAAATCCAAATCTTAATCCTAAACCCATCTACGAACCAAACGGGCCCTTAGTCTCCGTTTCAACCAACAATCTCAATACAATTCATAATCAGCAAAAATGGGTCACTTGAGGGACCGAATCTTACACCTAACGGGTCTAAATATTTTGGCTATCGCCGTAGCCTTTGGCATATTTGAGTTACAGTCATATTGTCTTTTAGACATATTTGTCATCTGTGTCACTTGCAACTACTTTTTACATGTTTATTACTGTCATATATGACACATGATAATTTAATATTAAGTACATAAGACAATCATCATTATATAATTATACGATGACAGCTGAAAAGCTTTTAAACAAATAATATAATAATGAAATGGACCAAGCATCATTTCATTTTCATTTGCGTATGATTTTTTTTAAACGACATCATTTGCATATGATTTAGTTTATAATTTGGGGTCGACTTACCAAAAAACACATACTAATTGATTTTTCTACTAAGGCTAAACATGATTAAGCTTAGTACATGAAAGAACATATAGGAATTAACAACACCCAACTTTTCAAATCCATTGTCAGTGGGTTTTTTACATTATAATGTTTTATTTTATTGTAATTACATAAGTATTATTTTCTAAGCAAAATCTACAAATTTATGCTATCTATGACAATAATCAGCTCAAATCAATATCAGGTTTTCACTTAAGAGTTGAACTTGTATAATGTGGACTATATATGTGACACTATTTATTGTATTCGACCTAATGAACCACATAACATATAGAGGTTAAAGTGTGTAGACACATGTACTAGACGGTTTGAAGTTCTCCTCTATATTCTTTTTGGTAGATTTCTTAGATATGTAATTTTCTATGCAAATCTTTCAAAAACGGTAATGCCTATCAATCCGAATATTCAAAGGGATACATTATAGTAGAAGTTAAACAAATTCTTTTATATGTGTGTTTGATGTTCGGGGATGAATTTGAATAACATCAAGATAACATCTAAGAAATCTACTTACATTTTGGTTGCTACCACTTTTGCTAACAGCCTAACACTACCACTACCACGTCCGTCACATGCTAATCTTGAAGTTATAAGTACTTTGACAATATTCATGTCAACAACTAAAAGTTACAGAATTATTGCTGTCACGCCTGACATATTCTAGTTTTTTTAATTAAAGGAATAATTTAATATGTTTACTTCGTATTAAGTTATTTCATGACAGATGTACTTAAACAAGAATAATCAAATTATAATTTGCATACTTACCATTTGACAAAACTTTCTTCCAATCTTCATACATACACATTTAGAGATACCATTTGCAATACTCCTCATCGATTTTCACACACGCACGCACCAAGTTTATAAACGGGTTATAAATATGAGCGCATGTAACACAAAAGGCATAAAAAATGCGTAGTTAATTGTCTTGTAACTTAAGTTGTTGATAATTTTGGGTAAAAGAATATTGTACATGGACAAAGCTTTGAAGGGTATATCACTAGCTAGTAATGAAGGCAATTATAATTGGAAAATGATAAATGACCTGCTATAGAAAAAAGGAGCCTGTCGTAAATGTATTGTGTGATACTTGATGCATACAATCATTTACGCATTAAATCTCGCACTGCTAAACTATTTAGGCCATGTATCATCACTCTAATTATAGAAACTTAGAAAGAAATAATAATAATAATTAAAAACCTTTGAACCACTGTTTAAACATTGATTAGTGTAGTACGGAGTATTAAAAACAACTATATTATGTTATTCATTATTTTATTATTTTTTTAAGGGAATCAGCCGACGGTAAACGACAAAACATGCCCCTTTCCCCAATCCCCACTTAACACCTGTTTGCACAATTTAATTCATTGTTAGTAACTAAAATAGGGTTAATTATAGTAAAGTACACATATTTCCGTTTTTGTATTCCTTGATTAGGGAGGAGCGACTGGTACCCTAATACCCTAGGTGCCACATCACATCTATCCAATAAAAACCCTCCAACTCAAAACTACTCAATTCTACCATAACACTACCCGATTTGGAGGGAGTGGTACCCTAGTACCCGATTATTATTATTATTATTTTTTTTAATACATAAAATCACATACAATATTTAAAATAAAAACATATCATTTCATTAAAAATAAAAACATTACATAATACTTAAAAAAAGTACAACTTAAAAATTGAAACTACAACTTAAAAAAAAAAACATTACATAAGTTGAAATTAAAAAAAATTGAAACTACAATTTAAATATTGCAAGCCCATCCGTGTTTGGCCGCAAGTTCACGTTTTGGGTAGAACTAATTCCAACATAGCGGGATCGCGAATGTGATCATCTGCTCAAAAAACTTCATCTCGTTGTGTATTCTTGAACTTAAGCCCCTCGAGTTGTGTAGCCAACAATTGTTTCGCCATCTCGCATTTTTCTTCCAAATATTGTGTCTTCTTTTATGTGTAGGCGTTGATTTCATCCGCAACACTTGAGATCGACGAGAAGGATGCGCCTTGCTTCTTTTTCATCTTTCTTGATTCAAGTGGAGGGTGGGGTCTTCATTCATGTCGGGAATGGTGTTGCTTGCCGATTCAAACTCCCCCGACTTCCTTTTTGAAGAATTGCTTGTCGCACCGCCAATATCTTGAAAACATTCTTGCTCCGAAATCCATCTCCACGACCTCGACAACCTCACGCCAAGGTATGAGTAAATTGTCTTTTTGTGTATAGTAATCCGACTCAGCTTGCCTCACCACGTCTAAGTCGTTGCACCCACTAGCCTTAGCACGTTTCTACATTATATACAAAATAATAAAAAGTATAGCTTAAACAAAATAATGTAATTGTAAATAATAAAGTATAGATTATGTAAAATAAAAAGTATAGCTTGTACCGTTTCGAGGTAGTAGCCGTTGAAAATACCCATGGCCGTGTTCATTGCTCTCCACTTGGTATTTAACGCATGAAAAGTTCGTGAACTCGAACCCAAAGTTGCCTCGTAATGCTCGAGAATCCGTTTCCAAAAATCGTCGGACTTTTGTTCATTACCGAGAACACCACATTCGGAGATTTGAATCCATGCTTTCGCCAAAGCCTCCTCTGTCTGTGACCAAACTTCACGGGGGCCTCCTCCGAAGCCTTTTTCTTCCCTCTCGGATCGACTTCTTGAACTTCTTCATCTTCGTCTTCTTCGTTTGGTAGTTGTTGTGTTTGTGTACGTACTCTACGTCATCGTCATTGTTTAAGAACGGGGAGAACTCGCTTGTAGTAGTGATGTTGTAGTGTTGTGGATTCATTTGAGGAGGACCCATATTATATTGGTAAAATTGATGTGGCGATGGGGTTGTGGAGCGTAAAATTGATTCGGGATGCTTGAGAATAAAATTGGCTAAATCCTAACGGAGTTTGTTGTGGTTGCGGTTGAACGGGTTGAGACCGACCTTGATGAGTGGAAGTTTTTTACCTCTTCTTGGATCCATGGTTTTGTGTTTTTGAAAGATTAGTGTGTGTTTTTATTTGTGTTTTGTGTCTTTTTATTTTGAAAAATGAGTTGAAAATGTTTGGTTTTAAAGGAAATTTTTTTTTTTAATGCATACTAGCCGTTGGGGTACCTCTCAAGCGGTCGTTTTTCAAAGTTTATCACCTCCCTCTCGGGCTCACAAGCGAATTTGTTACTCGATCAAAGTACTCGATGTGGTGGGGCGGTGTACCGCTTCGGTACCCCTACTCGATTGCACTACCCGTGCCCACTCCTCCTCTCCTTAGTGATCAACACATTTAACTAGTTACTCACTACTAACACTTTTTGCTAAATTATGTGTTGTATGTCGCAGTTTTTTGTTGTTCAAAGTGAATGTAAATGCATTATAACTAAAAGCATTATAGTAAAGATAGTTTAAATCTTTAATTTCATTAATTAAAAAGTTACAATATGTTTTACGCGTAGGTTTAAAAATGACTAAAAGCGAATGAAGATGATAAAAACCGTTTCCTCTAAGATTATATATAGGTTATAAGGATTTCGCTACTCATTAGACCGGACGTAATGGTGCAGTGCACCACTCGCGATGGGCACTGATCACGTGTGGTCTCCTATAACGATCAAGAGACTACTACGTGGGGTGGGTGTCATTTTGCCTTGGTAAGGTGGTGCAACCATCTGACGAAACACATCATTTTTCTTTTTTTGTGTGTGCTTGTGGCGTGTGTGGTGTTTGGGTGGGTTTGGGGGGGGGGATGGGGTGGTTATGTTTTCTTTAAGTAATGTATTTTTATGTGTTAGTTAAGTGATAATCATCACGCCTGCTAGATAGTGGGTCAGGTGATATGCTGAAAATGAAAACATTGAGATGGAGGGGGTCGGTTAGTTGACAATCATACCCAGCGTCATGACCTTAACCCTAAGTGTAACAATGACCGTTATACACTTATACCAAGCCTCAAGTTTGAATTGCATGTACCTTTATGTATATGAAAATTTGCATTTATAACTTCAATAACATCACTTAGTTATAGGGGTTTGATACTTACACCACAGTATTTGATACACACACCACAATTATACATGTACTATATTGTAACTTATGCATTAATAATGTAACATTATAATGTACGCATCAAATATTGTGGTGTAAGTATCAATGCCGTTAGTTATAATATGTCATTCAAAAATGACTTATTAGTTATTACTCTATCTTATCCAATAAAATAAACTAGTCTATAATGCCTTACACTTTAACTATTATTTATCTGTAATACACTTTTCATATTATTTAAAAATCTTTAATACTTATAAACCACTCATACATTCTAATCCCATTTATATGTAAAATTACAAAAAAATATAAAATATATAAACAAGTTATGCCAATTCACGTATTCTTTATATGCGTTTTGGTATAACCTTGAGAAGTTTTCTCAGATAAATATTCCATAAAATTAAAAACTGTAAAAATACAATATACCGAAATACATTTGTGATATAAATTATAACATATTTTTATATTAGTTTTATGTTCCACTTATAAGCTCCATCTTCCATCTTAAGCAGTAGTGGCTCAAGGGTAAAGGAATTCAAGCTAGAGCTTTAGACACTCAAAATTTTAAGGTCTTGATTGTTTAGCATCTTGTGTGTATGTATGTGTGTGTGTATATATATATAGTGAGGATCAGGTGCGGATTTTTTTAATTCGTGCGGATTGATCTGGACCATCCATTTCAGATCTGGTCTTGACTTTTTGTAAAAAAGTCAAGATATGCGCTAACATTCACGGTACCAATTGACCATGTAAACGATTTTTTTAATTTTTTTTTCTTTTGAGCGATCCTTACTATTGTTATCTTTTTTAATTTTTTATTTTTGATTTTTATGAGCACTTTTGTTTTTTTGATTATGAGTCCTACCGTGATATTAATGATATTATGAGTCCTACTGTGATATTAACAATTTTACTTAATATCACTGCCTTTTTTATTACGATATTAAAAAAAGTTGTGGTGATATTAAAAAAATTAACTTTGATATTAAGAAAACATGTAAAAAGTAACTGTGATATTAAAAATTTTACTTAAAAAGTTACTTTGATATTAGAAAAAAACTTAATATCACTGCTAGTTTAGTTACTACTGCTAGCCTTAGTGAAACTACTGCTAGCCTTAGTTGGTACTGATATTAAGAAAGCTTGATAATTACGGTGATATTAACAAAATTCATAATATCATTATACATTTTAACCGTGAAAATGTTTTTTTTTTTTTTTTTTCTGAATTTTTTTTCAGCGATTCTTAATAAATTGTTGTCCTTTTTTTTTTTAATTTTTTGATTTTTTGAATATTCTTGTGATATTATCCGCAATCCCTACTTAAAATCTAATGCACCGATCCCTACTTAAAATCAGTCCCATGTTTTTCGTGTGTCATTCTTAAGAATTTGATTATAAGGCCCAAATTATCCCATAAATAATAAATAATCAAAAATTTTGTGTTTTTTATGTTTTCCCTTTTTAGGCTTATAAGCTGTGAAAAAAATTAAGCCGAATATCTTATCTATACTATCTATAATAGAAAAATGATTAAAGTGAAAAGTGAAAAGTCAAGAAAGTGAAATGTGGAAAAAATTAAAAAGGAAATGTTGAAATAAATAAAAAGAAAGTAATTTCAACTATTAATACCTACATATGTTTCAAAAGGAAACTATTAATACACATCGAAAACCGGGTTGACCCAGGACGCTTCCAACCCTGCGGGTTGACCCGGTTTAATTTGACCCGTTTTTTCGACCCAACCCGTCGGGTTGACCCGGTTTATATTGACTCGTTTTTTAACCGGAACGGTTCAACCAGTTGAACCTCTCGGGTCGAACCGGGTTTCAAAATATTATGTTAATCCTCAATTTCTCAAACTTTTACTATTTTTCGTTTATAACCCATAAACTTTTTTTATCACAAAAACTATCTTACTAAAAAATACAATAAAATTTTCACAATGTACAATTTAAACAAGCTACAACATAATTCTAAATATAAAATAATTAAACATACTAATTAATATTATTTTTAAAACACCCTAAAATGAAAAGTACATGTTATTATATACATTATACAAATTAATAAAACACACAAGCTTCATACAAGCTAACAAGTCGATGGTACATATAGTTTTGAAAATCGGATCGGACCAACGGGTTCAACCGGAAACCGGTGTCGCCACCGATTCGGCTAACCAATAACAGCCATTCGAAAACGAACTAGAGAGGACCCGTTGAAACCGATACAAACCGGTGAATCAGTCTCATCGAGATCTATATCTCGGTTAATCGTCACAGTACCCGCCGCAGAACGCCGCGGGTACCCTATTATGCTATATATAAAGGAAAAACCAAAAGTAAAAGTGAAAATTTGAAATATTAATACATATCGAAAACCGGTATGACCTGGGCCTTCAAAGCGGTGGGTTGACCCTGTTTAATTTGACCCAACCTGTCGGGTTGACTCGGTTTAAATCGACCCGTTTTTCGACGGGAACGGTTCAACCGGTTGAACCACCCGGGTCATACCGGGTTTCAAAACATTTTGTTTAATCCCCAAATCTCCAAACTTTTATTATTTTTCGTTTAGAACCCATAAAAGTTTTTTAACACAAAACGATCTGTTGCTATATAAATATATTATATATATAAGTTTTTTTTCGAAAATGATTATAATGTTTTACAATTAAGAGAAAATATGTGCCCGTTAGTGCACATTTAACTTTTCAATAGACTAAATACGCCCATTTCAAAAAGAAAAATGGGGCTAAATGTGCCCAAATCTTTTTTAAAATAGCCAAAATTAGCCAATTTTTTTATTTTTTATTTTGGGCTAATCACATTCATGCTAATTTTGGTACTTGCGTTCTTCTTAACAACGGCACCATTAATCCCATCTTTGTTAGTTTTACGCGACAAGTAATGTGTGTTGTTACTTGTTAGTTTTTATCTCATAACTGATGTAATGTTTACTTTCATTTTCATTAAATGTTTTTATATGTTGTTTGATAGATGTTAAGAATTTTGTCTAGACTTTAGTTATCATATAGTACAACTGTTTGCAATTGCATTTTCATCGGTTCACGTTCTATTTTAAACGCTACGTAAAACACTCACCACAGTATCACAAATCATTAATTATCGGACGCTAGAAACGCCGCATTGGCTACGCCTCTAGTGTAAATAAAAGACGATTTTGCATGAAAAAAAAAGTTAACTTATTCAACTCATTTTTAATGTGATTAGAAGACTTCTATCACTAAACATTTAAGCGTGTGGATTTGGACTCGACATTTAATTTTCCACAATCTTAGTTTCTCTCTTTGGCATTAAAAGTTATAAAGATATGGATAAAAGATGCCTTAATTTTTGGTAAAGAAATATGAAAAAAACGTAAAGTTGAAGATTTGACGATAATGTTGATAGCGATACTATAAAAACTCAAGAAGAAATCTTCAAAACTGATTAATTCTTCTACATTGTTGACCGAGTTAATTCTTCTACAAAGTAATTCTGAACAATTTACTGTGTAAGAAAGTATCTATAGTTTTCTATGTAGCATTAAAAGTTTGATGTCACTTTGTAATGCCCCCAAAAATGGCATTTGAAGCGGTTCGGTCCAGGGTGCTACTAAATTGGAATCACAACACAAAGCATAGAAAACGGACTACCTAATTCGTTTTAGAAAAAGGTTACTTTTAACGTAATAAAACAAGGTTTATATCATAGTTTAGTGCAGAAAATACAAGCCCAATTAAGTAGTCCCAAATATTTAAGAATCATAATTGTGTAAAAACATTTCTGAATCGCCTACGACCCATGCCTTGCCAATTGCCTCCAAAAAAGTCATACATCAACAAGAGATTAAACACCTGAGAAAACATGCTTAAAATTCAGCATAAAGTTAGTGAGTTTATATGTTTAAGTATAAAGCAGTAAAGTTGGACTAAAAGCAAAGTATGTGAAAAGTAAAGTATATTACGCTAGCACTAAGTTCATGCAACAGAAACTTCGACAAGTATGCGTGCTAGAAGCATGTTAAAATAAAGTAGGATCCAAACAAGTATTATTCCGAACACTCGTATCCCGACATGATATACGTCCAATCAGTTGGCGTTACAAACCCTGGACGGGGGAAGTCACCCCCGATAGATCTATCTATAGCACTCGTGCTTCTCAAAAAGAATTAACGGATCAAGAAAGTAGTCAAAATGTGATTCAAAGGGCTAGGCTATACCATGTAATAGTTTTAAGAAAGCACAAGTATAAGCTCAGTCCAAGTAAAAAGTTTTGCATGTTTCTCACCCCCAATGTTTTGTAAAGCAAATAATAAGAGTAAAAGTGGGACTATGAAACTCATCTCAGCAAATGATGAACAAAGTATCACAATAGTATCAAGTAGTAGGGCACAACGGTACATGCTCGACACAACCTAATAAGTATATAGTTTGTCACATAATATATCCCTTAAAAATAGTATAATGTATATGAGTTTTCAAAAGAAAAAATGTTTTTGTTTTCGTGGAAGACTTGTATCATTGTTTGTAAAAAGTCAAGTATCATCGTTCGTAAGAAAGTTTAGTATTATTGTTCATAAGAAAGTTTAGTATTATTGTTCGTGTGGTGGCATAAAAGTATAGACACGAAATACAACTCACGCCAAAGTATAATGTATGTCTCAATATATATTATAGAGAAATAAAAGAATAAACAAGGAAAATGAATAAAGGAAAATAAGTAAGAGGAATAAGAGAAGAATAAATCAATGGTAAATTTCGGTGTTTACCCAGTAATCCTAATAGTGTGAAAAAGTCAAATTAATAGTTTGAAAATGTCATTTAAGTTTTATAAGAAAAACTCTAGTTAGTATTTCAAATAATAAAGGTTTCACAATTTAATAAAGCTATATGTCTCGGTCTTTGTCAGGTTTTATAGCAATATAAGTGATTTGAAATAAATTATAAGTTTATAAATTTTATAAAATTTGTCATGACTCTTCCGTTTATACAACGTTTCCAAGTCAATAGACTTTACTAAATCTAAATTTCTCAAAACAATATTTCCCGACAATTACCAATTCCATATCATTCGTATTTGTTAATCCAACACGGTACAATAATAGTTTAAACCAAATAATATTAGTAATTAATCAAATTTTAGGTTATTTATTGGTTATCGGGTTTTATAACTCGTTATTAGTTTAACAAGTATAAATTCAGTATTTTAGGTCCATTAAGAGTCTAATATATTAAATTCGTCACGAGTCTAATATATTACATCCGTCTCAAATCTAACGAGTCCAATATGTCCAATATAAGTCAAATTGTCCAAATGATATAATCCGATATATGTCCAAGTAAGTCAAGTCATAGTCCAATGTATTTAGTCCGGTAAGTATTAGTATAATCCAATATCGAGTATCAATTCCCAAAAAAGTGAGACATACTAATGATCACAAGCATCAAAAAATTTAAATCACGTTAGTTCAATAACTAATGTCCAAAAAATGTTAACACATAAAATAATATAAGCTAAACAAATAATAAACACATCTCATTTTATAATTAGTGGGCTCAGCCAAATAAAAAAACCAAACGCACCCTATTTTCACTTATGGGCTCGTGGCCCATTAACCAAACAATCAAACATGCTTAGTATTATAGGCTTTGGCCCGTTAGATAAACAAACCAAATGAGTCCTAGTGGGCTCGACCCGCTAAACAAACCGCACCCATGATTGGGCTTGACCCAATAACACCCATGAACACAAACCCAACACACTTACAAACACAATACAAATATTACACAAATCAAACACCATTTTGGTGCGGTGATGTTAAACCGAGACAAACAAAACACCCTTCGCGGGTGATGTTCAGCCGAGACACAACCAACAAATACACACACCCTTTGTGGGTGTGTTTCCCTTGAACCGAGACTAAGCAAACACAACAACCACCCTTGTGGTTTCTCGTTATACTGAAACACAAACACAACCAACATCAAACAAACCAATACCCATTTTATCCGCAAACACTAATGAGTTTAACCATTTAATAAGCAATTCCAAATCAAAATGAGTAAAACTCAATAAATAAACAAATCCAAATTCGACTCGTGACTCACCCGCGTCACGACCCGAATCCAAACTGGGTTCCAACCCTACCCATTTCCAACAAAGCAATCCCATTTTATGGATTAATACCACATGAATCTTAATAAAAAATGATTTAATCCCGTTTTTAATCCACGAAAAAGTTACAAATCATTTTGTATCCGGTTTTAAACAAATATAATGAAAAGATAGTTTATGGTTTTCGACATACCCAAAAGAAAGAGAAGAGAGAAAAGAATTGAGGCGATGATGATGAAGCACGGTCTACAAGCACGCTCCAAAAACACGAATAAAAACCTATGCGTGCCCGTTACTCTAACCGAAGTAACATACTAACCCTTGTCTTTTAATGATGGCGGCGTTGTTGTTGCAGGATGGTGGTGGCGAAAAGATGGCGGCGACGGATGTGGTTAGAGAGAGAGTGGTGGTGAGATAGAGAGAGAAGTGGCGTTAGGGTTTGTGAGTTAACCCTAATCTCTATCTATATATACTCAAAACCTCAAAAACAAAGTGTAACTTTTGTGAAAGTAGAGGGGGCACAAGGTAATTATATCACAGTGACCATAGTTGTAATTTTTATAAGATTTGTGTTTGGGACTCGTTTAGGCTTGATAAAAATTTTTTTAGGATACAAAATTAGTACCATTGGGTTTAAATAATTTTTTACAACGAGTATTTACGACTAGTATCTCATGAATAATATAGTAATCAATTCAAAATGTTTATTAAGGTTACGGTTGTGCGGACGCATTGTGTGCGGTTTTCACATTTTGCGAGATATCTTATCGTTTTCGTGTCAAATGAGTTCGAAATAGTTCGTAAATGAAAAATAAGTAGTAATATGTATCATTTGTTATTAAAACATGTTTCAAAAATCACCGGTTGTCACTGCCTCCCCGCCTTATAAGAAATTCGTCCTGAATTTTGATTCACGTTACCCGATAGAGTTGAAAAGAAATTAGGATATTTGCGCTTGAATTTGTCTTCACGTTCCCACGTGAATTCAGGACCTCTTCTAGAGATAAATCAACTTTGATGATAGTGATGCGACTTTGCTTAAGTCGTTTGACCTCACGGTCCCTGATCTCGATAGGTTCTTCGATAAAGTTCAGACGTTCATCAATCTGGATCTCTCCCAGAGGAATAGCAAGTGTTTCATCAGAAATGGATTTTTTCAGATTGAACACATGAAAAACGTTATGAACATTACTAAGTTTTGGTGGGAGCTCGAATTTGTAAGCTACCGGTCCAATTCTAGCGAGGATTTTGAAAGGTCCAATATAACGAGGATTAAGCTTTCCATGTTTGGCAAAATGTATTACCTTTCCATGGTGAGACTTTAAGCATAACCTTGTCTCTAACTTGGAATTCGAGAGGTTTACTTCGTTTATCAGCATAACTTTTCTGACGATCGCGAGCAGCTTGCATTATGCTCTTGATCTGAACGATTTTCTCGGTGGTTTCATGAATGAATTCAGGACTAGTGAGTTTGGTGTCCCCAACTTCAGCCCAAAAAATTGGTGATCGGGACTTTCGACTATAAAGTGACTCGTACGGTGCAGACTTGATACTAGTGTGGTAGCTATTGTTATAATAGAATTCGGCCAATCGTAGGTGTTTGTCCCAACCATTGCCGAGATCGATCGCGCACGAACGTAGCATATATTACAAAGTTTGAATGGTTCTTTCACTCTGGCCATTAATCTGAGGTTGATATGTAGTACTCATATCCAGATTTGTTCCCATAGCTCTCTGAAGTGATTGCCAAAAGTTGGATGTGAAACGAATATCACGATCCGAAATGATAGAAGTCGGCACTCCATGACGTGCAACGATTTCCTACAAGTAAAGGCGAGCACGTTTGTCCATAATGTCCATTTCTTTGATCAGTAGGAAATGAGCAGATTTGGTAAGACGATCGACGATTGCCCAGATAGTATCGTAACCGCTAGAAGTTCTTGGTAACTTGGTGATGAAGTCCATCGTTATACGTTCCCATTCCCATTCTGTAATTTCTGGTTGTACAAGCAAACCTGATAGTTTCTGATGTTCAGCCTTAACCTTAGCAGAGGTTAAGCACTTGCTGACATAGGTAGCGATGTCGGCTTTCATGTTAGGCCTACCAATACAGTTTCTTCAAGTCGAGGTACATCTTGTCAGATTCGGGGTGAATGGAGTATTTTGACTTATGCTACTCATGCATAATCAAGTCTCGAATACCTCCATAGTGTGGTATCCAGCTTCTGTCTCCAAAGCATAAAGTTCCATTGGAACACTTTACGAATCCGTTCTCATTTTCCAACATATCGTAGAGATTTTTGTAAGGTCGGTTCTCTTCTTTGGTTGCTTAGGCTTGGGCTTCAAGGATTTGAGATGGAAGAGGTGAACTGATAGTCATCCCTAAAGCTCAGAATCTCAATGGTTGTGCTCTTTCCTTCCGACTAAGAGAATCTGTTACGACATTTGATTTACCCAGATGGTATCAGATTTCGCAGTCGTAGTGATAAGGATTTAAAACGTACACTTTTAAGGGGTCATTTAAGCCTTTAATCGCCCACTTTTATATCCGTTACTGCTTAATTTTGTTCCTTTTCACTTTTTAGGTCTCTTGGAAGCAAAATGCTGGAATGATGCATTTTTGGACGTAAAAGAGTGAATATATGAAGAAAATGGCTAAGTCAAGATCAAGACACTCAAACTGCTGGAATAACATCTGACGACGTCCCAAACAGAGGGTGAAGTCGTCCCTATTTTGGGACGACTCAGGAGTGAATTTGCTATTTTGCACATGACAGCGTCAGGCTTTGAAGAGTAAGGGCGTCACGAAGACTTTTCTTCTCAGACGGCCTAGATCCAGATTCAGACGACATCACAGCTGAAGACTGACGGTGTCACAACCACAACGTGACGCCGTGCCAATGATGACTTGGCCAAGACGAAACCCTAATGGCGGCGATCTGACGGCGTCCCAACTATAAGGTGACGCCGTCGCATATGTAAAATTATATATAGAAATCGAATTTTCAGACTTTTGGGAGGTAGACTTGTGGAGTAAAAACCTAAAACGATTTTGGTTAGGTTTGGACAGTATTTTAGGGTTCTCATACCCTATTTTACATCAAGATAAGTTATTTACTTCATTGATTTCATTATGTCTTCAATTGTATGTGTGTATGCTTGCATGTTTAACATGTCCGGCTAAATTTCTTGTGTGTTTGCTTAGATCTATGAAACCTAGTTATTAATTATTGATTGGTTGTCTCTTATCTTAATTGTAATTGGCTTAGGATTGCACTAGGCCATCGTTGTGTTTTTAATGCTTGAGTAATCTTTGTGATCCTTAGTTTATAACCACCTAGCGTAATTGTAGTCTAAATATCCAAAGATAACCTTAGTGTTAGTTTATGAATCCTAGAGATCTCGTAGGCAATAACCTTAAGGTATACTTAAAGAGTTAGGGATAAAAGCATACCCTACGACCTTAGAAGACACAACGCGTTAAGAATAAGGACGTGACACTTCAACCACCAATAAAAGGTAACTAGGGAGTAATAGTATCTAGGTAGACACATTTTTAATCATCATACGAGCACACATCAAATAGACATAGACTACCCCTTAGTTTAGATAATTAGCTAATTAGAGTAATCGATAGAAGTACCAAACCCCAAAATCCAAACCCAGAGATTTTACCCTTAGCTTTATAAAAAATATAAAAAGAAAAAAAATAATCATCCTCAACCTCAAACCTTAGCGTAGTACATCTCTCACTAGCATTACTATTCACCTAGAGAATGATATCAATACCCGAGGCTTACCCAATACTACACTACAACGATTAGGTTCACTGCCTAGGGTGTTGAAAAACATGCTCGAC
This sequence comes from Chrysanthemum makinoi, assembly GCA_910596185.1. Lineage (NCBI taxonomy): Eukaryota > Viridiplantae > Streptophyta > Magnoliopsida > Asterales > Asteraceae > Chrysanthemum > Chrysanthemum makinoi. The sequence continues at coordinate 112,348,669 of OU343218.1, forward strand.
GAAAAGGAAGTTCCTTTGACCCCGAATACGTTATACGCGCATCAAGTTTTTGGCGCCACTGCCGGGGAATTGAATAGCTAGTTAGATATCCATCTCGTTTAGGTTTCCTTGTTGATTCCTATCAAGTAAGATTTTTTCTCATTTTTTAGCTTCCTCGTAGTTTATCCCCCTTCTTCGTGACCTTTGTTAGCAATCCCATAACTTTTTATCATGGAAGGTGATAACCCGCCACCACTCATCGATCCACCAATCATTGTCCCGCCAAGAGGCCGTACTCTTGGTGAATACTCTAGACCAAGCCACCAAGGCTATAGGAACACTATTGAGATCCCTGAGCAAGCTCAAACTACGGCCCTGCGATCCGACACCATCCGGTTGGTGCAAAACGGACGTGCATTCCATGGACTTTGTTCCGAAGATCCTAATCAGCATCTCAAGGATTTCCTTAAAATAGTCGATTCTATCGACCTTGATGCTACTACTCGGGAGACCATGCGCTTGCGTCTCTTCCAATTCTCTTTACGGGACCAAGCTAGTAATTGGCTTGAGCGAATTCCCGCCGGATCCATTTCAAGTTGGAATGATCTCACTACTCGTTTCCTTGCCCAATTTTTCCCACCGGGGAGATCTACCAAACTTAGGAATGAAATCTTGATGTTCCAACAACGTCAAGGTGAATCTCTCAACGAGGCATGGACTCGATTCAAGGACTTGCTCCATATAGTCCCTCATCACGGCATCGATCTTTGGCTTCAAGTCCAAATCTTTTACGATCATGTCAACTTCTCAACTAAGCAATCCATAGACCAAGCGGCCGGTGGCAAACTTAGTGATCTCACCGTGGAAGAATCATGGGGTACAATAGAGGACCTTACCCTCTATGACAATGAAAGTTGGAATGACCCCCGTGAGTTGCCCAAAACCGTCAAGGCAATCTCCTTGCCTCCCATTGACTCACAAAATTCCGATCGTAGGATCCTCGAGCTTGAAGATCAAGTCGAATTCCTAATTAGCTCCTACAAAAATCCTAAGTCTTCACGCCAAGTGAACAAAGTCTCTTCCTTGTGTGAGCTATGTAGTGGTCCCCATGACACTCGTACTTGCACAAGACTCCCCGAACAAGCTTCCGTTGACTACGCATCCTCGCGTACCAATGGAATGGGAGGAAGATTCTCTACAACACCCGGACCTAGGACTTTCAATGATGTCCAAGAAGCATGGAGAGGAAAACCCGAATACAATTAGGGACAAACCAAAGAATTCACCTCTAATGATTCCCCATTGTCCCATGACCCTAGCCAACAAAACATAGAAGGGATGTTGCAACACCTAGTTACATCCTAAGAAGCTCAAATAGCCAAGCTTTCGGACCGCTTTAACCAACAACAGGCCGAGATGGATAGGAAGATTGATAACCTTTTGAAAGCCATGACCAACAGTGATAGGAAGACCACCAAAAAGGTTAATGCCATCTCGATTTATTCTCCAGAAGCTTCCGATGTGAAAATTAAGGACCCAAGTAAGTTAGCCAAGCACGTTCAATTCGTCAATACCATCACCCTAGTGAAACCAAATAGAAATAATGACGAAACAAACCATGAGACTATACTTGAGGTTAGTGAAACTCCTTAAGAAGAATCGACCAACGAAGTAGGTGATGAATATTTCAATAGGTTTCCTACGGAAGAGGAACTCTGTCGCCACCCACACTTAGTACGCGACCTCCGTCACATGTATGTTAGTAAAAGTGCTCGGTTCAAATTTGGGAACCCTTGGAATCTCAATATACCATGTTGCATAAGACATCTTTTCATGGCAAAGGCCTACATTTATCGCAAGTCTCCAATAAACGTCATGACTAGCACCTACTATAATTGGGTAATGAAGAAACCTATCCCAAATAGGCAAGACCCCGATGATCATAGGGTTAGTTGTAGTTTTCTTGGTAGGGTTAAGGGATTGCCCGTCTATGTAGGTAGTTTCATGTATCCTACGGATTTCATAATTGTGGAGGATATTAGTACGACCATAGATCCTAGCTTGTCCTACGTAATTCTAGGAAAGCCTTTCATAGAAAACACCGGGATGACTTACGATCCGTCGTTAGGGATAGTCAGATTCAAGGATGAGACCGATGACGTAGCTTACCAAATGCCATTTACGATTGAGAAATTTTCATCACTATCCAATGATGAAAAAGGAATTTAAGCTATCAGTTTACTATAGGAATGAGGAGGATAAGGAGAAAGGAGTAGATTATGTGATGAATAAGATTTTTGGGTTCTATAAGGATTGCTTGAAACTAGGACCGGAATATAGAACCGATTGGGGAGAAGATGACTTCTTAGAAATATGCATAATAGGGCATTACTATAACATGGAAAACCCCAATAGAGACCGTCATGAGGAAGAAGGTGACGGCGATGAAGTCACGTAGGAGCACGACTTCGAGTCTAGCTACAAGACTCATAAATAAAGAAAAACGCTTCGTGAGAGGCAACCCATGCTTAATTTTTTGCTTGTTTGTGTGTCATATATCTTTTCATTATTGTTTGTTCTCATGTTTAAATTTGTGAAAATGCTTTATTTTGTCTTTAACCTCGTCTTAATTACATATAAAGGTATTTTACAAAAGGGATAAGTGTAGGGAGGATTACGCATGTTTTTAAAAGAAGGTGAACATGAGAACTACGATTAGTGAAAAATATATATATGTGTGTTGTTAGAGTCAAATGCTTGTATAGAGTTATAATGGATGTTTTGCAGGAGTTTTTCCAGATTTTAAAGGTGTAATTTTTCCAGAAAAACGCAGCAGACTAGTTTCTGTCAGGATAACCTGACGGTGTCAGGATTGCAACCTGACGACGTCAGGAGGAGTAGAAACAGCTTATCTAACTTTCTCTCGTTTTCTGTGCTACTTATAAATTTTTGGAAATTCTCAGGTCTTAATTTTACAGAAAATCTGCAAACATCCATTCCACAAGCATTATATCCTAGTTTAGTAGAGTCATATATAATTTTACCGCCGATTTTACGTGAAGATTTCGTCTATTTTCTTAAAGTGTGCAGGTTTTATTTATCAAGAAGAAGAAACATAAGATTGGATGGAGCTTTTCACGCATACATTCTTCTTGAAAAGAATTTAACCACTACTTCATACGGATCCTACCGAGCTAATAAGGAGAGTATTAGTTTCTTTCTCTTTTAATTACCTTCCATTATCATAACTTTGATACTTTCGAGGAACATTGGGGACAATGTTCAGTTTAAGTGTAGGGAGGGAGAATAAAACGAGAACTTTGAAACTATGTTTATCCTTGATCATTTGTCTTGTCCTATTTCATTTGTGTAATAAACCATGAGAGATATTTGTTAGAGTCATTTTAGCGCAAAATTTAAAATTTTTCATGACTTGTAAGGGTGGGTCTTTAGTCTTAATAAAGCGTCTCATGGATAGGAGTTATATGACTAGCACAAAAACCCTTTACCACTCAAATTCCACCCCATAAATGTGAGGTTCGCCACTAGATCTATAGAAATTAAAGCATTCACCTTTAATGCTTCGAGAGTGTACCGGTAGTATAATAGATTCTAGAACTTGTTTTGTGATGCATTCCGAGATTGCTAGTGAGACTACACTTGTGTAGTTAGGAATAACTAAATGATAAGAGGCATTAGGATAACCCTTGTTTGATACCCGTATTATAATTACTTCTTCCACATCGGTTGAGTAATTCCCCCACACCCTTGCGATGTACTCATCTTTTCGCGGTTCTCGTGATGTTTCGGTTTTCTGGAATATCAATGAAGAGCATTGTTTACAATCCACCCCCAAATGTACACCCAAATCGCCTTAGCCTACCTTGCATGCACTCACTTTTAGTGCACTATTGTTATCATACTAAACGCTTAGTTCAATTCTCTAGTTACTTGCATGGTTGCTAAGTCGAGTCATATCTTTTGTACACAGTTTTGGGATGATTGGGACTCATGGGTAAAGTTAAATTTTATGGAGTGACGGGAAAGAACGTTAAATTTAAATTCCATTTATTTGCGCAATAATGTACTCCAAGTATTTTAATCTTTTCAATTCGGGTCAAATTAGTGTTAGAGTAATAAAAACTCAAGTGTAAGAATGTGCCTATAAATCCCTTATATTTTGATGTTATCGTAGAGGATAGTAGAGTAAAAGTGTATGAAAAAAAAAAAAAAAAAAAGAAGACATACGGGCTACCATCCTACATCTATTTTTATATTTAAGGATTGAGTCGTAGAATAGCAACGTACTTTTCCAAGTGTCCCATTCTGGTACGTGTACTTTTTTTAAGCTGTAAAATAGCAATGTACTTTCCATAAGTGTCCCGTTCTAGTACGTGTACTTTTTTTAAGTTGTAGAATAGCAATGTACTTTCCATAAGTGTTCCAATTTGGTACGTCCTACTTCCATAAGTGTTCCAATTTGGTACGTCATCCCACGTACTAAATTGGAACACTTATGAAAAGTACATTGCTATTCTACGACTTAAAAAAATACACGTACTAGAATGGGACACTTATGAAAAGTACATTGCTATTCTACAGCTTAAAAAAAGTACACGTACTAGAATGAGACACTTGGAAAAGTACGTTGCTATTCTACGACTCAATCCCTTATATTTATGTTTGTTTGTTTCAAAATTATCTAGAGTTTAGAGAATCGAGTCTTGGCTTAGCAACGCCATTCTTCTCATGCTTATAACATAAAGATTTTTGACTTGCCACCACTAAATCGCCTATCCAACCAAACCCTTTGTTTCCCTAACCGTAGGCCTAACGTTACAACCCTTTAAAAGACCTCTTAGATAGTTTCTCCTAGGTGCTTACCCCAAAGCGGTGGAGGTTTGATCTAGTCTCAAGCCTATGGTAATCTATGTACTATGACCGTTAATAAGTGTTTATCTTCCATTTCCATTTGATATATTTCATATACACCCGAGAGATGAGGGAATCCAAACACCCCTTATGAGGTGCTAGTATATAATTTCCGTGCTTGTTATGACTATTGCGGTGCTTTTACTTGTTGTGAATTATTTTAAACCAATGCTTTATGCCCCCTAACTTATAAATTGATTGGCCAAAAGCACATTTGCTTGAGGATAGGCAAATACCAAGTGTAGGGATATTTGATAAGGATTTAAAACATACACTTTAAAGGGGTCATATAAGCCCTTAATCGCCCACTTCTATATCCGTTACTGATTAATTTCATTCTTTTTCACTTTTTAGGTCTCTTGGAAGCAAAATGATGGAATAATGTATTTTTGGACGAAAAAGAGTGAATATATGAAGAAAATGGCTAAGTCAAGATCAAGACACTCAAACTGCTGGAATAACACCTGACGGCGTCTCAAACAGAGGGCGACACCGTCCCTATTTTGTGACGACTCAGGAGCGAATTTGCTATTTTGCACCTGACGGCGTCAGGCTTTGAAGAGTAAGGGTGTCACGAAGACTTTTCTTCTCAGACGGCCTAGATCCAGATTCAGACGACGTCACAGCTGAAGACTGACGGCGTCACAACCACAACGTGACGCCGTCCCAATGATGACTTGGCCAAGACGAAACCCTAATGGCGGCGATCTGACGCGTCCCAACTATAAGGTGACGCCGTCGCATATGTAAAATTATATATAGAAATCGAATTTTCAGACTTTTGAGAGGTAGACTTGTGGAGTAAAAACCTAAAACGATTTTGGTCCGGTTTGGACAGTATTTTAGGGTTCTCATACCCTATTTTACATCAAGATAAGTTATTTACTTCATTGATTTCATTATGTCTTCAATTGTATGTGTGTATGCTTGCATGTTTAACATGTCTGGCTAAATTTCTTGTGTGTTTGCTTAGATCTATGAAACATAGTTATTAATTATTGATTGGTTGTCTCTTATCTTAATTGTAATTGGCTTAGGATTGCACTAGGCCATCGTTGTGTTTTTAATGCTTGAGTAATCTTTGTGATCTTTAGTTTATAACCACCTAGCGTAATTGTAGGCTAAATATCCAAAGATATCCTTAGTATTAGTTTATGAATCCTAGAGATCTCGTAGGCAATAACCTTAAGGTATACTTAAAGAGTTAGGGATAAAAGCATACCCTATGACCTTAGAAGACACAACACATTAAGAATAAGGACGTGACAGTTCAACCACCAATAAAAGATAACTAGGGAGTAATAGTATCTAGGTAGAGACATTTTTAATCATCATACGAGCACACATCAAATAGACATAGACTTCCCCTTAGTTTAGATAATTAGATGATTAGAGAAATCGGTAGAAGTACCAAACCCCCAAATCCAAACCCATAGATTTTACCCTTAGCTTTATAAAACAATATAAAAAGAAAAAAAATAATCTTCCTCAACCTCAAACCTTAGCGTAGTACATCTCTCACTAGCATTCCTATTCCCCTAAAGAACGATATCAATACCCGAGGCTTACCCAATACTACACTACAACGATTAGGTTCACTGCCTAGGGTGTTGAAAAACTTGCTCGAAGAAAAGGAAGTTCCTTTGACCCCGAACGCGTTATACGCACATCACGTAGCCACTAAGTAGTTCTAACTAGCGACACTGTCTCATATTCAACTCTTTCTGGTCTAAGATGTGCTGTAGGCTCTTGTAATCTGTAAACACAGTACACTTCGTACCATACAGATAATATTTCCATATTGTGAGTGCAAACACGACTGATCCTAGTTCGAAGTCGTGAGTTGTGTAGCTTTTCTCAAGGGTTTTGAGTTGGCGAGAGGCGTATGCTATCACTTTCTCCCTTTGCATCAAAACGGCTTCCAAACCTTCATGTGAAGCATCGAAGTATATGACGAAATCTTCACTCCCTTCAGGTAAGGATAGGATAGGTGCACAACACAGTTTCTCCTTCAAAAGTTAAAATGCTTCTTCTTCATCTTCTCCTCAGTCGTACTTCACATTTTTCTAAGTCAAATTGGTTAAAGTCTTTGCTATCTTGGAAAAACCTTCAATGAACCTCCGGTAATGTCCAGTAAGTTCTGAGAATTGATGTATCTCTATAAGGTTTATAGGGGTAGCCCAATCCTTTATGGACTCAATATTGGTGGGATCTACGTGAATACCCTGGTTGTCAATCACGTGACCAAGAAATTATACGGTAGAAATCCAAATTTCAAACTTAGAGAATTTGGCATACAACTGTTCCTTCTTAGGTAGCTCTAGGATTAGTCTCAAATCTTCGTGTTCCCCCTTGTTCTTTGAGTAGATTAGGATGTCATCTATGAATATTATCACAAACTTATCCAAGTATGGCTTACACATTCGATTCATGAGATCCATGAATATGATTGTGCGTTGGTTAAACCAAAAGGCATCATTTGAAACTCATAGTGACCATAACGAGTCCTAAATGCCATCTTCGGGATACCCTCTTCCCGAACTCTTAGTTGGTGATATCCTGAATGCATATCGATTTTTGAGTAGACGCTTGAACTTTGAAGTTGATCAAATAGATCATCGATTCCTAGTAGGGGGTATCGATTTTTCCCAGCGATACTGGCATGAGGTCGATGTTGAATGGGTGGTTTAGTAGGTTGAGAGTACAATCTTGAAGAATGGTGTTGATTGCTAGTACCAGTCAGTTGGTTGATTTAGCAGTGTACCTAATATCCGACACAGAGGGTATGATTTTGATTAAGGAACTGAATGTAATTGTCGTAACGATCGACACGAATGCTTTAAAGTGAGAGTATGTTTCAATCACACGCGGGGTTATGAGTAATTTGGTAGCTATCAAATCCAGAGGTGTCTGTTTGACGGTAAGATTTTTTGAAATTGGAAGAAGTAGAGTAACGCGAGATTTTATTAAGTTAGGTTTCATATGAAATCTTATAGTCGTAATCGTAGGTAATCCCGTTGATTGTGGTTGCGTTCATTAGCAGGTTGCCTCATGATGACTAGTGGTGTAACTTGTATTCTCAAATTAGAATGTGATGCGAGGTAAGGCTAAATTTATGTGGTAAGGTTGTGTAAAAGTCCACTTGGTTATGGTGTTTACTAGAACAGATGACCATAAGTTGCACTTATTTTATGTACTCACATGATTTTGAAATATCTTGAAATGGAAATAGAAGATTTGGCTTTGAATAAAAGTTAAGGCAACCATTCCTAGTATAGCATGATTCTACCGGAATTATACATAGGTGATCAGGATTTTTATAATTAAAGTCCAACGATGAAATGTTGATTTTAGTTACAAGAAATTGTCAGTTATTCTGTTCGCGAGGTTGCAGCGTAAAATACTTTTCAAGGAAGTAATTAGTTCACTGGGTTATTGTAGAATGGTTTGTAAAATAGTCTGCAAATCAGTTTGTAGGATAATAGGTAAACAATTTATCATTTGAAAATAATCAAAATTGTAGTTTAGTTTGTGATATAGTATCAAAGCAGTTCATGGAGTTACAACAAAACGGTTTGTAAAGTAATTACAAAATAGTTTGTAAGGTATAAGCAACACAACTTATTGTTTTATTATACAGTTGCTAAAGCAACTCACAATGGAGCAAAATAGTTTATAAAATGATAGCAAAACTTGTAGGGTATTTGCAACGTAGTTCACAAGGTGCTAATGAAAACATTTGTTGGTTTATAAAGTGGTAGTAAAGTAGCAAATTGGTTTATTACATAATAACAAAATAGCTTGTAAGATGATTTGTAAAACAGTTTATAGGACAATAGGAAAATAATTCATTGTTTATAAGATAGTAGTAAGGTCACAAGTATTGATTTCCGGCACTCACTCTTGTAGTACCCATTCTTTCCACACCCAAAGCAAATTACATTAGCCTTTAGGTTAAACCCTGGTGTTATCTGCACTATTGCAAGGGTCTTACTCCCGCAATCTATGGATATGTGCCTAACCTGTTGGCAATTGCGACACTTCACTCTACATCGACCATTGTTGTAAAGCTTACAACGGCTGCAAAATCGTAGCTTCCCAGCATATCCCTTCTTCTCTCCAAACTAAGCAGTATAGATTTTGGTGACCACTTATCGCTTGTTCTGGTTATTGTTGCCCCTCGAGTGGTCTTCCCACTTTCTCTTGTTGTGAACCACCTTCTCAACGGTGTCTTCAATCACTAGATCCATAACAGCATGAGCCATAGTGATGGTATCATGGAGGTCGGCTGGCTTTGAAACAATCACATCATTCTTGATGGATGGAGGCAACCCTCGAATATATCGCTCTATCTTTTGAGCCTCAGTATGAACCATTTCAGGGCATAACAGTGCCAAATTTTGGAAATGGCGAGTGTAGGTCAGCATGTCTGTACCCTTTACATTGTGATTCCAGAACTCAATTTCCAACTTCTTGACCTCATTACGGGGGAAATACTTCTTAAGCAACATCTCCTTAAACTCTTCCCAAGGCATAGCATAAAACGTATCTATTCCAGCAGACTTGAGGAAATTATTCCACCAAGTCAAAATTTCATCTTGCAGGGTGAATGAATCATACTTCACTCTTTATTCCTCCTCATAGTTGCATATACTGAACACAGTTTCCAACTTCTCCAACCAACGTGTTAATGCAACAACTCCCCCAGTCCCGCCAAAGCAGTCAGCATACAGTTGCGGAAATCCTTATAAGTACAACGACAGTTATTATTGTTGGTAGGTCTTGAAGTTCTAGCAGATGTGTTTGAGTGATTTTTCTCAGCTAGTAGCTCAGCCACACGTTGGGCCACTAGATCGATAAAGGTTTGATTGACAGTAACATGGTTAGGTGGAACTTAGTTATTGGTAGCTTGAGCTGGGTTAACTGGAGGTTGACCACTAGGACTTGTGGTAACAACAGGTCGTACACGAGGCCTGTGTTAGCAGCAGCAGATTGTGCACTTGTGGTCCTAGTTGGGTTTCATTTTGGAGCCATTGGTTTACATCATAGAAAGACGAGGGAAATGAGATTATAAGCAGGAATAATAGTATCACACAAGGATATAAGTATCATACATAGAACATAAGAACAAAAATCAACCGTAGTATGAATAACACGATAATCATAATAAGAAGATCAAGCCTGGTATAGAATAAAGAGCCGTTACTTGGTTGCGGAGATTAGGTCTTGTCTCCTAGACCTTGTGTTCCTTCAAAATAAGGATGAAAGAATGAGACATAGTAAGGATGTGTCCAACGTATAAATGTTTCGAGGCGACGTATTATATGGTGATAGGTTAAGGTCGTGTTCAGATAAGTTGGCGGGTTTTCATACGATAATAATATAAGTGTTTCGAAAGAATAAGTTGAGTGTCCAACTTGGAGTCGAATAGCAAGTTTATGTAGGGAAAAGCGTAACTCTGAGAGTATAAACATTTATACAATGGGATTCTCATAAAATAGTATATGGTAAGATTATCGCAAGTCAGTGTATGTGAGTGTAAGACATTAGAGAAAAGGCATAGCGTGTAACAGGTACGGTACTGATAACGCTCAAAAAGAACATTCTTGCTCCGTTCATTTGTCATGACCTCTGACAACCTTCCACGCCAAGGTATGAGTAAATTGTCTTTTTTTTGCTGTATAGTAATCCGACTCAGCTTGCCTCACCACGTCCAAGTCGTTGCACCCACTAGCCTTAGCACGTTTCTACATTATATACAAAATAATAAAAAGTATAGCTTAAACAAAATAATGTAATTGTAAATAATAAAGTATAGATTATGTAAAATAAAAAGTATAGCTTGTACCGTTTCGAGGTAGTAGCCGTTGAAAATACCCATGGCCGTGTTCATTGCTCTCCACTTGGTATTTAACGCATGAAAAGTTCGTGAACTCGAACCCAAAGTTGCCTCGTAATGCTCGAGAATCCGTTTCCAAAAATCGTCGGACTTTTGTTCATTACCGACAACACCACATTCGGAGATTTGAATCCATGCTTTCGCCAAAGCCTCCTCTTGTGCCGGCGACCAAACTTCACGGGGCCTCCTCCCGGCGAAGCCTTTTTTCTTCCCTCTCGGATCGACTTCTTGAACTTCTTCATCTTCGTCTTCTTCGTTTGGTAGTTGTTGTGTTTCAGGTACGTACTCTACGTCATCGTCATTGTTTAAGAACGGGGAGAACTCGCTTGTAGTAGTGATGTTGTAGTGTTGTGGATTCATTTGAGGAGGACCCATATTATATTGGTAAAATTGATGTGGCGATGGGGGTTGTGGAACGTAAAATTGATTCGGGGATGCTTGAGAATAAAATTGGCTAAATCCTAACGGAGTTTGTTGTGGTTGCGGTTGAACGGGTTGAGACCGACCTTGACGCGAGGTGGAAGTTTTTTTACCTCTTCTTGGATCCATGGTTTTGTGTTTTTGAAAGATTAGTGTGTGTTTTTATTTGTGTTTTGTGTGTTTTTATTTTGAAAAAATGAGTTGAAAATGTTTGGTTTTAAAGGGAATTTTATTTTATTTTTTATTTTTTCTTAATGCATACTAGCCGTTGGGGTACCTCCCAAACGGTCGTTTTTTTTCAAAGTTTATCACCTCCCACTCTCGGGCTCACAAGCCGAATTTGTTACTCGATCAAAGTACTCGATGTGGTGGGGGCGGTGTACCCGCTCGGGTACCCCTACTCGATTGCACTACCCGTGCCCACTCCCTCCTCCCTTAGTGATCAACACATTTAACTAGTTACTCACTACTAACACTTTTTGCTAAATTATGTGTTGTATGTCGCAGTTTTCTGTTGTTCAAAGTGAATGTAAATGCATTATAACTAAAAGCATTATAGTAAAGATAGTTTAAATCTTTAATTTCATTAATTAAAAAGTTACAATATGTTTTACGCGTAGGTTTAAAAATGACTAAAAGCGAATGAAGATGATAAAAACCGTTTCCTCTAAGATTATATATAGGTTATAAGGATTTCGCTACTCATTAGACCGGACGTAATGGTGCAGTGCACCACTCGCGATGGGCACTGATCACGTGTGGTCTCCTATAACGATCAAGAGACTACTACGTGGGGTGGGTGTCATTTTGCCTTGGTAAGGTGGTGCAACCATCTGACGAAACACATCATTTTTCTTTTTTTGTGTGTGCGCGCGTGTGTGGTGTTTGGGTGGGTTTGGGGGTTGGGGTGGTTATGTTTTCTTTAAGTAATGTATTTTTATGTGTTAGTTAAGTGATAATCATCACGCCTGCTAGATAGTGGGTCAGGTGATATGCTGAAAATGAAAACATTGAGATGGAGGGGGTCGGTTAGTTGACAATCATACCCAGCGTTATGACCTTAACCCTAAGTGTAACAATGACCGTTATACACTTATACCAAGCCTCAAGTTTGAATTGCATGTACCTTTATGTATATGAAAATTTGCATTTATAACTTCAATAACATCACTTAGTTATAGGGGTTTGATACTTACACCACAGTATTTGATACACACACCACAATTATACATGTACTATATTGTAACTTATGCATTAATAATGTAACATTATAATGTACGCATCAAATATTGTGGTGTAAGTATCAATGCCGTTAGTTATAATATGTCATTCAAAAATGACTTATTAGTTATTACTCTATCTTATCCAATAAAATAAACTAGTCTATAATGCCTTACACTTTAACTATTATTTATCTGTAATACACTTTTCATATTATTTAAAAATCTTTAATACTTATAAACCACTCATACATTCTAATCCCATTTATATGTAAAATTACAAAAAAAATATAAAATATATAAACAAGTTATGCCAATTCACGTATTCTTTATATGCATTTTGGTATAACCTTGAGAAGTTTTCTCAGATAAATATTCCATAAAATTAAAAACTGTAAAAATACAATATACCGAAATACATTTGTGATATAAATTATAACATATTTTTATATTAGTTTTATGTTCCACTTATAAGCTCCATCTTCCATCTTAAGCAGTAGTGGCTCAAGGGTAAAGGAATTCAAGCTAGAGCTTTAGACACTCAAAATTTTAAGGTCTTGATTGTTTAGCATCTTGTGTGTATGTATGTGTGTGTGTGTGTATATATATATATATATATATATATATATATATATATATATATATATATATATATATATATATATATATATATATATATATATATATATATATATATATATATATATATATGGGGATAGTTTGGCTACAATTTTTGTAGCCAATTAGCTACAATCCTTCATAAAAAATACACTAGCAATGATTCAGGGACCCACATAAAAGAATCAGGACCCACAAAAATAATCAGGGACCCACAGTTTTAGCACAAAATTGTAGCCAATTGGCTACAATTAATTGTAGCTAATATATTCCCATATATATATATATATGTATATACATATATGTATATATCTATACATTATATATAAGAGGAGGCATGCCACATAAAATGCCACTTGGCATCCCATAATGCCATATTACCATGTCATCATTAATGCCACATAATCTTATTAAAGTCCATGTCATCGCATTATGTCAATTTTTTTAATTAATTTCGAATGTTTTTATTTTTTTTTTACAAAAAACACATACTTTGATTCGAACATGGGTCTATTACTCCAAAAGCAAGCTTATGAACCAACGGACCAGGCAAGATTTTGTGATAAATATTTGAAAATAATAATGAAATACTTTAATAACCTTTAATCACATCTCCTTTTGTGATAAATATTTGAAAATAATAATGAAATACTTTAATAACCTTTAATCACATCTCCACTAAATGTCATAAAGCCCTAATTTTTTTTATTATGCCTCCACAAACAAGAAAAAATCATTAATCACATGTTTATGGACCAAAAATAAAAGTACAGTCTGCTTCTCTCAAGACCCTATCGATCTTATGTTGGTTTATTATATTTGCAGAACTATGATGGAGGCTTTTTATTTGCAGAACTATGATGGAGGCTTTTCGTGTGGTTTGGCTGGACAAAAATCAAAAGTATGTACCCTTTTATCAAAACCCTAATGATCTTATGTTTATTGTATTTACAGAACTATGGTGGAGGCTTTGTGTCTATTTTGGCGTGGCAAGATTATGGTAAATTACTTTTTGATAGTTTCTACACGAATAAAGAAGTTAGGGTATGTTCCGTTCATGCCAATTTAATTACTTTGATATTGTGTTAGAGTTGTTTAATTTCCACATCAAGAATCTCATGTAGCGTGTTGATTGGTGTATTCACAGCAACAACTTATTCACAACATGAAATTTATTACTGTATTAGGTGCATGTTTTTTACCACTGTGTTTCATGGTGTTTGAAATTTCTGATTTTTAATATCTTTGTTAGTGTATTGGTTTAATAATTTTTTTTTGTTAAATTCTCTTCCTTCTGAATTTAAGCAGAAAATCTTAAGTGAGATAATAGTTTTTGGAGCTAATGTGAATCATGATATTTATAAGTAGCTCTTTTTCGTATGGTGTTTGTAACATGTTATGTACGGTACCCTTCATCGTTGGATGGTATATTGCACTTCCTTATTTTGTTAAATATATGATATTTATTTAATCACGATCTTATCATGGTAGCTTCAGTTAGCATATGCATATCGGTTACATTTGTAACTTAGTTTGGGTGAAAGGATGAGGTTTTACCTGCGGGAGACCATTTCTTAACAGGTGTTCACTGTGATTATTGTTGCAGCTGATTTTGGGTGCAGGATACCAGCTTGCATAACGCGATCACACGTACCGGCCGACATAAACGTGCTTCGCTACCTGTAATTATTATTTTGGGACGTTTTCAATATTTCAAGTTCGTTGTTATTGTTGGGTTCAAAAACCATATTCCTTTATTTCTATAGGTGTCAATCAAAAGATGTATGCTAATTTAGCTGGTACCCACACACCTGTTGATGCCGCACATCAATCCGTTACAGGTAATTTGTTGTACATGTATTTTTATATTACATTAGGCGATAATGGTTCCTGATTCTTATATTTTCTATAGTTTATGAGTTACTATTACAAAAGCTGCTACTGATGTGCGTGTCATTATTATTATTGTAGCAGAAACCGTTCATTCTCATACCACTTTCTACAGAAACCGTTCATTCTCATACCACTTTCAATACAAGTGATTCCAATGTGTTTTTACAGGTTGGTATTGTATTGTGTCCCTACTTTAAAACGACGGAGTAATTTTGTTTTTTTCCTTCCAATGTGTCTTTACAGGCTCATTTAAAAGGTGAATCAATGAACCTAGGCGTACCAATGGGCATTTCAGCTGTAGGTTGGACCGAATCATCCTTAGCTGCACAGATGCGTATATCAGTTACATGCCACAAGGTATGGTTTATGTATATTGTTTTTATCGCAAATTGGGCAGTGAAAAGCCACCACGTTTTGAAGTTTCATTAACATTCAAGTCATATTGTAGTTTCACTAAAAGTCTTAATTCTTTTACCAACCATATCAAGAGACAACGGTTCATAAGGATCCTGAACTTTGATCTTAACTTGTGCACGCATTATGTTTTCATGCTCAGCTACATAATCGTGACCGTATCTCTTCCTCATATAATGATACATGGTCTTCACGATTATGTTTTCGGTGCTATTCAAAGACAGTTGCAAAGGTCACTTTGGGATATATATATATTAGAATATTGGTACTCTCCTTTTCATGTTCATATTATTTTTTTGTTAATAGTGACCGTATCCTTTCCTCAACAGAGATGATTATTGGGAAGCATTTACACAAGACACAAAGGCAAGGAAAGATTTATTTACCTCTTATAATTTCCTTGATCATTGAATTTATCTTATAATTTCACCTCATAAGGTCTGAATATAACTTGATGGGTCAGGTTGTGCAGGCCAGTTATTAAACAAACACCCTCTAAAGCTGTTTATGTGAACCATGTATGCATATAATTAGGTAAAAATAGATTTTCTTTTGGGCTTAGATGATTTTAGCAGGCTGCCTTTTCCTTAAACATGGCACTTTGAAAGGCCTCCATATAACAGAAGTGAAATCAAGTCAATATACCATGTTTGAGAATATGATGTTCACAAACTCATGCAAATTGAGGAGCCTGTTGATATATTTGTTTCACATGATTGGCCTCTTGGTGTTGCTGATCATGGAAACTGGAAAGAGCTTGTCCGCTATAAGCCAGATTTCGAGGACGAGGTAACTAAATTGTGTTATCTAGCTTTTAAGGATAACATCACAACAAGGTACTTTAGCTTTATGGTTTAAATCAGCATCTTGGAAATCGACCATGTTACCTTCTTATTTTACAGATTCGGGAAAAAAATTGGGAAGTAAACCTGCTGCAGAGTTGCTAGAAAAACTAAAACCTCCTTACTGGTTCTCTGCCCACCACCTACATTGCAAGTTTGCTGCTTTAGTTCAACATGAGGACGGAGGTCAAGTTACCAAATTTCTTGCACTTGATAAGTGTATTCCGAGGCGGAATTTTTTGCAGGTACAGTTTCAACTCTTTTTTGTTGTCTACTGATTATTTTCTTCTTAACATAACATTTCTTTTTGTTGTTTGCATATAGATTATCGAAGTTGAATCTGAGCCTGGGCCACATGAGATTCAGTACGATGAAGAGTGGGCTAGCAATAACTCGCAGATACAATTCCAGTTTTCCTCTTACTGCCAAACGTTCATATTTCGGGTATTTACATCCAAGAGACTCTCTTTTTTTCTTTCTTTCATTATTTGTAAATTTATTGTTGGTGACTATCTTGTGGTTTTAGGAGTGTACAGCTTGACATGGAAGAATGTCGCCAGTGGGTAAGGAGTAAGCTGCAATCTAGAGGGACTAAACCTTTTGAGTTTGTACGCACAGTCCCATGCCACAATTCTACTCAGACTGTTACTAACGGTTCATTTTCCGGTATATTACTAAAAAAATCCTCTTTAGATATTGTTGCATTTCTTGTGTTAATATTTTGTACTATTGCGTTTGCTTCTTTTTCCACAGGACATGATCGTAATCCTCAAATAGAAGCTTTGTTAGAGTTTTTAGAACTTCCCTATGTTCTTGATGAAAGTGAGCCAGTTCAAAGCCCAACGTCATTCATTTCTAGAGGTATTAATTCTTGCTGTTTTCATCTCTTTAAGTGACTAATTTTTCTGGTCTTGTATAACCATATTAATATTGCATCCGCTCTTCATCTATTAAGAAATAAAACCACACCAATATTGCAGTTGGTTATCTTTGTGCTTAGGTCATCAAGATAGTTTCAATAGGAATTGTTTTAGCTCAGATGATCTACTGCATTGTTAGACCGTATGGATGTTCATGGGCTCAACATATTCATTTGGGCCCATTTTACAAATAGTGTAATGCTAAAAGCGAAGCAAGGGTCTGTTTTGTTTTATGTAACTCTATAATCACAAGACAATGATAAAAAGAAGCTAAAAATTCTAGCAACTTGAAAATAGCCGATTAAAATCTGGCTTTGTATGCTACACTTTTTACTTTTCCCTTTGTCTGCTTGCCATTGTTACAATTATTGATACTCTTTACAGGCGCTTAACATTCAAAGTGAGTCTATAAACACATATCAATCACACTCTTTAAAAAACGACACTTATTGGTATATCATCAACCATAAACAAGATATGACCAATTTTGGCAACAAATAATAAGCATAGTCAAATAATAATAATAAGTACACAAAAATTGACATTTATGGGTTAATAGATGACAACACAACTTGACTGTTTTATGTAGGGGCCCATTATTTTATCAATCATCTATGTTATATTATCAGACCCCACTTTTGTTTTCATTAATTAATCTCAACCTAATTTTAGTGTTTTTATTTTTATTTCATTTGCTGTTTGATTAAGGTTCTTACTGGTAAAAGATCATTTTTCTAAATCTAAGGTATGAACTTTTTTAGTTTTGTTAATTATGTACTGTATTTAAGTTATGGAATATAATATATGTTGGTGTTTAAAGTTGTGATGATGATATAATCATCTGTTTTGTGAATTATGATTATTTAAGGATTTAGTGGTTTTTGAAACTTTAAGGATAAGTAGCAAATAAGCAGTTTTTGATAAGCAATTCTAAGTAGTCAAATAATAGGAATCACTATATTAGTTTAGTTGCAGCTACTTGTGAGTTGTGAATTTGTGATCATCCAAAACTGTACTTTCGACCCGTAATAATGAATTAGTGTCACCTAGACTGCCGAACGCAATAATAGATAGTTAATGTTATTGTAACAACGCTATGCCAGGCACTCTTTTGTTGGTAGATTTTTTTGCCATTTGATTTTCTCGATATCGATTATAAAACAATTTGACTTTGATAACTCATATGGTCAAAATACTGAGCTCATACATCTGATTTAATGTTTATGGAGGTTATTTTTATCACATGATCATTAATGTCGTGTAAATGATGAATTCACCATGGTGTAGTTGTGCACTATTTAATGTTCATGACTTTCTCATGTTTTGACTGGCTTGTGTTTTTGCTTTAAATCCGTCTACAGGAATTAGTATGTCAATATTTTCTGTTTTGATGACGAGATTACCATAAAGATCATTTAATGTGCCCATCTCTTTGGAGGTGTACTTGACTAATTTTGTGTACTGACGAGATACTGAAATAGTTCAGGATCCATTTAAGGCCCATGATTCTATAATATGATTATGATAATGAAGACGGACCCATTGAGGATGCAAATGAAATAGAACTCCTAGAGGAAGATGATGATATGGCCTAGAAGGAATCTGGCGATCACAACCTGTATCATATGAAAATCATGTTCTTTTACACTTTAAATATAGTTCCTTTTGTAGTAGGAAAATTGAATGTTAGATACTTGGGTGTCCCTTTAGTAACTAGAAGGTTGAGTATTTGTACTGTAAAAGCTTGGTGAAAAAAGTGAATGGGAAGATCAAAGATTGGAAAAACAAATTCTTAACATATGCTGGTAGAATGCAATTGATTGCTTCTATTCTATCAGCTATGCAATCATATTGGGCATCTGTTTTCTTTCTCCCAAAAACTGTTATCAAGGTTGGTTTGCATTATAAACCAACCTTGAGTGTGTTTACTATAACTACAAAAAAAAAAAAAAAAAAAAAATTACTACAGCAAATTATAAAAAGACCTTGAGTATCTTTCAACCCATTTATAAGGAAATAATCAATATGGCAAAATCTCAGGTTGGTTACTCAAGTATAAAGGAACTCTACTATATTCTGTTTTCAGGAATCCTTCTAACAATGGCCATGTATATTATAAATCTGGCTTTTACTTGTGACATCTTTGAGTGGCAACAATTTTCTCATTGTAAGTAATCTTTTGTTAAAAAAATTTGGCAGTGGTTTTCACTAAGCGAACAAGGAGAAAACTGTGAGAGGGTTCCAGGAACAAGTTTTAGCTGCCAGAAGCGGATAGTTCTACGAAAATCAAGGTTCAATGTATTATATCATATAGTTGGTTACATGCACATTTTATTCAAACATACAACTGAAATCTGGACATATTACAGTAGTCATAAAAGCAGTAGTCATAAAAGCATCAGATATCGCAAAATGAAATCCAATGTAAGCCTTATACAAACACAATTATTTATCGATGCACACATCCATAAACAATCGCTAAAGCCCTGTATATATAAGCATGAATGGACTAACTTGGGAGAGGCGGGTGTTGCACGGGCGGTGACACTCGATTTTCGGCCACGGAATGTAAAATAGAGAAGTAAACAATGAAAGATTTAAGATCTTGCATAAGGGATGAGTGGACAAGTTAGTAAAAAAGCTGAAATCCATTATGTTGAAGACACTGCTGCAGTTGAATGTGGAAAGAAAGACTTGGATGAGGTTCTTTAGAACTGGTATGTGCAATGTGTTTTCCTTCAAAAGTTAATACTATAATCTTTTGAGGAGTTGTTTCTTGGTCAATATTTTTGGATTTTTGTGAAAATAGGGTCACAACAGTGGCGTTGTGCCCAAGAATCCTTGCTCAGTTTAGAGAAGAGCAATGCTACATTTGTGGAAGAAATTGTTAGGTATAAGAAATTGTACAACCTACTCTACGAGTAGCAATTTCAAACTATTTACTTATGAATCGGTAGAGACGGATCAAACGTGTTGAGCAGGTCAAATGTGTCGGGAGTTTCCCAAAGTCTATATATAAATGCATAAAGCCTCCCAATTTTGTTTTTTATTTTTAAATTTTTTTTATTAAATTATGTTAATATTGGAACTATATAAATTTGGTTATCCTATTTGACACTGATTGTGTACGTTTTTTTTTGGGACAAATGCATTAAAAGTCGACCAGGAACGTTTTGACCTGTCCATTTTTTCACCTAAACTTTTTATTGTTGTTATAATCTTAAACTGCTATGTATTATGCTTTTCTCTAGGAAAGGATTGGAAGGCAATCAAAGTTTGCGTAACCTTAACCTTTGTTGTTGATCTGATTGTACCTGTTGAGACAACAGCAGACACGAGCACTATAGCTGAAGCGATTACAACCTCAAAACGCGTTGAGTGCTCTTTGCTTTAAAAATCATGGTTTGGTATTGTTTAATTATAATATCATGCTTGGTGACAAACAATTGAGTTACCTAAAGAAGCTCCTAATGGCAATGTACATCAAGAATGGTTATATAGGGTATCCCGAATGGCTGAGATTGAGGACGTACAGGCAACACGCAAGCTTCTGGATTTTTTCCGGGTAATTTTCAAGCTTTCTTTTCTTATGTTATGGTGGGCCACCCGAACAATATGAGTATGTTCTCGAAATCAAGACATTTCTTAAGAAGATGATTGTTCATGAAGATAATGTCCCTTTCTTTTTTTTCCCTACACGTGATGTAGAAAATGAGCTATATCTTCAAATGCATAATATTGTTAACCATTAACCACTCTTTAATCCATGATGTTCTCATGATTGTTATAAATACTTTGTTTTTTTCCCCCAGCAATTTAATGATCGCAATGATGACCTGTTACAAACATATCCAAGCACCTTCTACACTTGCAAGACTTGGACCACCGTAGGAGTGTGTAGAGAAAAATATACACAAGGAAAAGTTGTTGTAATTTAGTTTGATTCAGTTCTCAATATTTAAGTGTTTACTTTATTTTTGAACTAAAAGCACATACTTTATAATGACGGATAATTTATTAATTTTTATTTCCTCTTATCAGATTACCATTCATTTCTCTTTGTTCCTTATTCATTGTATAAATATTTTACGACGTTCATACTTCATTAACCGTTGCTTAATTTATTCCTTTGTCACTTTTTCAGCCATTTTTACCCATCTTTTTCGCTATAGTCAAATATGTCAACAATATTCATAAGCTTGTGACCCTTTCTTTCAACATGTACACTTTCCAACCATTTTTTATATGCCAACAATAAAAAAACCATTCATGCACATAACAGGTTATATATTAACATATTATATATATAGATGACATGGACTGTTTGGCATTATAATGTACTTATGATGCGAGTGAATGGTTCATTTATGAATCCAACAAAGTTATCATCAATTTATTCTATTCTGGTGACTTGTGTTCCCAAACAATGTAATTTATATATATAAAAGAATATTTATAAGTATGTCTCTTTATTAATACATAAGTTATAACTATACGACCCCCACTTATCAAATCTAATTCAACATCAGATTGACCAGAAGTTGTCAACCCACTTCCATTGTTTTTAGATTGTTACATGTATGCTTGATAGTCATTACTCTAAGACCACTATTAGTAGTATATGTATATATGTATGATGATATATAAGTTCTATGTAATGCATTATTTTATATTTGATACGAATCCAAGTGATGTTTTACATCAATATTGCAGCTTTTGGAGAATTTGAAAAGCTGAAGTATGAACTTATACCAATATGCAGGTAAGCACGCTTATATCCATAAGTGTTTTCACTATACTGTTTGCTTCTTAACAAAATAATTAGTCAAATTGTGTGGTTTTTAGTCAACAATATTATGTTCAGATACAGATTTCACAAGCAATGGTAATATTCACCGGGTTTATATAAAAATGTAAAAAGCACATGAGTGATAACCTCAAATAATATTTTCAATTTTATGAAACTTAGGGGGTGTTTGTTTTAAGTTTACATGTGGCTTATAAAAAATTATTAAGGGTTAAATGTTGTTTATTTATTATAATTTATGTTTATTTTTAAAAATGATTTTATTATTGCATAATAACAAAGATTTAATTTCTTTGAAATACATATTTCCCCACTAAATATAGCGTGTTTAACCAAAACCCCCATTAAGGGTCAATAACTCACCACATCTATGTTTTAAAAATTTAATTAAAACAAACATCGTAAAATTACGAGAATTCTAAAAAAACATATTTGAGCAATCTTAATCGTGTATCTTGGTTTATAAAATTTCGTTTAAAAACTTATTGAAAATAAAACCTTATATAAATACTAACTACGTCATCAAAAAAATAAATAAACACGTAACACTGCAGAATATAATTATAATGTAAACTAAGAAATTAATGATATCAAATTCAAACAATAAAATTTAATAACTCTGAACCAAAACACTAACGCTGCTCTAACTAAGTAAATGGTAGTTGGAGCATCCTTATAAAAAACCGCCGTTTTGAATACCACTTCTGTAAGGATTATATCATCATTATCAAAACCATATAACCACAACCTTTTACCCCTATTCCTGGTAAACACACAAATAGCACCACTTAACAAACAAAGGGTATCAACAAAAAAACTCCACTTGTAACCCGACAATACATACATATTCTCATCACAACAAACATCAAACAACAGCTCCAAGCACCTATATACAATAACTAAATAAACACAATTACCAAATAATAATAATAATAATAATAAATGTTAATAATATTATCAAATGTAAAAGATGTTCATGATTAATATTGTTTAGAACAAAATGTTAGAAAGTAGTTACCTGCTTTTAGCCGTTTTATGGATTATGGTAACATCAATTATACTTATTAACCGTTTAGTTTAACTTTTAATATCTTTTAACTATATATTTGTTCTACTAAATCCTAAAAATAAAAACTACAAATCAAAGTACTTACTTGCTTTTAGCGGTTTAATGGATCATGGTAACATCAATTATATATCTTAACCCTTTTATTTAACTTTTAATTGCTTTTTAGAATAATTTTGATCCACAAAATCATAAAAATAAAAACCACAAGTCATACCCGTCCATTGGACGGGTTTTGACACTAGTATATATATATATATATATATTATATATATATATATATATATATATATATATATATATATATATATATATATATATCTTTACTATCTAAAATGGAAAAATGGTCAAACATGAAAAATGAAAAGTTGAATATTGAAAGTTGAATGTTAAAAATGGTCAGATGTGAGAGAAAAAGTAACACTGCAAAGACACACACGCAAACACTTTCATCTCAAAACTGTCAAATAACTCTCATCTCTTCCCCCTAATCCCACCACCACCCGACGCCACCACCATTGGACTCCAAGACCACAGAAACCAACGTACCACCGAAGTTCACCCCCACCGTCATCCCACGACTACAGTAGCGATACCAATGAGAGGAACCACCAAGACCTACGACCGTCAAAAGGGTTTTTCAAGTTTTGAGGTATTCTTTTGTGTTTTTTAATTGATATATGAGTTTTGAAGGGTTTTTTTTTTATAGATCTATGTATATTAACAATTTTGTTGTTTTTTTGGTTAGTGCCACCGGTTACCGTCGCTGTAGCCGCCTGTTTTTCGCCGGAAAACTTCGCCGCCGCTGCGAAGTGTTGCTACCGACGAAACCCACCACCAAATATTGAGGTATTTTTTATTGAGTAATTTTATAAATCTTTTTTTTTTCTTAAGTTTGATTTATCATCATCAGTATTATAGTGTGCTCAATATGTTTCTTATATTTAACCCCTTTGCCGGTTTTGAACCAACCCTAAATTTTGAGTTTCATTTTAATTTAAATGCCTATATATGTCAATGACACACGTGTAAATTATTATGAGATCAACTGTTAATATGATGTGGTGCAGGTTATTTGGGGCTATTGACAAACGTACTATGTGTGCAGGTTATTTGGGGCTATTCACTTTCCAGCTTCAGATACACTAAAGGATACTTGCAAATTTATCCAGGTATTATTAACTGATGGAATAATTATAGACGGCAAATTGGGCTTCAAAGTTGATAACTCTTATAACCTATGTACTTACTTTATAGACGGCATAGGTGGATAATCTTCCGATTGACAGTGTACCTGATCTTTTAGGTAACTATGATATCTGTGTGGTAAAGGGCATGTGCCTTAGTTCAGATGTTATTGCTCGTGCAACTCGAATGAAAGTCATAATGCAGTATGGTGTTGGCTTAGAAGGTTCTTTATTTGTTTGCTTAATACTTATGCATTGAACCATTCAAGTGACATAGCTTATCTTGTTTGGTCATTAAAGAATTTTAACCATATCTACTACTTTAACGAATCATGTTTAAAATTTTATTGAAGCCTTGAAGGTGTTGATGTAACTGCTGCTACAAACCATGGAATAAAAGTTGCTAGGATTCCTAGCGGGCTAACAAGAAATGCTGCTTCATGTGCTGAAATGGCCATCTATTTCATGTTAGGTCTACTCCGCAAGCAAGTAGGTTCTCTTGCCACTCTAATAATTAATATTTTATTAGTTGATGTTCTCATTGGCGTGATGGTTTATTTTTCGACTGGTATTCGTATTATGAGATATCTCAAATATGCACATGAGTCACTCCTTTCTTACACTAATCAAGGACACACATGGATTAGTAGGTCTGCCACAATGTTCATACTTCAAATCATAGGATACCAACTACACATTTTTTTGGGGGGTATTTGAATTAGACACAGCGGAAAGTAGTTTGACCTCTCTCAACTTTGGATATATTTTATCTGATGGATCAAATGGATTGAGTATAAAATATTTGTTGTGAGGAACGGGCCACGATGGGTTAAACATAATGAAACTTAATGGATGTAATCACATTGACACATTAGTTATTCATTAATATTTTTAATAAAAATGTTTTCTTTAAACCCAACCCACTCCATATTGACTCGTATTAAAATTGCCATTTTGAACCTTTCCAAATTCCAACGCTCCTATTTTGCTACCTTAAATGATAGGGTAAGCATCTTGTAAGTTTGTTTACTACCTTGCGTTTAACTTTTTGTTTACTTAAATTCGAAGGTATTTGCTAAAGGAGTAGATGCAGATACCGTTGTTTTGATGTCACCGAGCCTCGTAACCGAAAACCAGGATGCCATTGATGCTGCTATAGTTGGTATGCTTGTTGATCCAAAAGAGGTAATCTTGTCAAGAACCAATTATACAGTAAAACAATGTGTCTCTTGTTTTGTAATTATTTGTATTGTTAGGCTCTTTAAACATTTCTTGTTTGCATTCTAGGCATGTGCCCACATTCAAGAACTACTTTTTTTGTCGTTCAATCCTACTGATAAGCGCACAACATTGACTTATTTGGACAATGAGGGTAAAATGCATAAAGCTAGCAAGGGTGCTCCCGAACACGTACCATGACATTCTATAGTCAATAAGAAAACTTGACTTTTCTCTTCCCTTTTTTGCCATTTGAAAATACTGAATTACTTATTTTTTATTTACTAGATTTGGAATCTTGCAAACAACAGATCATATATTGAACGCCGAGTTCATCCTATTATAGACAAGTTTTCAGAAAGAGGCTTACGGTCACTTGCTGTAGCATACCAGGTCATTTATATTAAACAGGTTTTTTGATCTATTTGACAGTAGTTTTTTAAGGGATTTCTTGGTTGATTTTTTGGTTTCAATGAAAACAGGATGTACCCGAGGGACGAAAAGAGATCCCTGGAGGACCATAGCAGTTCGTAGGACTCATGCCTCTATTCGATCCACCGAGGCATGATAGTGCCGAGACTATACAAAGGGCTTTGGATCTAGGAGTAAATGTTTAAATGAAAACAGGTACGTCAAGCAAATGCATATTTTGTAATTTTGAACTCAAATCAACTACTTGCCAACTTGGTGATTCATACGATTCTTTATGGTTTTAAAGAAAACTATGATATTTATATTAGACATTAAAATAAATTCTACAAGCCCGAAAACGTTGTTAAATACTTAAATATGTAATAAAAACCGTATTGATTACGGATGTGTTATTGGTACTATGTTTGACATCAAAAGTCAATTCTACTTTTTAGGCCCAAATGACAAGATCAACTTGGAGATTCATATGATATTTGCGAATTTTTATAAAACTTGTAACGGTTGCATTGAACTTATAAATTTGTATGTGATCTTAAATTATCGCATTCTTACCTTACTTTTTGCTTCGATGCTTGGCCTTTTATAGAAAATACTATCTACCGGCAATTGTCACCTAACATCATGTTGGTAATCGACTGTAGGAAATTTATGATTAAATTGCTCTTTTCTCGTTGTTTAACTGTCTTCTTTGATTGCAGCATAAAATTTGACCGAGATGAGCTTTTCACTACTGCTGGAGTTTCACGCCGTATCAAGGATTTTGAATTTGTTTCTGTAAGTCTTTGGTGCGATGTCCACCTTTTTTAAATATTCAAATTCCTCATATTTAGCTAGAAGCTTTTTCATCTATACAATCAAAAATTATTTTATTATATAGACAGGTAAAACAACTTTCAAATATAAGCTACTTGCATCTTAGATATATTAGGAGTGCAAACTTCTAGAATGAACGTGACACATGATGAACATCATAGGATTAAAAGGTGTCTTTAATGGACCTAAAGATACTATGACATGGTATGTATTGCTTTCTGTTGAAAATGTTTAAAAATTTCAAGTTTTATTTATAATAATGCACCGTCTCAAATGAGATCATGAATATGTGTGTCTACATATAAAAATGCTACATGTTGTTGTTTAAAGTTAACTAACAACTATATTGTTACCGAACAAGTTTAGTTATTCAAAGGGGCTTTATAGGATGAAAAACTATGGTTATCAGTATACTTACTACTTAGCTAGACCTACAAAATGTATATATCATCACCTTTTGATAGAAGGGTTGCAAACTATGAGAACTTTTGTGGCAAGACTTCTAATCTAAAAGGATACCCAATGGTATATTTCTTAAGTACAATGTGTCTCATTTTATTGGATAGTTTGATAAGTTGCTAGGAATTCAGTTTGTTTGACACATGCAAAATATTGGTGTTGGTGACTTAACTCAGAATACTTGTAAAAGGGTTGACTTGGGTGATGCTTTTATCGATTATAAAGTCTTCAAATAAATAGTAATGAGCAAGTAATTTGATTATTATTTAGAATCGATATATGCTTGTACATATTAAAAATTATTTTTGCATTTTATTGTTTTGCAATCATGTTAACTATGCTATGTTTTTGCAGAAATGTAAATTGGATAAAAAATGTGTTTGTGGGATGGGTTTACGTGGCCCAACCCATATTGACCTGCACTTGAAAGCCACCCATTTTGGAAGTGTTACCCAAGTATGAAAGTGAAGTCTTCACATTAAGATGTATGTCTATTATCTCTTGAAAAACAATGTATCAATTGGTGTTCATATTTTGAACGTTATACGAAACACTTACTACAATATCACATGTCGTTAATTGTCTACCGCTAGAAACCGCTGCCGCTAGGCGCGGGTACTCGCCTAGTATATATATATATATATAGTGAGGATCAGGTGCGGATTTTTTTAATTCGTGCGGATGTGCGGATTGATCTGGACCACCCATTTCAGATCTGGTCTTGACTTTTTGTAAAAAAGTCAAGATCTGCGCTAACATTCACGGTACCAATTGACCATGTAAACGATTTTTTTAATTTTTTTCCTTTTGAGCGATCCTTACTATTGCTATCTTCTTTCATTTTTTTATTTTTTCAGATTTTTATGAGCACTTTTGTTTTTTTGATTATGTGTCCTACCGTGATATTAATGATATTATGAGTCCTACTGTGATATTAACAATTTTACTTAATATCACTGCCTTTTTTATTACGATATTAAAAAAAGTTGTGGTGATATTAAAAAAATTAACTTTGATATTAAGAAAACATGTAAAAAGTAACTGTGATATTAAAAATTTTACTTAAAAAGTTACTTTGATATTAGAAAAAAACTTAATATCACTGCTAGTTTAGTTACTACTGCTAGCCTTAGTGAAACTACTGTTAGCCTTAGTTGGTACTGATATTAAGAAAGCTTGATAATTACGGTGATATTAACAAAATTCATAATATCATTATACATTTTAACCATGAAAATGGTTTTTTTTTTTCTGAATTTTTTTTCAGCGATTCTTAATAAATTGTTGTCTTCTTTTTCTTTTCTTTTTTTTTTTAATTTTTTTCAGATTTTTTTGAATGTTACTGTGATATTATCCGCACCATCCCTACTTAAAATCTAATCCGCACCTGATCCCTACTTAAAATCAGTCCCATGTTTTTCGTGTGTCATTCTTAAGAATTTGATTATAAGGCCCAAATTATCCCATAAATAATAAATAATAAAAAATTTTGTGTTTTTTATGTTTTCCCTTTTTAGGCTTATAAGCTGTGAAAAAAACTAAGCCCAATATCTTATCTATACTATCTATAATAGAAAAATGGTCAAAGTGAAAAGTGAAAAGTCAAGAAAGTGAAATGTGGAAAAAATTAAAAAGGAAATATTGAAATAAATAAAAAGAAAGTAATTTCAACTATTAATACCTACATATGTTTCAAAAGGAAACTATTAATACACATAGAAAACCGGGTTGACCCAGGCGCTTCAACCCAGCGGGTTGACCGGTTTAATTTGACCCGTTTTTTCGACCTAACCCGTTGGGTTGACCCGGTTTATATTGACTCGTTTTTAACTCGAACGCTTCAACCAGTTGAACCTCTCGGTCGAACCGGTTTCAAAATATTATGTTAATCCTCAATTTCTCAAACTTTTACTATTTTTCGTTTATAACCCATAAACTTTTTTTATCACAAAAACTATCTTACTAAAAAATACAATAAAATTTTCACAATGTACAATTTAACAAGCTACAACATAATTCTAAATACAAAATAATTAAACATACTAATTAATATTATTTTTAAAACACCCTAAAATGAAAAGTAAATGTTATTATATACATTATACAAATTAATAAAACACACAAGCTTCATACAAGCTAACAAGTCGATGGTACATATAGTTTTGAAAATCGGATCGGACCAACGGGTTCAACCGGAAACCGGTGTCGCCTCCAGTTCGGCTAACCAATAACAGCCATCCGAAAACGAACTAGAGAGGACCCGTTGAAACCGATACAAACTGGTGAATCAGGTCTCATCGAGATCTATATCTCCGGTTAATCGTCACAGGGTACCCGCCGCCGCAACGCGCGGGTACCCTGTTGCGCTATATATAAAGGAAAAACCAAAAAGTAAAAAGTGAAAATTTGAAACTATTAATACCTATCGAAAACCGGTATGACACTGGACGCTTCAAAGCCGGTGGGTTGACCCTGTTTAATTTGACCCAACCTGTCGGGTTGACTCGGTTTAAATCGACCCGTTTTTCGACGGGAACGGTTCAACCGATTGAACCACCCGGGTCATACCGGGTTTCAAAACATTTTGTTTAATCCCCAAATCTCCAAACTTTTATTATTTTTCGTTTAGAACCCATAAAAGTTTTTTAACACAAAACGATCTGTCGCTATATAAATATATTATATATATAAGTTTTTTTTCGAAAATGATTATAATGTTTTACAATTAAGAGAAAATATGTGCCCGTTAGTGCACATTTAACTTTTCAATAGACTAAATACGCCCATTTCAAAAAGAAAAATGGGGCTAAATGTGCCCAAATCTTTTTTAAAATAGCCAAAATTAGCCAATTTTTTTATTTTTTATTTTGGGCTAATCACATTCATGCTAATTTTGGTACTTGCGTTCTTCTTAACAACGGCACCATTAATCCCATCTTTGTTAGTTTTACGCGACAAGTAATGTGTGTTGTTACTTGTTAGTTTTTATCTCATAACTGATGTAATGTTTACTTTCATTTTCATTAAATGTTTTTATATGTTGTTTGATAGATGTTAAGAATTTTGTCTAGACTTTAGTTATCATATAGTACAACTGTTTGCAATTGCATTTTCATCGGTTCACGTTCTATTTTAAACGCTACATAAAACACTCACCACAGTATCACAAATCATTAATTATCTGACGCTAGAAACCGCTGCCGCTAGGCGCGGGTACTCGCCTAGTGTAAATAAAAGACGATTTTGCATGAAAAAAAAAGTTAACTTATTCAACTCATTTTTAATGTGATTAGAAGACTTCTATCACTAAACATTTAAGCGTGTGGATTTGGACTCGACATTTAATTTTCCACAATCTTAGTTTCTCTCTTTGGCATTAAAAGTTATAAAGATATGGATAAAAGATGCCTTAATTTTTGGTAAAGAAATATGAAAAAAACGTAAAGTTGAAGATTTGACGATAATGTTGATAGCGATACTATAAAAACTCAAGAAGAAATCTTCAAAACTGATTAATTCTTCTACATTGTTGACCGAGTTAATTCTTCTACAAAGTAATTCTGAACAATTTACTGTGTAAGAAAGTATCTATAGTTTTCTATGTAGCATTAAAAGTTTGATGTCACTTTGTAATGCCCCCAAAAATGGCATTGCGGAAGCGGTTCGGGTCACTGGGGTGCTACTAAATTGGAATCACAACACAAAGCATAGAAAACGGACTACCTAATTCGTTTTAGAAAAAGGTTACTTTTAACGTAATAAAACAAGGTTTATATCATAGTTTAGTGCAGAAAATACAAGCCCAATTAAGTAGTCCCAAATATTTAAGAATCATAATTGTGTAAAAACATTTCTGAATCGCCTACGACCCATGCCTTGCCAATTGCCTCCAAAAAAGTCATACATCAACAAGAGATTAAACACCTGAGAAAACATGCTTAAAATTCAGCATAAAGTTAGTGAGTTCATATGTTTAAGTATAAAGCAGTAAAGTTGGACTAAAAGCAAAGTATGTGAAAAGTAAAGTATATTACGCTAGCACTAAGTTCATGCAACAGAAACTTCGACAAGTATGCGTGCTAGAAGCATGTTAAAATAAAGTAGGAACCAAACAAGTATTATCCCGAACACTCGTATCCCGACATGATATACGTCCAATCAGTTGGCGTTACAAACCCTGGACGGGGGAAGTCACCCCCGATAGATCTATCTATAGCACTCGTGCTTCTCAAAAAGAATTAACGGATCAAGAAAGTAGTCAAAATGTGATTCAAAGGGCTAGGCTATACCATGTAATAGTTTTAAGAAAGCACAAGTATAAGCTCAGTCCAAGTAAAAAGTTTTGCATGTTTCTCACCCCAATGTTTTGTAAAGCAAATAATAAGAGTAAAAGTGGGACTATGAAACTCATCTCGAAATGATGAACAAAGTATCACAATAGTATCAAGTAGTAGGGCACAACGGTACATGCTCGACACAACCTAATAAGTATATAGTTTGTCACATAATATATCCCTTAAAAATAGTATAATGTATATGAGTTTTCAAAAGAAAAAATGTTTTTGTTTTCGTGGAAGACTTGTATCATTGTTTGTAAAAAGTCTAGTATCATCGTTCGTAAGAAAGTTTAGTATTATTGTTCATAAGAAAGTTTAATATTATTGTTCGTGTGGTGGCATAAAAGTATAGACACGAAATACAACTCACGCCAAAGTATAATGTATGTCTCAATATATATTATAGAGAAATAAAAGAATAAACAAGGAAAATGAATAAAGGAAAATAAGTAAGAGGAATAAGAGAAGAATAAATCAATGGTAAATTTCGGTGTTTACCCAGTAATCCTAATAGTGTGAAAAAGTCAAATTAATAGTTTGAAAATGTCATTTAAGTTTTATAAGAAAAACTCTAGTTAGTATTTCAAATAATAAAGGTTTCACAATTTAATAAAGCTATATGTCTCGGTCTTTGTCAGGTTTTATAGCAATATAAGTGATTTGAAATAAATTATAAGTTTATAAATTTTATAAAATTTGTCATGACTCTTCTGTTTATACAACGTTTCGAAGTCAATAGACTTTACTAAATCTAAATTTCTCAAAACAATATTTCCCGACAATTACCAATTCCATATCATTCGTATTTGTTAATCCAACACGGTACAATAATAGTTTAAACCAAATAATATTAGTAATTAATCAAATTTTAGGTTATTTATTGGTTATCGGGTTTTATAACTCGTTATTAGTTTAACAAGTATAAATTCAGTATTTTAGGTCCATTAAGAGTCTAATATATTAAATTCGTCACGAGTCTAATATATTACATCCGTCTCAAATCTAACGAGTCCAATATGTCCAATATAAGTCAAATTGTCCAAATGATATAATCCGATATATGTCCAAGTAAGTCAAGTCATAGTCCAATGTATTTAGTCCGGTAAGTATTAGTATAATCCAATATCGAGTATCAATTCCCAAAAAAAGTCTGAGACATACTAATGATCACAAGCATCAAAAAATTTAAATCACGTTAGTTCAATAACTAATGTCCAAAAAATGTTAACACATAAAATAATATAAGCTAAACAAATAATAAACACATCTCATTTTATAATTAGTGGGCTCAGCCAAATAAAAAAACCAAACGCACCCTATTTTCACTTATGGGCTCGTGGCCCATTAACCAAACAATCAAACAGGCTTAGTATTATAGGCTTTGGCCCGTTAGATAAACAAACCAAATGAGTCCTAGTGGGCTCGACCCGCTAAACAAACCGCACCCATGATTGGGCTTGACCCAATAACACCCAACAGACACAAACCCAACACACTTACAAACACAATACAAATATTACACAAATCAAACACCATTTTGGTGCGGTGATGTTAAACCGAGACAAACAAAACACCCTTCGCGGGTGATGTTCAGCCGAGACACAACCAATAAATACACACACCCTTTGTGGGTGTGTTTCCCTTGAACCGAGACTAAGCAAACACAACAACCACCCTTGTGGTTTCTCGTTATACTGAAACACAAACACAACCAACATCAAACAAACTAATACCCATTTTATCCGCAAACACTAATGAGTTTAACCATTTAATAAGCAATTCCAAATCAAAATGAGTAAAACTCAATAAATAAACAAATCCAAATTCGACTCGTGACTCACCCGCGTCACGACCCGAATCCAAACTGGGTTCCAACCCCACCCGTTTCCAACAAAGCAATCCCATTTTATGGATTAATACCACATGAATCTTAATAAAAAATGATTTAATCCCGTTTTTAATCCACGAAAAACTTACAAATCATTTTGTATCCGGTTTTAAACAAATATAATGAAAAGATAGTTTATGGTTTTCGACATACCCAAAAGAAAGAGAAGAGAGAAAAGAATTGAGGCGATGATGATGAAGCACGGTCTACAAGCACGATCCAAAAACACGAATAAAAACCTATGCGTGCCCGTTACTCTAACCCGAAGTAACATACGAACCCTTGTCTTTTAATGATGGCAGCGACTGTTGTTGCAGGATGGTGGTGGCCGAAAAAGATGGCGGCGACCGGATGTGGTTAGAGAGAGAGAGAGTGGTGGTGAGATAGAGAGAGAAGTGGCGTTAGGGTTTGTGAGTTAACCCTAATCTCTATCTATATATACTCAAAACCTCAAAAACAAAGTGTAACTTTTGTGAAAGTAGAGGGGGCACAAGGTAATTATATCACAGTGACCATAGTTGTAATTTTTATAAGATTTGTGTTTGGGACTCGTTTAGGCTTGATAAAAATTTTTTTAGGATACAAAATTAGTACCATTGGGTTTAAATAATTTTTTTACGAAAAACGAGTATTTACACGACTAGTATCTCATGAATAATATAGTAATCAATTCAAAATGTTTATTAAGGTTACGGTTGTGCCGGTACGCATTGTGTGCGGTTTTCACATTTTGCGAGATATCTTATCGTTTTCAGGTCAAATGAGTTCGAAATAGTTCGTAAATGAAAAATAAGTAGTAATATGTATCATTTGTTATTAAAACATGTTTCAAAAATCACCGGTTGTCACTGCCTCCCCGCCTTATAAGAAATTCGTCCTGAATTTTGATTCACGTTACCCGATAGAGTTGAAAAGAAATTAGGATATTTGCGCTTGAATTTGTCTTCACGTTCCCACGTGAATTCAGGACCTCTTCTAGAGATAAATCAACTTTGATGATAGTGATGCGACTTTGCTTAAGTCGTTTGACCTCGCGGTCCCTGATCTCGATAGGTTCTTCGATAAAGTTCAGACGTTCATCAATCTGGATCTCTCCCAGAGGAATAGCAAGTGTTTCATCAGAAATGGATTTTTTCAGATTGAACACATGAAAAACGTTATGAACATTACTAAGTTTTGGTGGGAGCTCGAATTTGTAAGCTACCGGTCCAATTCTAGCGAGGATTTTGAAAGGTCCAATATAACGAGGATTAAGCTTTCCATGTTTGGCAAAACGTATTACCTTTCCATGGTGAGACTTTAAGCATAACCTTGTCTCTAACTTGGAATTCGAGAGGTTTACTTCGTTTATTAGCATAGCTTTTCTGACGATCGCGAGCAGCTTGCATTATGCTCTTGATCTGAACGATTTTCTCGGTGGTTTCATGAATGAATTCAGGACTAGTGAGTTTGGTGTCCCCAACTTCAGCCCAAAAAATTGGTGATCGGGACTGATCCGGTCCGAACCGTCAAGTCCTAACAGACTTAAAACAGCTTGGAACCAAATTCAATGAAGATCAGAGAATACAGGGGATTCCCGGGTCGTTAAGTCCCACGGAGACTCAATGGTGTGTAAAACACTGATTCAGACGGTAGAATGATCACTAATGATAGTGATCGGAAAGGATTTGAATAGGATAATTACACTACTGAAAAAGAGGATAAATTAAAAGCGACTTAAATACAAATTAAGAAAGTTAAAAAGATAAAAGATATTAAATAAACGCTATCACTATTTTTAAAGTGATGAACGTTTAAAACCTAAAACGTAAAACTTACGTTTAAATTAAAAATAACGTAAACGTACAAAATAAAACGTGAAACTTATACAATATAAATCCTAAAAATATGAAAAATACATTTTTACAATCCTAATTATATAAGAAAATTATTAGAAAAATAA
This sequence comes from Chrysanthemum makinoi, assembly GCA_910596185.1. Lineage (NCBI taxonomy): Eukaryota > Viridiplantae > Streptophyta > Magnoliopsida > Asterales > Asteraceae > Chrysanthemum > Chrysanthemum makinoi. Next base: position 112,383,955 of record OU343218.1, read on the forward strand.
AATTATTTTTATAACTAATTAATTAATTATTATTAATTAAAAACTAATTTAAACTATTTAATAATACTCTAAAATAAAAGAAAATATGAAATAAGACTAGAAAAATAAAATTAAGATTTAGAAAAATCTAAAATATGATAAAACTAATTTTAAAACTGAAAATATATTTTTTAGACTTTTTATATATATATTATTAATTTAAAACTATTTAAAACTAATTTAAATTATTAAAAATATCAAATAAAAGGAGAAAAATAGGGAAAAATACTTTTTAAGCTTTTTATATTTATCTAAACTTAAGAAAAATGAAAAATTATTTTTTTGAGACTTTTCTTAATTATTTGTATTTAAAGCTAATTAAAAATACTTGAAAACTAATTTAAATTAAGAAAAATAGCAAAACAACTAGGAAAAATCTGAAAATTTCAGGGAAAGTCTAAAATGAAGTTAGGAAGCTAGGAAAAATAGAAAAACATAGGGTTACTTGGAAGGATTTGAAACTGATGTGAAAAAGCTTATTGAAATAAGCACTTAATAAGCCAAAAGGAGTCCAAAAGCTACCAAACTGAAAAGGAAGCTACAATAAGCTAAAATAACTGAAATGGAACAAGTTTAAGCTACCCCAAACCACTGATTGCAAGCTAACACAGATTTGGTGTTTGAGATTTAAGCAAAAAAAAACAGTTGTGAGGTGCCACTATTAAGCAGAAAATTAAGCACTAGAATAAGCTAGAAACCTGAAACCAAAACTTGTATCCTACAATAGACCTAGGTGAGACCAAGTGTACCAAATTTCAGGCCATGGAAAGCTCTTATAAGCTCTGCACATAAGCTGCAATCAAGGACGTGGATGCTTAAGGTCACACGCATAGGGGAGGTTTCAGTTAAGGGGTCCAAAATAAGCCATCAAATAAGCACTCTATAAGCTGATAAACAGAGAACTAATATTTTTGTATTTTTCTTCACCAACCAAACTTTAATTTCCCAAGAGATTATAAACTAAAACTCATTAATAAACACACAATGAAAATATTTGTTTTATTCAAAAACGACTTATTTGGAAATTTTGACTTTTTCACAAAACTTGAAAAGTTGACTTAAATGAAATTTGAAGCTAATTTATGGACTGATTTGGATGTATTAAGATGAAATAAAGCTGAAACAAGCAAGTTCTATGAATTTGTGACACAAAACAAGCTTTTGACTTGTGAAAAATCCAACAAATGGTCGCTAAGCAAGTGGAGATGGATTATTGACTTTTGAGCTTTGTGTGTACAGTGTTTGACTCAAATGAGTCTCACATGACTAAGCAAACATGAACCAACTAAAGTTAAACACTGATGAGGCCTCTAACATAGTAAGTGTAGCAATACCAAACACCCTTTAAAAAACTGTTTTGCCATAAAAGCGAGATAAACCTGTAAACTAGCTAATCTTAATGATTAAACTGAGTTCTCAAGCCCTAATTACAACTATTTAGACATTTTAAAACTACAAATGATCACAGTTGAACCTATAACCATAAAATGCAAAAACTAGCTTGAAACTTGAAAATGAGGAAATTTACTAACCATCGATCCAGCTATTGCAGGGCTACAACGGAACCCAATACTAACCTAAACTAACCTATTTAAACCATATCAACCTTTGCATCAACCAGATTCATCACCATTTCCCATGTTGAGTCAAAGTTGACTTTTGAATGAAAATGCTCAAAACTGTGTCCAGAGCTTCTCAAAGACTGTAGAGAGCTTATCAAAGCTTATTTGACTTTAACAAAAGCTTATAGGAAGCTTAAACTTAGAATTTGAAACTCGCAATATGAAACAAAGGAACAATAAACTTGAGATTTGATGAAACTTTGAAATTGAAACTCAAAAGTACCATACAATGTTATTTGAACTTAAAAGAAATACAAATTAACTGAAATTACAACATTGAAACTAAAACTAAGATATTTCAAATAAAAACGACATTAAAGAAAAAAAAATGAAAACTAGCTTGCTCTCTGAAACTGCTTCTCTCCTTCTCTTTTATATGCCAACTGCTTCTCCCACTTGACTTTAGCATTTCCCACCAATAATAATAACATTTGGATGACTTGGAGCATTTCTAGCCATTGATCGAATTTGGCGCCAAAATTGGAGTACCAGCTGGAGGGGTTGAGTGAGGGGTGGAAAGATGCATTAAATGGTCCTTGGATGTTAGTAATAGGTGGGGGGACATATTTGAGCTGGGGGGATGGTGTGTTGAGAGAAGCAGACATGGAGCAGTTGGGAAGAAGACTAAGGGAGGGAAAACGGGGTATATGTTGGGTGTGTTTATTTTGACTGGGGTGAGAGTTGTTTGACCGGGGTAAACATGATTGGGCCAGGGTGTGGTTTTGGGCTTGGGTTAACAATTAATAGGGTCCGGATGGTTTGTAGATTATTAATACAAGGGACCAATTTTGCAATTTCATGAAACCAAAGGACCAAACATGTAAATTATGAAAAGTAGTCAAGGGTTGGTCTTGCCAAGATTTAATAGTCCAAGGGTTAGTTTTGACATTTTTTTGAAAATTCCAAGGACTAGTTTTGACCAATTTTGGATTTTCAGGGACTAAATTGTAATTTTCTCAAAACTTTTAGATTTTCCACCAAAGGACTAAATATGACAATTTGTGATTTTAAAAAAAAACCTTTGGTGACTTTTCTTTTGAAATTTTGTGCTCAGGGACTATTTTTGACAATTTTTGAAACTTGGGGGACTAAAACTGCAATTTTGAAAATTTGATACGTTTTTCATCTGATTTTGATATTTTTGCATTTAAAACACATAAAACACTGATTTGTGATATTTTGATCATTTTGATGTGTTTCTGAGAGTTTTCAGATGATTTTGCAGTTTATTTTGTACAAAAATGATGAGTATTTAAACACTCATCAATCCCCCACACTAAGATATTGCTAGTCCCTAGCAATGGTTTGAGAAAACATAATGGATTTTAATCTCTTTACCAAAAGCCATTACTTCTGGAGTAGCCAAATGTTTCACTTCAAGTAAGAACCATGGTACACCGATAACCATGTGATTTTGAGCAAACCACCATCTTTCAACGGTTTTGATTTGTCTTTACCGTAGCCGCACCCTCCGGACTAGCCAACTCTTAGATAAATTATCAGAATTATCTTTGGTGAGCTGAATACCAATTATGGTTTTTCCACCGCCTTTACCACAAGCCATAACCTTGCGGGCTAGCCAACTCTTCACTTTTTAGGATATGGTGAGTTGAAAACCATACAATTTTGGGCAAATTGCAAGCCATATAAACGGATTTGAGAAATCTTTACCAAGAGCCGCTTGCTCTTGGATTAGCCAATCCTTTTGTCTTACATGGCGGACCGATAACTGCCGAGTAAGTGTAAAACACTTACTCCAAAAAATTTTGGCCAAAAACGGGGGAATTGGTATAATTATATGATAAAATTCGTGAGAATTCCCCCCCTACACTTAGAAATGAATATTGCCCTCAATATTCAAAGTACCGGCTATGCCTAAAACAAAGAACGTAAAAGGGAAATACTACGGCCATTATTTAGAAAGAAGATTTTTTTTTAACATGTGGGCAACCCCCACACTAGGGTGGTAGAAAATAGAAAGAAGTCAGAAATATGGGTGAAAACCCATATTGTGTGCTACTGTTTTTGATTTCCGAGTCGCTAGCTTGACTCGACCCCGAATTAATTGGTTCATGGGGAAGCAAAGTGGAAGGAACAATCTCCATCGGACTTTCATTCAAGATGTTTGGATAAACATTGAAGTACGTGAAAGTTCCACACCGATGAGATATATACAGACAGACAGACCCGGCTCACAGATGATAAATGAAAATGCCGGGATCAAAGATAGTGTCCTCACTCCCGAAGGAGTGAAGAAGAGAGGAAGTCACCGAGTAGGTGAAGAAAAGAAAGAAAATCATGATGACGATCATGATAAGATCTTCTTCCTCAGGGTCAAGTGAAGTTTCACTCGTTTGGATTATATCGGTTGAGCTCTTAGGGTTGGAAGGCATCTCGGGAGGGAGGGTTGGAAAATTTGTCATAGAAATACAAACTCTCATGATTGAGAACTTTTCCCCCCTATCATGATCGTTGCCATCCAAGCAATCATATTCCAACGGAGATATGATATGAGTGAGTTCACCGGAGAACTCCTCATGAAGAATATACGGAGGTGGGACATGTGCGGTACTTCGTGGGCTATAAATATGCACCTCGTCCATTATAGTCTCCGTGTCGGACTCATCACTATCGAAGATTGGATTAACTGATTTAGAGTAAATTCAGAATCGAATTCGAATAAGGGATTAGTGATAGTCGTATAAACTGTTGTGGAAACAACATGGTCAACATCCTCTTCTAAGTTGACGATCTCGGAATGTGGAAGTGATGCATCAATAAATTCTATGTCTATAGAATATAAAGGATCGGCATCACTATAATCACTGTCAAAATCTGAGAAAGTCTCAACAAGATCATTTGTAAGAGGAGAAGACACATCACACTCATGGTCAAGAATTCCCTCGCACTCACTTGGGATCGGGATAAAGTTCTCAACATTAGATGATTCTGTTTCCGAATAGTGCCGAGATGCTCGCCCCATGGTGAGAGAGTGAGTGGGAATATCGGGTGTGATAACAATAGACTGAGGGAGTTGAGAAATGATATCGCTCAAAGGAATAGTACTCTCCTCGTCGTCTTCATCTTCGTCATCGAGCATGCACGCCTGATTAAACAAAAAACGGTTGTGTGCTGCTCGTTCTATTGCGAAGTAAATCTTCCATAGATTCACCATGGACGCTTCTTCGGTGCATGTACCAAATCATTAAGTGCATTCCTCGCATCTTGAAGTTTTTGGAATAAATCTTCGAAAACTAAATCGTGAGGAGATGGTGAGGCCGAGGTTGAATCGTATGACACTGTGGAGGTTGGTTTTGAAACGAATAGTCGTAATTGTTGCAAGGAAATAGGTTCCCCTGTCGACAATCCGAGCTAGAGTGAGGACCACCACGAATCACAACAAGTAAAACGATGTGGCGTGAGTCGTATGTGCCGGTGTCATAATTGTTATCAGAACCCGCCATAGACAAGCGTGTTTCCGATTGACAATCGAGCCAGTGTGAACCACCGGTACTCACAACAAGAAAACTGTTGAGTGACGGTGAATCATATGGATGTTGGTCACAACCAAAGTTCGAGCATCACCGGAAAACTGTTCATAGACAAACGTGTTTCCGGATTGACACTCAAATCCTTGGTGAGGACCTCCACAAAATTCACAACAGTTATATGAAGATAAGTCGGGTTGTGGTGGGTAATTGAAAAGTTTGAGGGTCGTTAAATGAGTTCGATTAGGATCATAATCAAATGAATTCCTCGAACCACGTAACAAACAACTCCCGTATTGAATATCATTACCACAATTGACACATGTACACAAATGGCTGTGGTGAACCAAAAGAGGCTCACCACAACCGACACAAGGAATAAACGATTCCATGAGAATAGAAGAAGGTAGAATCAAATGAATAGAGGGTAAAGGAGTAAAGAATCAAAAGGGTAAGAGGGTAAAGAGGAATATTTTTGGCATTTTTGAAAAACATGCTATAAAAACAAAGAATGAAAATATTTTTGGTGTTTTAACACTTTAGGAAAAGTGTTAATGAACTTTTGGGATTTTTGAAAACTTTACAAAAAAAAACTTTTTACAAAAGATGGAATATGTGCAAGAATGGATCTTAAAAAGGCTAAACACACGCTAAAGCCTCCCAGCGTCGCTTAAAATTTGATCCGGTCCGAACCGTCAAGTCCTAACAGACTTAAAGCGACTTGGAACCAAATTCAATGAAGATCGAGAATACAGGGATTCCGGTCGTTAAGTCCCACGGAGACTCAATGGTGTGTAAAACACTGATTCAGACGGTAGAATGATCACTAATGATAGTGATCGGAAAGGATTTGAATAGGATAATTACACTTTCAAAAAGAGGATAAATTAAAAGCGACTTAAATACAAATTAAGAAAGTTAAAAAGATAAAAGATATTAAATAAACGCTATCACTATTTTTAAAGTGATGAACGTTTAAAACCTAAAACGTAAAACTTACGTTTAAATTAAAAATAACGTAAACGTACAAAATAAAACGTGAAACTTATACAATATAAATCCTAAAAATATGAAAAATACATTTTTACAATCCTAATTATATAAGAAAATTATTAGAAAAATAAAATTATTTTTATAACTAATTAATTAATTATTATTAATTAAAAACTAATTTAAACTATTTAATAATACTCTAAAATAAAAGAAAATATGAAATAAGACTAGAAAAATAAAATTAAGATTTAGAAAAATCTAAAATATGATAAAACTAATTTTAAAACTGAAAATATATTTTTTAGACTTTTTATATATATATTATTAATTTAAAACTATTTAAAACTAATTTAAATTATTAAAAATATCAAATAAAAGGAGAAAAATAGGAAAAATACTTTTAAGCTTTTTATATTTATCTAAACTTAATAAAAATGAAAAATTATTTTTTGAGACTTTTCTTAATTATTTGTATTTAAAGCTAATTAAAAATACTTGAAAACTAATTTAAATTAAGAAAAATAGCAAAACAACTAGGAAAAATCTGAAAATTTCAGGGAAAGTCTAAAATGAAGTTAGGAAGCTAGGAAAATAGAAAACATAGGGTTACTTGGAAGGATTTGAAACTGATGTGAAAAAGCTTATTGAAATAAGCACTTAATAAGCCAAAAGGAGTCCAAAAGCTACCAAACTGAAAAGGAAGCTACAATAAGCTAAAATAACTGAAATGGAACAAGTTTAAGCTACCCCAAACCACTGATTGCAAGCTAACACAGATTTGGTGTTTGAGATTTAAGCAAAAAAAACAGTTGTGAGGTGCCACTATTAAGCAGAAAATTAAGCACTAGAATAAGCTAGAAACCTGAAACCAAAACTTGTATCCTACAATAGACCTAGGTGAGACCAAGTGTACCAAATTTCAGGCCATGGAAAGCTCTTATAAGCTCTGACATAAGTCGCAACCAGTGACAGTTGGATCGCTTAAGGTCTCACCGTGACAGGAGGTTTCAGCTAAGGGTCCAAAATAAGCCATCAAATAAGCACTCTATAAGCTGATAAACAGAGAACTAATATTTTTGTATTTTTCTTCACCAACCAAACTTTAATTTCCCAAGAGATTATAAACTAAAACTCATTAATAAACACACAATGAAAATATTTGTTTTATTCAAAAACGACTTATTTGGAAATTTTGACTTTTTCACAAAACTTGAAAAGTTGACTTAAATGAAATTTGAAGCTAATTTATGGACTGATTTGGATGTATTAAGATGAAATAAAGCTGAAACAAGCAAGTTCTATGAATTTGTGACACAAAACAAGCTTTTGACTTGTGAAAAATCCAACAAAGTGGTGCTAAGACAAGGAGATGGATTATTGACTTTTGAGCTTTGTGTGTACAAAAGTGCTGACTCAAATGAGTCTCACATGACTAAGCAAACATGAACCAACTAAAGTTAAACACTGATGAGGCCTCTAACATAGTAAGTGTAGCAATACCAAACACCCTTTAAAAACTGCTTTTGCCATAAAACTGAGATAAATCAGAACTAGCTAATCTTAATGATTAAACTGAGTTCTCAAGCCCTAATTACAACTATTTAGACATTTTAAAACTACAAATGATCACAGTTGAACCTATAACCATAAAATGCAAAAACTAGCTTGAAACTTGAAAATGAGGAAATTTACTAACCATGATCCAAATGCAGTGCTACAACCGTGAACCCAATACTAACCTAAACTAACCTATTTAAACCATATCAACCTTTGCATCAACCAGATTCATCACCATTTCCCATGTTGAGTCAAAGTTGACTTTTGAATGAAAATGCTCAAAACTGTGTCCGTGAGCTTCTCAAAGATCGTAGAGAGCTTATCAAAGCTTATATGACTTTAACAAAAGCTTATAGGAAGCTTAAACTTAGAATTTGAAACCTGCAATATGAAACAAAGGAACAATAAACTTGAGATTTGATGAAACTTTGAAATTGAAACTCAAAAGTACCATACAATGTTATTTGAACTTAAAAGAAATACAAATTAACTGAAATTACAACATTGAAACTAAAACTAAGATATTTCAAATAAAAACGACATTAAAGAAAAAAAAATGAAAACTAGCTTGCTCTCTCAAACTCGCTTTCCTTCTTTTATATGCCAACTGCTTCTCCCACTTGACTTTAGCATTTCCCACCAATAATAATAACATTTGGATGACTTGGAGCATTTCTAGCCATTGATCAATTTGGCCAAAATTGGAGTACCATTGGAGGGGTTGAGTGAGGGTGGAAAGATGCATTAAATGGTCCTTGGATGTTAGTAATAGTGGGGGACATATTTGAGCCTGGGGGATGGTGTGTTGAGAGAAGGCATATGGAGCAGAAGAAGACTAAAGGGAGGGAAAAACGGGTATATGTTGGGTGTGTTTAGTTTGACTGGGGTGAGAGTTGTTTGACCGGGTAAACATGATTGGGCCGTGGTGTTTTGGGCTTAAACAATTAATAGTGGTCCTGATGGTTTGTAGATTATTAATACAAGGGACCAATTTTGCAATTTCATGAAACCAAAGGACCAAACATGTAAATTATGAAAAGTAGTCAAGGGTTGGTCTTGCCAAGATTTAATAGTCCAAGGGTTAGTTTTGACATTTTTTTGAAAATTCCAAGGACTAGTTTTGACCAATTTTGGATTTTCAGGGACTAAATTGTAATTTTCTCAAAACTTTTAGATTTTCCACCAAAGGACTAAATATGACAATTTGTGATTTTAAAAAGACCTTTGGTGATTTTTCTTTTGAAATTTTGTGCTCAGGACTATTTTTGACAATTTTGAAACTTGGGGACTAAAACCGCAATTTTGCAAATTTGATACGCTTCATCCGATTTTGATATTTTTGCATTTAAAACACATAAAACACTGATTTGTGATATTTTGATCATTTTTGATGTGTTTCTCAGAGTTTTCGATGATTTTGCGCTATTTTAGACAAAAATGATGAGTATTTAAACACTCATCAGGGACTTTCGACTATAAAGTGACTCGTACGGTGCAGACTTGATACTAGTGTGGTAGCTATTGTTATAATAGAATTCGCCAATCGTGAGGTGTCCGTCCCAACCATTGCCGAGATCGATCGCACATCTAACGTAGCATATATTACAAAGTTTGAATGGTTCTTTCACTCGCCATTAACTGAGGATGATATGTAGTACTCATATCCGCATTTGTTCCCATAGCTCTCAAGTGATTGCCAAAAGTTGATGTGAAACTAATATCACGATCCGAAATGATAGAAGTCGGCACTCCATGACGGCAACGCATTTCCTACAAGTAAAGGCGCAGCACGCTTGTCCATAATGTCCATTTCTTTGATCAAGAGGAAATGAGCGATTTGGTAAGACGATCGACGCATTCCCGTGATAGTATCGTGAACCGCTAGAAGTTCTTGGTAACTTGGTGATGAAGTCCATCTTTATACATTCCCATTCCATTCGGAATTTCCGTTGTACAAGCAAACCCGTAGTTTCGATGTTCACTTAACCTTAGCGAGGTTAAGCACTTGCGACATAGGTAGCGATACGGCTTTCATGTTAGGCCTACCAATACAGCTTCTTCAAGTCGAGGTACATCTTGTCGATTCGGGTGAATGGAGTATTTTGACTTATGCTACTCATGCATAATCAAGTCTCGAATACCTCCATAGTGTGGTATCCAACTTCTCGGCTCCAAAGCATAAAGTTCCATTGGAACACTTTACTTAATCCGTTCTCATTTTCCAACATATCGTAGAGATTTTTGTAAGGTCGGTTCTCTTCTTTGGTTGCTTAGGCTTGGGCTTCAAGGATTTGAGATGGAAGAGGTGAACTGATAGTCATCCCTAAAGCTCAGAATCTCAATGGTTGTGCTCTTTCCTTCCCGACTAAGAGAATTGCTACTTACATTTGATTTACCCATGGTATCGATTTCGCAATGTAGTGATAAGGATTTAAAACGCACACTTTTAAGGGGTCATTTAAGCCCTTAATCGCCCACTTTTATATCCGCTACGCTAATTTTGTTCCTTTTCACTTTTAGGTTCTTGGAAGCAAAATGCCGGAATGATGCATTTTGGACGAAAAGAGTGAATATATGAAGAAAATGGCTAAGTCAAGATCAAGACACTCAAACCGCCGAATAACATCCTGACGACGCCCCAAACAGGTGAAGTCGCCCTATTTTGGGACGCACTCAGAGCCTAATTTGCTATTTTGCACATGACAAATACCGTTTTGAAGAGTAAGGCGCCACGAAGACTTTTCTTCTCGCACGCCTAGATCCATTCAGACGACATCACAGCTGAAGACCGACGGCCACAACCACAACGCGGACGCCGCAAGCCAATGATGACTTGGCCAAGACGAAACCCTAATGGCGGCGATCTACGGCCCCAACTATAAGGTGACGCCGTCGATATGTAAAATTATATATAGAAATCAATTTTCGACTTTGGGAGGTAGACTTGTGGAGTAAAAACCTAAAACGATTTTGGTCTGGTTTGGACAATATTTTAGGTTCTCATACCCTATTTTACATCAAGATAAGTTATTTACTTCATTGATTTATTATGTCTTCAATTGTATGTGTGTATGCTTGCATGTTTAACATGTCCGGCTAAATTTCTTGTGTGTTTGCTTAGATCTATGAAACCTAGTTATTAATTATTGATTGGTTGTCTCTTATCTTAATTGTAATTGGCTTAGGATTGCACTAGGCCATCGTTGTGTTTTTAATGCTTGAGTAATCTTTGTGATCCTTAGTTTATAACCACCTAGCGTAATTGTAGTCTAAATATCCAAAGATAACCTTAGTGTTAGTTTATGAATCCTAGAGATCTCATAGGCAATAACCTTAAGGTATACTTAAAGAGTTAAGGATAAAAGCATACCCTACGACCTTAGAAGACACAACGCGTTAAGAATAAGGACGTGGCACTTCAACCACCAATAAAAGATAACTAGGGAGTAATAGTATCTAGGTAGACACATTTTTAATCATCATACGAGCACACATCAAATAGACATAGACTACCCCTTAGTTTAGATAATTAGCTAATTAGAGTAATCGATAGAAGTACCAAACCCCAAAATCCAAACCCAGAGATTTTACCCTTAGCTTTATAAAAAATATAAAAAGAAAAAAAATAATCATCCTCAACCTCAAACCTTAGCGTAGTACATCTCTCACTAGCATTACTATTCACCTAGAGAATGATATCAATACCCGAGGCTTACCCAATACTACACTACAACGATTAGGTTCACTGCCTAGGGTGTTGAAAAACATGCTCGACGAAAAGGAAGTTCCTTTGACCCCGAATACGTTATACGCGCATCAAGTTTTTGGCGCCACTGCCGGGGAATTGAATAGCTAGTTAGATATCCATCTCGTTTAGGTTTCCTTGTTGATTCCTATCAAGTAAGATTTTTTCTCATTTTTTAGCTTCCTCGTAGTTTATCCCCCTTCTTCGTGACCTTTGTTAGCAATCCCATAACTTTTTATCATGGAAGGTGATAACCCGCCACCACTCATCGATCCACCAATCATTGTCCCGCCAAGAGGCCGTACTCTTGGTGAATACTCTAGACCAAGCCACCAAGGCTATAGGAACACTATTGAGATCCCCGAGCAAGCTCAAACTACGGCCATGCGATCCGACACCATCCGGTTGGTGCAAAACGGACGTGCATTCCATGGACTTTGTTCCGAAATCCTAATCAGCATCTCAAGGATTTCCTTAAAATAGTCGATTCTATCGACCTTGATGCTACTACTCTGAGACCATACGTCTCTTCCAATTCTCTTTACGGGACCAAGCTAGTAATTGGCTTGAGATTCCGCCGGATCCATTTCAAGTTGGAATGATCTCACTACTCGTTTCCTTGCCCAATGTTTCCCACCGGGGAGATCTACCAAACTTAGGAATGAAATCTTGATGTTCCAACAACGTCAAGGTGAATCTCTCAACGAGGCATGGACTCGATTCAAGGACTTGCTCCATATAGTCCCTCATCACGGCATCGATTTTTGGCTTCAAGTCCAAATCTTTTACGATCATGTCAACTTCTCAACTAAGCAATCCATAGACCAAGCGGCCGGTGGCAAACTTAGTGATCTCACCGCGGAAGAATCATGGTGTACAATAGAGGACCTTACCTCTATGATAATGAAAGTTGGAATGACCCCGTGAGTTGCCCAAACCGCCAAGGCAATCTCCTTGCCTCCCATTGACTCACAAAATTCCGATCGTAGGATGCTCGAACTTGAAGATCAAGTCAATTCTAATTAGCTCCTACAAAATCCTAAGTCTTCACGCCAAGTGAACAAAGTCTCTTCCTTGTGTGAGCTATGTAGTGGTCCCCATGACACTCGTGATTTGCACAAGACTCCCGAACAAGCTTCCGCTGACTACGTGATTCTCAGTACCAATGGAATGGGAGGAAGATTCTCTACAACACCCGGACCTAGGACTTTCAATGATGTCCAAGAAGCATGGAGGGGAAAACCCGAATACAATTAGGGACAAACCAAATAATTCACCTCTAATGATTCCCCATTGTCCCATGACCCTAGCCAACAAAACATAGAAGGGATGTTGCAACACCTAGTTACATCCTAAGAAGCTCAAATAGCCAAGCTTTTGGACCGCTTTAACCAACAACAAGCCGAGATGGATAGGAAGATTGATAACCTCTTGAAAGCCATGACCAACAAAGGATAGGAAGACCACCAAAAGGTTAATGCCATCTCGATTTATTCTCCTAAGCTTCGATGTGAAAATTAAGGACCCAAGTAAGTTAGCCAAGCACGCTCAATTCATTATACCATCACCCTAGTGAAACCAAATAGAAATAATGACGAAACAAACCATGAGACTATACTTGAGGTTAGTGAAACTCCTTAAGAAGAATCGACCAACGAAGTAGGTGATGAATATTTCAATAGGTTTCCTACGGAAGAGGAACTCTCTCGCCACCCACACTTAGTACGACCTCGGCCACATGTATGTTAGTAAAAGTGCTCGGTTCAAATTTGGGAACCCTTGGAATCTCAATATACCATGTTGCATAAGACATCTTTTCATGGCAAAGGCCTACATTGATCGCAAGTCTCCAATAAACGTCATGACTAGCACCTACTATAATTGGGTAATGAAGAAACCTATCCCAAATAGGCAAGACCCCGATGATCATAGGGTTAGTTGTAGTTTTCTTGGTAGGGTTAAGGGATTGCCCGTCTATGTAGGTAGTTTCATGTATCCTACGGATTTCATAATTGTGGAGGATATTAGTACGACCATAGATCCTAGCTTGTCCCACGTAATTCTAGGAAAGCCTTTCATAGAAAACACCGATGACTTACGATCCGCCGTTAGGGATAGTCGATTCAAGGATGAGACCGATGATGTAGCTTACCAAATGCCATTTAAGATTGAGAAATTTTCATCACTATCCAATGATGAAAAAGGAATTTAAGCTATCAGTCTACTATAGGAATGAGGAGGATAAGGAGAAAGGAGTAGATTATGTGATGAATAAGATTTTTGGGTTCTATAAGGATTGCTTGAAACTAGGACCGGAATATAGAACCGATTGGGGAGAAGATGACTTCTTAGAAATATGCATAATAGGGCATTACTATAACATGGAAAACCCCAATAGAGACCGTCATGAGGAAGAAGGTGAAGGTGATGAAGTCACGTAGAGTTGACGACTCGAGTCTAGCTACAAGACTCATAAATAAAGAAAACGCCGTGAGAGGCAACCCATGCTTAATTTTTTGCTTGTTTGTGTGTCATATATCTTTTCATTATTGTTTGTTCTCATGTTTAAATTTGTGAAAATGCTTTATTTTGTCTTTAACCTCGCCTTAATTACATATAAAGGTATTTTACAAAAGGGATAAGTGTAGGGAGGATTACACGCGTTTTAAAAGAAGGTGAACATGAGAACTACGATTAGTGAAAAATATATATATGTGTGTTGTTAGAGTCAAATGCTTGTATAGAGTTATAATGGATGTTTTGCGGTGAGTTTTTCCAGATTTTAAAGGTGTAATTTTTCCAAAGATTTTCCGTAAAAACGCAGACTAGTTTCGTCAGATAACCGACGGTGTCGATTGCAACCGACGACGCCAGAGGAGTAGAAACAGCTTATCTAACTTTCTCTCGTTTTCTGTGCTACTTATAAAATTTTGGAATTTCTCAGGTCTTAATTTTACGTAAAATCTGCAAACATCCATTCCACAAGCATTATATCCTAGTTTAGTAGAGTCATATATAATTTTACCGCCGATTTTACGTGAAGATTTCGCCTATTTTCTTAAAGTGTGCATGTTTTATTTATCAAGAAGAAGAAACATAAGATTGGATGGAGCTTTTCACGCATACATTCTTCTTGAAAAGAATTTAACCACTACTTCATACGGATCCTACCGAGCTAATAAGGAGAGTATTAGTTTCTTTCTCTTTTAATTACCTTCCATTATCATAACTTTGATATTTTCGAGGAACATTGGGGACAATGTTCAGTTTAAGTGTAGGGAGGGAGAATAAAACGAGAACTTTGAAACTATGTTTATCCTTGATCATTTGTCTTGTCCTATTTCATTTGTGTAATAAACTATGAGAGATATTTGTTAGGTCATTTTAGCAAAATTTAAAATTTTTCATGACTTGTAAGGGTGGGTCTTTAGTCTTAATAAAGCGCCTCATGGATAGGAGTTATATGACTAGCACAAAAACCCTTTACCACTCAAATTCCACCCCATAAATGTGAGATTCGCCACTAGATCTATAGAAATTAAAGCATTCACCTTTAATGCTTCGAGAGTGTACCGGTAGTATAATAGATTCTAGAACTTGTTTTGTGATGCATTCCGAGATTGCTAGTGAGACTACACTTGTGTAGTTAGGAATAACTAAATGATAAGAGGCATTAGGATAACCCTTGTTTGATACCCGTATATAATTACTTCTTCCACATCGGTTGAGTAATTCCCCCACACCCTTGCGATGTACTCATCTTTTCGCGGTTCTCGTGATGTTTCGGTTTTCTGGAATATCAATGAAGAGCATTGTTTACAATCCACCCCCAAATGTACACCCAAATCGCCTTAGCCTACCTTGCATGCACTCACTTTTAGTGCACTATTGTTATCATACTAAACCCTTAGTTCAATTCTCTAGTTACTTGCATGGTTGCTAAGTCGAGTCATATCTTTTGTACACAGTTTTGGGATGATTGGGACTCATGGGTAAAGTTAAATTTTATGGAGTGACGGGAAAGAACGTTAAATTTAAATTCCATTTATTTTGCAATAATGTACTCCAAGTATTTTGATCTTTTCAATTCGGGTCAAATTAGTGTTAGAGTAATAAAACTCAAGTGTAGGAATGTGCCTATAAATCCCTTATATTTTGATGTTATCGTAGAGGATAGTAGAGTAAAAGTGTATGCAAAAAAAAAAAAAAAAGAAGACATACGGGCTACCATCCTACATCTATTTTTATATTTATGTTTGTTTGTTTCAAAATTATCGAGAGTTTAGAGAATCGAGTCTTGGCTTAGCAACGCCATTCTTCTCATGCTTATAACATAAAGATTTTTGACTTGCCACCACTAAATCGCCTATCCAACCAAACCCTTTGTTTCCCTAACCGTAGGCCTAACGTTACAACCCTTTAAAAGACCTCTTAGATAGTTTCTCCTAGGTGCTTACCCCAAAGCGGTGGAGGTTTGATCTAGTCTCAAGCCTATGGTAATCTATGTACTATGACCGTTAATAAGTGTTTATCTTCCATTTCCATTTGATATATTTCATATACACCGAGAGATGTAGGGAATCCAAACACCCCTATGAGGTGCTAGTATATAATTTCCGTGCTTGTTATGACTATTGCTGTGCTTTTACTTGTTGTGAATTATTTTAAACCAATGCTTTATGCCCCCTAACTTATAAATTGATTGGCCAAAAGCACATTTGCTTGAGGACATGCAAATACCAAGTGTAGGGATATTTGATAAGGATTTAAAACATACACTTTAAAGGGGTCATATAAGCCCTTAATCGCCCACTTCTATATCCGTATCGATTAATTTATTCTTTTTCACTTTTTAGGTCTCTTGGAAGCAAAATGATGGAATGATGCATTTTGGACTAAAAGAGTGAATATATGAAGAAAATGGCTAAGTCAAGATCAAGACACTCAAACCGTGGCTGAATAACACCGACGGCGCTCAAACAGAGGGCTTACACCGTCCCTATTTTGTGACGACTCAGAGCTTAATTTGTTATTTTGCACCGACGCGGCCAGCTTTGAAGAGTAAGGGCGCCACGAAGACTTTTCTTCTCGTGACGCCTAGATCCGCATTCAGACGACGCCACAAAAGTTGAAGACCGACGTACGCATAAACCACAACGCGATCGTCCCCAATGATGACTTGGCCAAGACGAAACCCCATCGGCGCGATCCGACGCGGCCCCAACTATAAGGTGACGCCGCCGCATATGTAAAATTATATATAGAAATCAATTTTCGACTTTGAGAGGTAGACTTGTGGAGTAAAACCTAAAACGATTTTGGTCCGGTTTGGACAGTATTTTAGGGTTCTCATACCCTATTTTACATCAAGATAAGTTATTTACTTCATTGATTTCATTATTTCTTCAATTGTATGTGTGTATGCTTGCATGTTTAACATGTCCGGCTAAATTTCTTGTGTGTTTGCTTAGATCTATGAAACCTAGTTATTAATTATTGATTGGTTGTCTCTTATCTTAATTGTAATTGGCTTAGGATTGCACTAGGCCATCGTTGTGTTTTTAATGCTTGAGTAATCTTTGTGATCTTTAGTTTATAACCACCTAGCGTAATTGTAGGCTAAATATCCAAAGATATCCTTAGTATTAGTTTATGAATCCTAGAGATCTCATAGGCAATAACCTTAAGGTATACTTAAAGAGTTAGGGATAAAAGCATACCCTATGACCTTAGAAGACACAACACATTAAGAATAAGGACGTGACAGTTCAACCACCAATAAAAGATAACTAGGGAGTAATAGTATCTAGGTAGAGACATTTTTAATCATCATACGAGCACACATCAAATAGACATAGACTACCCCTTAGTTTAGATAATTAGATGATTAGAGAAATCGGTAGAAGTACCAAACCCCCAAATCCAAACCCATAGATTTTACCCTTAGCTTTATAAAACAATATAAAAGAAAAAATAATCTTCCTCAACCTCAAACCTAGCGTAGTACATCTCACTAGCATTCCTATTCCACTAGAGAACGATATCAATTCTCGAGGCTTACCCAATACTACACTACAATCCGATTAGGTTCACGCCTAGGTGTTGAAAACTTGCTCGAAGAAAAGGAAGTTCCTTTGACCCTAACGCGCTATACGCCGATCAATGCAGCCACTAAGTAGTTCTAACTAGCTTACAATCGCCTCATATTCAACTCTTTCTCGGTCTAAGATGTCAGTAGGCTCTTGTAATCAGAACACAAGACACTGCGCCATACGTATAATATTTCCATATTGTGAGTGCAAACACGACTGATCCTAGTTCCAAGTCGTGAGTTGTGTAGCTTTTCTCAAGGGTTTTGAGTTGGCTTAGAGGCGATGCTATCACTTTCTCCCTTTGCATCAAAACGGCTTCCAAAACCTTCATGTGAAGCATCAAGTATATGACGAATCTTCACCTTCAGTAAGGATAGGATAGGTGCACAAACACGCTCCTTCAAAAGTTAAAATGCTTCTTCTTCATCTTCTCCTCACCGCATTTCACATTTTTCTAAGTCAAATTGGTTAAAGTCTTTGCTATCTTGGAAAAACCTTCAATGAACCTCCGTAATGTCCAAGAAGTGCTAAGAATTGATGTATCTCTATAAGGTTTACAGGGGTAGCCCAATCCTTTATGGACTCAATATTGGCGGATCTACGGAATACCACGTTGTCAATCACGTGACCAAGAAATTATAATGTAGAAATCCAAATTTCAAACTTAGAGAATTTGGCATACAACCTGCTCCTTCTTTGGTAGCTCTAGGATTAGTCTCAAATCTTCGTGGTTCCCCTTGTTCTTTGAGTAGATTAGGATGTCATCTATGAATATTATCACAAACTTATCCAAGTATGGCTTACACATTCGATTCATGAGATCCATGAATATGATTGTGCGTTGGTTAAACCAAAAGGCATCATTTGAAACTCATAGTGACCATAACGAGTCCTAAATGCCATCTTCGGGATACCCTCTTCCCGAACTCTTAGTTGGTGATATCCTGAATGCATATCGATTTTTGAGTAGACGCTTGAACTTTGAAGTTGATCAAATAGATCATCGATTCCTAGTAGGGGGTATTGATTTTTCCCAAATATATTGGCATGAGGTCGATGTTGAATGGGTGGTTTAGTAGGTTGAGAGTACAATCAAGAAGAATGGTGTTGATTGCTAGTACCGGGCTTGGTTGATTTAGCAAGAACCTAATATCCTACGATAGGTATGATTTTGATTAAGGAACTGAATGTAATTGTCAGAACGACTGCCGAATGCTTTAAAGTGAGAGTACTAAATCACACGATGGGTTATGAGTAATTTAGCTTCTCCAAGTCAAATTATGCTGTTTGGCGGTAAGATTTTTGAAATTGGAAGAAAGTAGAAATGGCAAAGTTATATGAATAAATCAATAAATCCATTAATTATGGTATGACTAGTGGGTGTAACTTGTATTCTCAAATTAGAATGTGATGATGCGAGGTAGAACAAATTTATGTGGTAAGGTTGTGTAAAAGTCCACTTGGTTATGGTGTTTTACTAGAACAGGATGACCATAAGTTGCACTTATTTTATGTACTCACATGATTTTGAAATATCTTGAAATGGAAATAGAAGATTTGGCTTTGAATAAAAGTTAAGGCAACCATTCCTAGTATAGCATGATTCTCTAGAATTATACATAGGTGATCGGGATTTTTTATAATTAAAGTCCAACGATGAAATGTTGATTTTAGTTACAAGAAATTGCGGATTATTACGATTTAAAGCGAGGACTGCAGTAAATACTTTTCAAAGGTAATTAGTTCTTTGGGTTATTGTAGAATGGTTTGTAAAATAGTCACCGTCGGTTTTGTAGGATAATAGGTAAACATTTTATCATTTGAAATAATCAAAATTGTAGTTTAGTTTGTGATAGTATCAAGCAGTTCATGGAGTTACAACAAGGTTTGTAAAGTATTTACAAAATAGTTTGTAGGTATAAGCAACACAACTTATTGTTTTATATCTGAGTTGCTAAAGCAACTCACAATGGAGCAAAATAGTTTATAAAATGATAGCAAAACTTGTAGGGTATTTGCGCGTAGTTCACAAGGTGCTAATGAAAACATTTGTTGGTTTATAAAGTGGTAGTAAAATGTAGAAATTGGTTTATAATAACAAAATAGCTTGTAAGATGATTTGTAAAAGCAGGTTTATAGGACAATAGGAAAATAATTCATTGTTTATAAGATAGTAGTAAGGTCACAAGTATTGATTTTTATTATAATGGTAGAATAGTTTGTAGAATGACATAGTAATTTGGTGGATAGATTCCATAGTTTGTAAATTAGCACATTTTATAATTTTATAAGCGGGTAGCAAAGTAGCGAAATGGTTTATGATATGTATACAAAATAGTCATAAAACAATAACAGAGTGGTTTATTAGATTGTAGTAAAATAAGTAGTGCAACGGGCGATGATTGATATATCTGGTTAATATAAGTTTAGATATTAAATTGTGTCAAATTAATCAACAAGATGTTGTACACCAAATCCATACAATATGATGAGGTTTACGAAAAAGTACTAATGAAGTCTTACAGGAATACAACTTAAGAGAGTCTAGACATAGGTCTCGTTATATAAGGCATTCAATCTTGTGATATCACGTTTGAGTCTTGGTTTCCTCATGCTCCACAGTTTCCCTGTTTGTTCCCATTTTCTTGGTTTCCATGGTTACGTCCTATTCCACGGTTTCCCTATTTCCTTGATTTCCGGCACTCACTCTTGTAGTACCCATTCTTTCCCACAAAGGTGCATTAGCCTTTGGGTTAAACCTGTTGTTATCGCACTATTGCAAGGGTCTTACCCCGTCTATGGATATGTGCCTAACACATTTGGTTGACACTTCACTCTACATCGACCATTGTTGTAAAGCTTACAGCGTTTTAAATCGTAGCTTCGACGCATCGCTTCTTCTCTCCAAACTTCATGATTATAGATTTTGGTGACCACTTATAGAGCGTGCATTATTTTCAGGTGGTCTTCCCCTTTCTCTCTGTTGTGAACCGCCTTCTCAGCGGTTATCTTTAATCACAAGATCCATAATGCGAACCATGGTGAGTATTGTATCATGGGTGGTAAGCTTTGAAACAATCACATCATTCTTGATGGATGGAGGCAACCCTGAATATGTTTCATCTATCTTTTGAGCCAGTGCCGTGAACCATTTGAGGGCATAACGATTATGAAATTTTGGAAATGGCGGTGTAAAATTGGCATGTCTGTTACACCACTTTACATTGTGATTCGGAGTTTTAACTTCGGCTCATTCGGGAAATACTTCTAAGCAACATCTCCTTAAATCTTCCCAAGGCATAGCATAAAGCATTATCTATTGGACTTGAGGAAATTATTCCACCAGTCAAAATTTCATCTTCGGGGGTGAATGAATCATACTTCACTCTTTATTCCTCCTCATAGTTGCATACTCTGAACGGTTTAAACTTCTCAACCAACGTGTTAATGCAACAACTCCCCGATCCATGACGGTCGAGCTCTGATTGGAAATCCTTATAAGTACAACGGCGGTTATTATTGTTGGTAGGTCTTGAAGTTCTAGATGTGTTATTGATTTTTCCGCTAAGCTTCAGCCGCTGTTAGGCACTAGATGCGATAAAGAGTTTGATTAGACAATAACATGGTTAGGTGGAACTTAGTTATTGGTAGCTTGAAATGGGTTAGCTGGAGGTTGACCACTAGGACTTAATGGTAACAACGGGTGATACCACGAGGCACGTGTTAGCGACTGACGGTGTGCACTTGTGGTCCTAGTTGGTTTCATTTGGAGCCATTGGTTTACATCATAGAAAGAAGCGAGGAAATGAGATTATAGCGGGAATAATGGTATCACACAAGGATATAAGTATCATACATAGAACATAAGAACAAAATCAAGCAGTAGTATGAATAACGATAATCATAATAAGAAGATCAAGCACGGTATAGAATAAAAGAGTTACTTGGTTCGGAGATTAGGTCTTGTCTCTACAGACCTTGTGTTCCTTCAAAATAAGGATGAAAGAATGAGACATAGTAAGGATGTGTCCAAAGTATAAATGTTTCGGTGACGTATTATATGGTGATAGGTTAAGGTGCAGTGTTGGATAAGTTGTGAGGTTTTCATGCGATAATAATATAAGTGTTTGAAAGAATAAGTTGAGTGTCAACTTGGAGTCGAATAGTAAGTTTAATGTAGGGAAAAGTAACTTTGAGGAGTATAAACATTTATACAATGGGATTCTCATAAAATAGTATATGGTAAGATTATCGCAAGTCAGTGTATGTGAGTGTAAGACATTAGAGAAAAGGCATAAGTGTGCAGTGCGATCGATAGCGCTCAAAATGAACATGTTTTAGTAGCGTTATTGTTGGTTTTGTGTATGATAATCGGCTATATTTACTCAAAATTGTTGCAAAAGTGCAAAGATCTGCATTATGGTGTGTATGTGAATGTAGCCGGGTATGCATAAAAGATGAAGAAGAAATGAAGTTTTCATGCACACATTTGGAGAATTCAGGAAGGAAATTAGGAGTAAAGGAAGCTCTTGGACTCAATGATTAGGAAAGCGTAATGATTTCTAAGTATCTCTGAGAAGTAAAGATCAAGTTTAGATCTTGGAAATCATCAGTGAAAACTAAGAAAAATCATAAATCAAGAAAAAGTCAACAAAAGTCAAAACTAGAGTGGACAAATACAACCCGATCGGTTGGTAGTGAACCAAATACAACCGATCCGGTTGCACTGGCTGGAGTTACACAAATTGTCATTTAATGTTGCCTTAACTCCCCATAATCATTGGAGGCCGATCATTTCCTATTATTTACTTGTAGAGAACGTTTTTAGACAGATAGTTATGGTTCTCTAGCTATATAATGAACCTAGACTTAGTAGTCTAGGTGTGACATAATCAAAGTGTAATAGTTTACACCAAAGCTAATACCAACTCATATTATTCATCCCAAAGTTTGGTTACTGGCGTAAAATGTCCAAGAGGTTGGAGAGCGAATTCTCATCCATTGTTTGCTCATTCGAGTTATCACGAGTTAAGTTAGGCGATTGGAGTGTGGTTGCTATAATCCACCCAAATTCTAATTCTTGTAATCCAAAGTTTAGGTATCATGGAACTTGTTATGAATTTCTATTCTCTTGAGTTATTTAAATTACTTTCTTATTACTTGTGTTTTGTTTTAATTATCATGGAGTAGTTCTTGAATATATTGTAGGATGTAGGAAATCATACTAGTGTTCTTATATGTGATGCATGTATATGATCTTGTTTAAACGAGTTTGTTGGAAAACCTACTAGTAGTGTTTGATTTGTCGATAAAACATTTTCTAAGAAAAGGGCCAGAAAGGATTTCTCTTGTGTTTTATTCCAAAAAGTTAAGTGACAAACTAGTATGGGGATATGGTGATTTACAACCACCATGTTTACTTATTGAAACAAGACTAGAAACATTTTCATCATGAAAGGTCGAAGATTAGTAGGAATGAGTTTAATAAGAACATTTTACAAACAAATGGATTTTCTAAAGGATAATCATTTAGATAAGGACCGAAAGATTACCTATGTTATTGTTCTTAAAATGATTTTACAAAACATAAACCATGGGTTGGAAATCATTTGCTTATGATTAGTGCATTACATCAAGAGTTTACACAAGTGCTTGTGAACACTTACTGGTGCCTATAGACACACACAAGTATATGTTTCTTTATATTGATTTTCACTAAAACCATAATTTTTGGAGAGAGCCTTGACAAGCTTTCTTGTTACCAATCTTTTAAAACAAATTCAAAGAAATCTCTTGGGGCGATCTCGACTTACCACTTTGCTATGGTGAGAGCAGTATACTTTCATTATGTGTTTCTGTAATAAGGATTATTCGTGTTTACAAATTTTAAAACTTGCACAGGAAAGCACATCGAATCGATGCAGTTTCACTGACGAGTCTTAATATTTATAGTGTCTCGTTATACCTATGGTTACCTAGTGCACTTGGTGATTGTACCCGGTCGTGTGTAGTGTAATGTCGGTGGCAGGTCGTCCCAAGAGCTATGTGTGTTGGATTATTACTAAGTCTAGTGTCACAGATTAATAAAGGTTTCAATAGTGATTTAATTAATTAAACTCAAGAATAAAATAAAAGCGAGATAAATGGTAAAGGGAAATCAATAGAAAAGTGGTTCTAACCTAGTTAATCCTCTAGCTAGTTATGTCTCACGTCTACTTACCCAATTACTTGAGGTGGGGTCAAATTAGAGAGGACAACATTTGGTCAATTAATCCCAACCTATCGGCAAAGATGCCACCACGGAGAATCGGTAGATCCTATTGTTCCGGTTCCCTAGCCAAGTCATTAAGTATGCACATGCTAGATATAATAGTGAATGCGTGGTTGGAACTTAGACCGCACCCCAATTTTAAGTTTATCCAGCGATAGGTGATCCGGTTGGTCAAATCGCCCAAGTAGAAAGTGCGTCGAGTTGGTCATATCTTACCTTCACGTCTCGATTCAGCTCACTAGGGCAGTTGGTCATATCTCTAGGAAATTGGCCTCTATCATGCCATTTAAAACTAGAGAACCAAGGGTGGCTACCAATAAACTATGCATGCTTAGAAATAATTTAATGGAAGTAAAGTAACATAAAACAAAACAATTAAGGAATCATAACTAGGCTAGAACCAAATGGTGCTTAGCCGCTCATATTAATCATGCAAAACCAATTCAATATTCAGTGAAATACATGAATTAAAGTAAAGAAAATATAAAGCGTATGCTTATCGTAGGGGTGATTTCTCCTTGGAGACAGACTCAGGTATGCTTCTCTCTAGACACATTGAGCTTTTCCCATGTTCTTAGAGTGTTGTGTGTGGAATGGAATGAATAGAAATCTTGGAATTCATTAGGGTATTTATAGGCTGGATGGGTTCACGGTGTAACCAATATATGAGTTACGCCGTAACCTTCTATTTCTTCGAATAATACTAGATCTGCTGTTCTGGTAACCTAAGAGTGGTTATCCGTAGTCTTCAATAAGCTCGGTGTGTCGTAGTTGATCATTAGTTACGGCGTAAGAATATGTGGCGTGGAACCTCATTTGACCTAATGTAGTTGCGTCGTAACCTTTGGGAGGATTCTGTATGCCGATAAGTTGGTTTCACGAGTCACGAATAGTTACAGTAATGTGAGAGATACGAGTTCTTCTTCAAAATAGCATCTTGTGATAAATCTTTAGATATTTCTCGATTCGTGTTTTTAGCTCAATGCTCGTAATTTACACGAAAGTGGAAAACAATGGAAAACAAGCGTAAATCCATATAAATGATATAAATTACAAGCATTATACGAAATTGACACTTAATATTCAAACTTATTTATTGTTATCAAATATCCCCCAGACTCTACTTGCCCTCAGTAGACCTTGAAAGATTCTAAAAGATATCTCCATAATCACAGAAAATATGAGTTTAAAATCCCTTATGCTAGAAGATAAAACAAAGCGAACACCTCACGAAGAGGGCAACACTCAAATCTCTCAACTATTCTAAGTGTCAATTTAGGGTGATCACTCAATCCTTGTGATCATGTATGCATATTCTATCACTTGGCGGTTACACAAATCTCCACCACTAGAGTTAAGGGCTAATCAATTCTCGAAGGCAATATGGTGAACGACAAAGGTTAGGGGTGACTTCGTCATTACTAACATGTCACGGCGAAGTGGACAAAATCAATGATACATGACCAAATCCATGGCAAAGACACAAAAGATTGCTGTGGCATCACCTGAAGGCAACTTCTGCGACTAAAGGGTAGGATAAGACATGGGATATATAATTGGTGTAAAATAAAAAACAAGCGGTAGTCGTCTATAACCAAGTCTTCACCACTTACCGTCGCCAGTTCAAGCTTTGAAGTCAAGAAACCGGATCATGAAATGGGTAGATGTGTCATTAGAGGGGCGTCATTGATGGGCACACTACCTTTTCTCTCAAGCTGTGGCATAACTACCAACTCAATCTTCAAATGTGACGAGGTGGCCTCATGATACTAAATCAATAAAGCTCATACTAGGTGCTTATAACATCGCACTTTACAAAAACATAACAACTATTTTTTTTTCAACATAACAATAACATAACATAATATCCCCCTACTTGAGATGAACAATGGAATTGGGGGTCTTCAATGATCTTCAGAAATGTTGTCGATGAAAGCGTGATTTCGGAACCTTTCCACTCGAACCTTGAACTTAGGCAAATGATGACTTCCCAAAATAAAGACTACAGGGTATTAAGGTGTATATGTGTCGAAATAATATATCGGGTTATGAAAATGAAAGGAATGGCTTTCGGATAGGGGTGTATCTAGGGTATCTTGCACTAAGATGGGAGTGCAACAAAGGGTTTCACATATGGGTGAAAAGTTGGGTGACTAATCGATAAAGCACACAATGGTAGGCTGTTTGAGGATAATCCTATATATTGTAAAGCTGAAAAGTCCAAACATCGAGCTAACTCAACATACCTGTCTATGGTCTCGAAAATGATCAAAGGCCAAGTTCTAAAGTTTAAAGCTACCGAGCAACTCATAATTTTGTGGATTGGGGTAAAATATTGGAAACGGATAAGGCCTATCTCACCATATATAATCCATCAAGGGTTGTATGTGCTTTCGGCTAAGGTAAAAATCTAGTTAGGTTAAAAGAAAAACATGTCAAAATTTTAAAAATAAACTAGAAAAAGGAAAATAAAGTTCAAGAATAATTCTACTCCGTCCCCACTTGATTGTACAAAGTCCCTTTTTGTACTAGGCATTAAAATAAAGGTGAAGAGAAAGGTAGAATTAGAGAGAGAACTTCCACGAAATTGCTCATAAAGAAGGAAGGCCCACGAAAAGAGCGTGCCTTAGTATAAAGCATCATGAACAAACTTCAATCCACGAAATCACACTGAGCAAACATAATTCTAAAAGACAAAATGAAAAATAAACCTAACTCCCTTTCGTAGGAATCACGGTTGCATTTAGCGAATGCAACAAGCCTTTTGAACCACTTGGTGTCCCAAGTGGACGAGTGAAGTCTCGTGAGGGTTTACAGGAACACACCCACAAAGTTCATTTAAAATACTAATACAAGGTTATTGTATTTTAAAATGAAAAAAGAATTAAAGCGGGGAAGGTTAAATCCATTAACTCTTTTTAGGGAGTTCTGTATGTATAAAACTTTTAATTATAATTTTATAAGCGAGTAATTCGGTGTAACCAACTGGCGAGATGGTATTCTGGCGTGAATGGCAATCAACCAAGAATTACCTTTTACGCAAAAGGTTAGTTCTGGTAATCAAGGGAATTCGTTCTGGCCGTGATAGCGTTCAGTCGACAGCTGCGGCGTGATTAGTTCCTCGTTTTCTGCAAAAATGGTTAGAAAACACAAAACCCTACAGAAATGGAAATAAAAAAAAGAAAGGGATAATTGGTTGTCTCCCGAAGGCACTTTTCTTATTCTGAGTCTTTAAGTTTATTTCAGGCCGCGGGGCTTCCATTAGGGCCTTTGGATCTCAGCCCTTCCACTGCCTTTTGGCACTCATTCATCATTTGTCGAAAATCATTTTCCTTTTAGAATTCGCGATGCATACATTCCAAACTTATGTGGCCATTTATCACATGATTTCCCGGTCATCATCTTGATGGTAAGACTATTAATACGATCTTGGATCTTGCAGTTTATTGAGTCGGTGAGATGATCGTACTTCTATGCTAAACCAGCCCCATGGATTTTTTGGTTCCCAATCTTATCTTGTACCAATCTTCCAATGCTAACTCAACATCATGTTCTCTCCCTTGAGGGTATATCCATTCATTAAGCCTTTCTTTCACATTTTTGAGGGCGAGTAAATGGTGGCCATTATCACTTATTCAGCAGGTTGACATCGAGTTGCAAAAATGTTTGTTTGGAACCGAAGTTTCCTCAATACTTTGGACAATTTCTTCCATTTCGCTTACAATTATCAATATTCTCTCTGCTATCATCAGAACTAGGATCAGAGTGTAGAGTAGGATCAAGCGATTGAACATTAACAACATCAACATTATTTGAACTTTAAATTTTTGGTTTTAAATTTTCTTTCATACTAAAAGTTATTCGATCATTTTCAGTTCCCAAAAAAATTTGTTTTTCAAAAACTTTAATCTGGGCCCTACAAGTGGCCATAAAAGGTCTTCCAACAATTAAGTTGTAAGCCTCATTTCCCGATATCAATAACACAAAATCGGTTGAAGAAAAATTTTCCAATTTTAAAAGCACATTATTCACAATTCCCCTTAATAATGCTTTGAGAAATCGGCCATTTCTATCATAATAGAAGTTTCTTTTTAAATTGGTAAGTTTGATTTTTTCAAATAAAGTGGTAGAGATAAGGTTTACCGGCCCTTAAATCGACTAATGGGAATCTTAGCGTTACCAATAGTGCATGGGAGAAGAAAACTTTCCGGTATTGCTATTTTTAGGAAGTTGGCTTGGCGAGGATCTCGTGCATCTTGATTTATCATCCTCTCTTAGGTAGTTAATCCCGGAAGATCATTAGTGATAGAGGATGTGCTGTGCTCTTTCTTGCTTTATCTTAGCGAATATGGCCTTGCAGGCAATAGCTTTAGCATTACTTGTTTCAAGGTTTTGCAATTGCCCAATTTGTGTTTTGAGGTTTTTAATTGCAGCTTCTTGGTTACTTAGGTTCATATTGGTGTCCTCCTTCACCTTGGCCATCCATTCCTTGAGTTTATCTCCCTTTCTCGTAGATTCTTCGATGTGCCTGTGCATTATTTCTTCAAGGCTAGGTTTAGGAGGATAGTTGTTGATTCTTGTGTACCCCGGGGATTTTCGATATCTGGGCCGTTATTATTGTAGTTGTTGAAAATGGATTCTCTTCCATACTTAACTTCTCCGATCCTTTTAACTTCTTCGTTGGAGGAACATTCTTTAGAAGGTGGAGTCGTTCACTCTACTGAATGGTGCACATTTCCTTGAGCTTCTTCATTTCTCTCTTCCAAGGCTTTCTAATTTGTTGTTTATTGCTGCAAGGCCTTCCATATCCATTCTTACCGGTTGCTCCTCCATTGTTGCCATTTGTGAGAGTGGTCTGCCATTTTTTGAATAGTTTCTAAAGCCAGAGTGGGTGTCATAGTAGGAATCGGCCCTTGAGAATCAATCATTTGTCTTGAGGATATGTTTAGACCCTTGTAGAAGACGTTCACCTTTTGTTTCTTGTTGAGATCATGAGTAGGGCATTTGTATAACAATTAGGTTATATCTTTCCCAGTGCTTGGTATAACGTTTCATCACCCTCTTGCTTGAAGTTATAGATTTCTTCCAATTACTTGCTTGTCTTTGATGGAGAGCAATATCTAAGATGAAACACTTTTTTAAGATAGGCCAAATGTTGACCAGTCCGGTAATCGATCAACCCATCTCTTTGCAGCTCGACTAAAAATAGGAACACTTCGTAACATTATAGCATCGTGTGAGACTCGGGAATCTTGAATAGGGTGACAATGTACTCGGCGTTGTCTATATGTTCATGGGCATCATCGGTGATGCTTCCAGAGAAGGGTTTGCGTAATTCCATGAATTGAGGTTTGATTTGAATTGAGCATCTTACGCTATAGGCCTAACAATCTACGGTCCTTGTTCTTCTCTTGTTAATGCCAAATATTCCTCAAGAGTGAGGTCATCAATGTTAACAACTTCCATGGTACCTGAAAACTAGAAATATGATCGTGAGAAAAGTTTAAAAATGAAAGACTTAATATCAATCCTAATATAACTCCGTATTGACAAAACCTCATGCAGGTTTTACTGACCAGGTCTTAATATTTATAGTGTCTCGTTATACCTATGGTCTATCCTAGTGCACTAACGGGCGTGTTATACCTGCGTGTCGTGTGTAGTGTAGTAATCGGTAAAGCCGAGGTCGTCCCAAGAGCTATGTGTGATGGATTATTACTAAGTCTAGTGTCACAGATTAATAAAGGTTTCAATAGGGTTTTAATTAATTAAACTACTAAAGCAGAATAAAATAAAGCAGATAAATGGTAAAGGGAAATCAATAGAGGAAAGTGGTGCTAACCTAGTTAATCCTCCTAGCTAGTTATGTCTACGTCTACTTACTTCCAATTACTTCAGGTGGGGTCAAATTCGAGAGGACAACATTTGGTCAATTCGCCCTAACCTATCAGCAAAGATGCCACCACAGGAGAAATCAGGCGCACCGTCATAAGTCCTGTTGTTCTTGGTCCCCTAAGCCAAGTCATTAAGTACCTCTACATGCTAGATTTATAATAGTGAATGCCCGGCCGTTAGGAACTTAGACACGCACCCCCTAATTCTTAAGTTCATCCAAACGATAGGTGATCAGTTGGTCAAATCGCACAAGTAGAAAGGGTCGTCAGTTGGTCATATCTTACCCTTCCCGTCTCAGTCCGCTCACCTAGGGTCAGTTGGTCATATCTCCTAGGCAATTGGCCTCTATCGCCATTCAAAACTACCGAACCAAGGGTGGCTACCAATAAACTATGCATGCATACACTTAGAAATAATTGTACGAAAGTAAAGTAAACGCAAACAAAACAATTAAGGAATCATAACTAGGCTAGCACCAAAAGGTGCTTAGCCGCTCATATTAATCATGCAAACCAATTCAATATTCAAAGGTACGAAATACATGAATTGAAAGTAAAAGAAATATAAAACGCTAATGCTTATCGTAGGGAAGTGATTTCTCCCTTGGAGACAGCTCCGTATGCTCCTCTAGACCTGCCCTGAGCTTTTTCCCACGTTCTCAGAGTGTTGTGTGTGGAATGGAATGAATAGAAATGCTGGAATTCGTGGGTATTTATAGGCCAGATCTGGGTTACGGCGTAACCAATATAGGAGTTACGCCTTAACCTTCTATTTCTTCGAATAATGCACTAGATCTGCTGGTTACGGCGTAACCTAAAAAGTGGTTACGCTGTAGTCTTCAATAAGCTCGATTACGTCATAGTTGATGCAGTAGTTACGGCGAAAGTGTCAGCGGCGTGGAACCTCATTTGACCTAATGTAGTTACGTCGTAACCTTTGGGAAGATTACGTGTAACCTTCTGATAAGTTGGTTTTCTGAGTCACGCAATAGTTACGGGGTAATGTGAGAGATGAGTTACGCCGTAACTTCTTCAAAATAGCATACTGTGATAAATCTTTATATATTTCTCCAGTTCGCGTCTCTTTAGCTCCAATGCTCGTAATTTACCTGAAAGTGGAAAACAATGGAAAATAAGCGTAAATCCATATAAATGATATAAATTACAAGCATTATCGGGGGAAATTGACAATTAATATTCAGGACTATTTGATGTTATCAGGTACGTATGTATAAGTATATATAAAATACATATAGTATATAGTATAAGTCTATCATGTATAAATCATCCAGTAGTAAAGTATAACACATAGTTATGCCAAGTAAAATAGCAAGTAAGGCAAAGGAACACCTTGGCGAGGCCAAGGGCATCAAAGCGGTCATAAGTTAATTTTTATAAAAGTAGTTATAGTCTAGATTTTAACAAAACTTAGGCTTTGATACCAATCTGTAATACCCCCAAAAATGGCATTACGGAAGCGGTTTGGGTCACTGGGGTGCTACTAAATTGGAATCACAACACAAAGCATAGAAAAGCGGCATCACTAGAGACGCTTCATGATGCGTTTTTAGAAAAAAAGTTACTTTTAACGTAATAAAACAAGGTTTATATAACCGCAGTTTTAGTCCGGGAGGCCCATAAATTAAGTAGTCCCAAATATTTAAGAGTTATAATATTGTAAAAACATTTATGAATCGCCTACGACCCATGCAATGCCAATTGCCTCCAAAAACGTCATACACCGGAAAGAGATTAAACACTTGAGAAAATATGCTTAAAAGTTAGCATAAAGCTGGTGAGTTCATATGTTTAAGTATAAAGCAGTAACGTTGGACCATAAGAAAATTATGTGAAAAGTAAAGTATATTACGCTAGCACTAAGTTCATGCAACCGAAGCTTTGACAAGTATGCGTGCTAGAAGCACGTTAAAATAAAGTAGGCCCCAAACAAGTGTTATCCTAACACTCATTTCGACATGATATACGAGTCGATCGGTGACTGATAGTGTTACCAACCTTGGAAGGAAATGTTTGGATAGATCTATATATAGAACTCGCACTTCTCAAAAAGAATTAATAGTTCATGAAAGTGGGAAAAATGGAATTCAAAGGGCTTAGGCTATACACGTAATAGTTTTAGGAAAGCATAAGTATAAGCTCAGTCCAATTAATTAGTTTTGCATGTTTCTCACCCCAATGTTTTGTAAAGAAAGTAATAAGAGTAAAAGTACGGCTATGAAACTTACCTTAGCAAATGCTGAACACAGTATCACAACAATATCAAGTAGTAGCGCATAACAGTACATGCTCGGCAAAACCTAATAAGTATATAGTTTGTCTCAAAATATATCCCATAAAAATAGTAAAATGTATATGAGTTGACAAAAGACAAAGTGTTTTAGTTTTCGTGAAATACTCGTATCATTGTTGGTAAAATGTCTAGTATCATCGTTCGTAAGAAAGTTTCGTATAATTGTTCATAAGAAAGTTTAGTATCAATATTCGTGTGGTGGTATAAAAGTATAGGCTTGAAATACAACTCACGCCAAAGTATGATGTATATCTCAATATATATTATAGAGAAATAAAAGAATAAAAAAGGAAAATGAATAAAGGAAAATAAGTAAGAGGAATAAGAGAAGAATAAATCAAAGTTTCGGTGTTTACCCGGTAATCCCCAAGAGTTTGGAAAATGTTAATACAAATAAGCCATAAAAACGTTTATTTATATTTTACGATCTTCTAATATTTTGTCGATAACAAACGTAATATCATTTTAACGAAACAAATAAAATACATAAATGGTTTGAGCCAATAGTTTACTAACACACTTAGATTTTTATATAAAACACTAAACAAGTAATAGTGTCTACATTTTATAGAAATGCATATGTATAACAACTAGTGTTTACATAATGAGCATATATATACATACTTAGCATATATTGTAATGGGTAGAAATCTAAGTATTTGACCCATTGACTAGATACATTGAATGGAGTTGGGTAAAACCCAAAGTCCATGACCCATACTCATGGAGCTTGATCCATAACCCATGACCCATTGCATGACATCATGCATGAAGTCATATTGGGTATTATCTATGGTCCATGACCCATACCCATGATCCAATGTCTAGATACATTATATCTATTTGGATACCCATTACCCAAAGTCCATAACCCATGACCCATGATCCATGACCCATAACCCAAATAGGAGGAGCGTCTGGAGGATCCCCCAGTTTACACTGGACGGATCCCTCATATAAGGGTCCATGGGATCGGGGGAATAGTAGTTGATTTTGCCTATAAATAGTGAGCCATTTATTCATTGTAACCCACCCCTTTTACACATACTTTCTCCTAGTATTGTATACTCTCTAACCTTATATCCAAAGGATCTTTCTATGTAAGTTTTGTGTTTGTGTGATTCTCTAGGTTCCTCTTAAAGGTGAGATCACCACCTTTTAAAGTCGAGCAAGCTCAAGTCCATGAGTTGCCAAGCTTCGTCATCATCAAGACTACTGAAGTTCTCTTGTTGATAATTCTTTCTTCCTCCCTAGAAGTGTTGTGTTGAAGGCATTAGTGAAATATGCCAAAAGGGTCAAGTCGAAGGCATTAGTGAAAGGTGTCAAATGTCCGTGTCAAAGGCATTAGTGAAGGGTGCCAAAGGTCCAGGTTGAAGGCATTAGTGAAAGGTGCTAAAAGATCATGTCAAGGGCATTAGTGAAAGGTGCCAAGGGTTTACAATCGATATGGTGCATCGATGTATAACATAGATAGGTCATGTCCAAGGATATTGATATCCTTGATGATGTTGTAATAAGGAGTGTGTCTCCTTTTGGGATAGGTGTGGTGTAGTGTTGGGTAGTAGTTCCTCCTTAGTAATGGAACTCGGTATCTAGCGTTGTACCTGATAAAGTGTAGGCGACATTGTGATAGGTTTGGTTTTACCTCGTGGAAGAACCCGGTGTCTAGCCTTGTACCGGATAAAGAGTAGGCAACGTTGTGAAGGCTTCTCCGCCATAAGGAGCTTGTGTTGTGTAGTGATTACGAAATATCGAGTAGGTGACTTGGGGAGTGGAGTAGGAAAAGGAAGGTGTCCTTGTAGCCTAACCACTATAAATACTCGCGTCGTGGTTTTGTGCTTCTTACTCTTTATCTTTACATTGTTTATTTATATGCCTATATATCAACATCCAACATACTCATTTAATAGATTGACATAAGTCTATCTAAATAGTTTAAAACAAAGTTTTAATTGGCAAAACTATTCAACCCCCCTTCTAGTTTTCCACAATTGGTACCAGAGCTTCGTTACCAAGTTTCTTAGAGTATATTGTACTTTAAAAACTTGATACGACCCGTGTATGATTGAAAACTACAAAGAAGGAAATTTCTTAAAAAGAAAAAGTCACGTTTAAAAAAAAATCATCATCATATTTAATAATGTTTGATAATGATAGATCTTTCTAATATTTTCCTTGTTGAGAATTCTCCATACTAGGATTTGGGCATCCTAGAAGATCATAAATAATTTCGCTTCTATATTTCTTTTTCTAAAAAAAAATATATGTAGCAAAGGCATGCTCTTTAATAACTTACTATTTTATAATTTCTAGCTTAATTAATAATATCATTTCGTATAAACATAGAAAGAATAGTAGACTCAATACGTTTACTTAAAAATCACTAAAGTTGTTATCTATATTGAACTCATCATCAAGAATAGTATTCTTCGTTGATCTCTATAGACAAAACTACAAACTAGTGATAATGATATCTCGGCTATTCGAGAGCCTTGGTCATCATTTCTCACATAAGGTTGTTGACATTTCATCTATGTCAATGGTGTACATGGGAAACTCCTCATATCATGATAAAATAGTATTTTATCATAATTCTTAAAACTTCCCAAAAATTATGATTTATTCATAAAAAGGTAACCTCGTCAAATAGGACTAGTAAAACATGTCAAAACCCCCAACCATAAGTTATAGAGCAAAAACACCAACTCTAACCAAGAATTAAAACTCCCAAATCAAAATTATCAAAGTTCACTTAAACCGTTAACTGCTGATATGCCAGATCCCTGAGTTTGAACTAGCCGGATCCCTCATACAAGGGATCCGTGGGAACCAGCACATCAGAAGACAGAATAAGTGATAGATGATCACTGTGGAGTTTTATTCCTCACTTTACTCTCCCAACTCATGAACATAAAACCTAATTTACTGTTGACAGGAGTTCATTTATCATCTCTTCAAAGGAAACAATCACTTGTGTAAGTATAATCTTCACTACATTGTTATTTCCATTCTTTAAA
Organism: Chrysanthemum makinoi; assembly: GCA_910596185.1. Classification (NCBI taxonomy): domain Eukaryota; kingdom Viridiplantae; phylum Streptophyta; class Magnoliopsida; order Asterales; family Asteraceae; genus Chrysanthemum; species Chrysanthemum makinoi. Next base: position 112,418,984 of record OU343218.1, read on the forward strand.
TCCTAGGAGTACAATTTTCATCTTAAGAAATTGAGTTCAAATGGGTTTATCACAATTTGGTATCAAATTGTTTTCTAAGATAAACTAAATCAAAGAATCAACATTGTTAATACAAATTAAACTCATTTTTTGAATTCAATGAAGATGTATTGAGCAAAATTGTGATGAACCTCATTAGGATACTATTCACACAATTAACACGACATTGTGGTTTTGATGTTTAGGACCAATCATGCCTAGCAATAGACAACAAGATTACCATGACACGGCACATTACATTCCCATGTATCATAGAAAGGATGGCTTGAACCCGGATGACCGAAAGGCCTTCAAATTGTTGGAAAAGAGGTTATTCCACGAAGGGCGTGTTGTTGACCCCTCATTCATTAACCACACCGACATTCCCCAAGTCTTTACGGGAATCAACGTCCAATGTCTCTTGAGCATCAATGAACAAATTTTCCGGTGTTTGTCCTAGAGTTCTACAAGAGCATGAGAATCATTAGAAATGAAGATGGAACCATTTTGATCAATTTTGTCATCAGTGAGCACGAATTTACCTTCACCCTTGAAGAGTTTTCTAGGATACTTCGTGTCTCTTGTCGAGGAGTATGCATGTACTCGAATGAATGGTCATTGGCCGATCTTCATGACATGGTTGATCATCATGAGGTATATTTCACACCCCTCCCGGAACCAGCTATGGTAAGAGATACCGTCTTCATGGAAAGATCCTCTCCGTCAAGAGTCACTAGGAAGTCAAAGGTCATCTATAGAGATCCCTTTCAAATGGAGCTTTCAGAGATGTTCCCATTGTACAAAAAATGGGAACTAGTGCTAAGGGATAACCTCCTTTGTTTGGTGGGAAATAAGGATCATTCCAACGCTTGCCTAATCTACATGATCTATTGCCTTATAACTGGGACTCATTTCAATCTCACCTATTACATGGTCAAATGGATGGCAAGTGTGAAAAGGACGGACAAGATGGTGCTCCCCTATGCCATGCTCTTGACTCAGCTAGCCAATTTCATCTTTGCTCTAGATCCATCTCCCTACTCCAATGACCACACCTTTTGTAACAAGGTCATGGTGCCCTTGTCCGATGAGAAGACTACAAGGATTATGGTTGAAGGCAAGAGACATCACCCACCAACAGACTCATCAGATGAAAGAGAGGGAGAATGAAGCAATTGCATTGGCAACGTTCAACTTGACCCCTTAGCATACATTGACCAACTGTCAGACATCCCGAGCCCATCACAAGAATTTCAACAAACAAAGGGGATGTTCAAATATTTTGCTAACTTCTTCATGAAGAAGAAGAAGTAGGGGTGAAGGGGTGAAGAGTGAAGATTGGAGGCGATGGAGTAGGAGATCGAGTGAGAGGGAAGGTAAGGTCATAGACCTTAAAATTTGAACAATGGTCTGTAAAACAACTTAAACAATATTTCTATAGTTTAGGACTTAGCTCTAAGTAGATGGGATGACATGAACAAAAACATTCTAACCAGGCAACCCAAAAATGAGAATTTTACTACGGCTTGATTGAAATCAAGAAGTCGGTCCTGCTCATTTTGCTTACCTTCTAGTCGTCCTTACTTACTATGCGTAATATTTATTGCTTGCATGTTTGATTATTGAATGTAGAAATGATTAGGATGAGTATTTGCTAAGGAGTGCAAATTCTGCACATTTGCTGTGAAGTTACTGGTCAGCAGTAACCGGATCCCTGAGCTATAACTAGCCGGATCCCTCAAATGAGGGAACTGTGGGATCCGGGTAAACAAACAAGGATTTTTTTCACTTTCACTTCAATCCAATCCTCTAGACCTTATCATACTAGCTAAATATGATATTTTAGGATCTCTTTAGTCTTCCTTAAGATCAGTAGGTTTCATACTCACTCATAGCTAACATAGGATCACATTCAAGGTATTTTTGATTTATCACTTCACCAAAACTCACCATATTTCCACTCCAATATTCACACATTGTTCCTCATATCTCAAAACACTTAGTTTGTTATTTCTCTTAATTTTGAGAAATTGATTTTAGTCATCTTTACCTCAAAATAGGCTAAAGACTAGTTTTTCATTTCTTTTGATTTTTTAGGAATTTTCCAAATTTTTCTTAAGCCACCATCTGATCTCTAGGACAAATTTTCTTCATTTGTCATCCTCAAATCATTAGTGTCATCCTTAAATACTTGATTGCACTCTCAAAAAGTCCACTTTCTTACCAAAAACTCCTTATGGTTGGACATTTAAGTCCCATACCATTTAAGACTTCTTAGGGAACCCAAACACTCAAGATTTATAAGTATTAGACCCTAAAAGAACATAATTACTTCACCATTTTTCTGTCTGCTAGACGGATCCCTAGTTTATAACTAGACGGATCCCTAAAGATAGGGAACCGTGAGATCCGGGTCTCCAGAACAACTTATGATCAATTTTCTATTTTAATTCAAACTCTCTTTGGTAGTCTAAACACTTTTACATGCCATTAAATGACTCCCTAGAATAGAACAACACTATAGTTGACCTTAGTGCATGCCAAAATTCTTAGTGGTCAAGAATTTAATTCATTAACTCAACTTCATCCTTTATAAACCAAGTATTCTTATGAGTTTAAACCACCATACAAACCACAATCCAAAAATCAGTAGCTAAGACATCTATTACATCCTCTCTTTTACTATGACTAAAGCATCTAGCAAGAACTCTTCAACCAAAGGTTCATCCAAAAAGAATGCTCATATGGTTCATGAGATATCTTCTACCGAGTCATCCCCTGTAAGAAGTCCAAATGCTAGAATCCTTCCTCAACAAACTCAATCAACCAAAGCTAGAAAAACTGCTTGGATTAGCATTCGACCTTTTGAGTTGGAAAGGCCTTCATCAAGCACCAAACCAAACACACCTAACTCTAGTAAAACAGCTAAGCCTTCATTTCTAGAACCTAGACTACATTCCTTTACCGAACCTCTTTCCCATCCAAATCTCTACTCGTGAGAAGACTCACCACCAAGGACTTCCCATTCACTAACCTTCTCGTTAAATAGGGAACCACCTTCACCATCAAATAGTCCATATTTGGAGACAAGAAATCACCAAAGACCCAACCATATAGAGGACTTCCCATCTCCACCACTAACTCGTGCATCATCACCCTCATTTTTAGTTGAACCACACCCTACGTCGCTCAACTCACCTTCACAAATTCCACCATCCTTTGTGGAGCCTCCTCAAAACATTCCACCTCCTCCAGTTCCTAGTCATAACAATAATTGCTCTAATTGTCAACTCACCCAAGGACTTGTTCAAGAAGTACGAAATGAGTTGCATTTCATGTTTAATCATCTCCTTGAATGATTGGACCAAATCAACAAGTCTACTCGCCCTTAGATTTCAAGCACATTGATGCTTTTTAAGTTTCCGTCACTTCTTAGAAATATTGGAAAATGTATTTCATGTTTAAGTCATTCTCTTAGTCTTAGAGATATGTACATCATTTCTCTTGTTTTTATTGAATTAAATTACATGTTGTATGCAATATGGTCTTGAGAATATGTTTTGTGCCTTAATACATAACTCTTGTTGGTGTTGACACTACATTTTACATCCATATTACTGTCTTAAGTGTGCAGGCAGACGGATCCCTCACTTTGGCCTAGACGGATCCCTCACAGGGAGGAACCATGGGATCCGTGCAACATAAACAATTTTTCTTACTAATTTGAGTCTTATTTGCAGGAAATTATGCATCATATACTTGTCTTCTAACCTTTGTTTTGAAGATTTTCAATATACACTTGAATACTTTGACACCCTCAACAAGGGGGAGTTTCTTGACAAAGCAAAACGTTGCAAAAACGCTTGCAATACTTTCACATAGGAGTACATTACTACTTAACATCCTCCTCACAAAGGAGCACTCGTCAAGGGGGAGCGTGTTCGTCAAAAAGACGAAACCATTTGCAAACAAAATTGCGAAACACTCGCTTAGTCTTCCTAATTACTTGACGCCCTCGATAAAGGGAAGCACCCGTCAAGGGGGACCTAAGAAGAGAATTCTTCTCTTCTCTTACTCTCTACTTTTCATATTTTTACTTTTCACATGTTTTTCTTCAAACAATGTGTTAGTTTCTTTTCGACGCTCTTTTTGTTTCGGCAAAAAAGGGGGAGAAAAGAGTAAAAACTCCAATTCAAACTTTTATGAATTTTAGTTTTTCCTTAAAATAATCTTATGTTTTGTCATCAACAAAAAGGGGGAGATTGTTAATTATTTATATATTACGATCTTCTAATGTTTTGTCGATAACAAACGTAAAACCATTTTAACGAAACAAACAAAATACATAAATGGTTTGAGCCAATAGTTTACTAACACACTTACATTTTCATATAAAACACTAAACAAGTAGTAGTGTTTACATTTTATAGAAATGCATATGTATAACAACTAGTGTTCGCATAATGGGTATATATATATATACTTAGAATATATTGTAATGGGTAATAAAATGGGTAGAAAGCTAAGTATTTGACCCATTGACTAGATACATTGAATGGAGTTGGGTAAAACCTAAAGTCCATGACCTATACCCATGGAGCTTGATCCATAACTCATGACCCATTGCATGACATCATGCATGAAGTCATATTGGGTATTATCTATGGTCCATGACCCATACCCATGATCCAATGTCTAGATACATTGTATCTATTTGGATACCCATGACCCAAAGTCCATAACCTATGACCCATGATCCATGATCCATGACCCATAACCCAAATAGGAGGAGTGTCTGGCGGATCCCCCAGTTTACACTGGACGGATCCCTCATATAAGGGATCTGTGGGATCCGGGGAACAGTAGTTGATTTTGCCTATACATAGTGAGTCATTTCTTCATTGTAACCCACCCCTTTAACACATACTTTCTCCTAGTATTGTAAACTCTCTAACCTCAGATCTAAAGGATCTTTTTATGTAAGTTTTGTGTTTGTATGATTCTCTAGGTTCCTCTTAAAGGCGAGATCACCACCTCTTGAAGTCGAGCAAGCTCAAGTCCATGAGTTGCCAAGCTTCGTCATCATCAAGACTACTGAAGTTCTCTTGTTGATAGTCCTTTCTTCCTCCCTAGAAGTGTTGTGTTGAAGGCATTAGTGAAAGATGCCAAAAGGGTCAAGTCGAAGGCATTAGTGAAAGGTGCCGAAGGTCTGTGTCAAAGGCATTAGTAAAGGGTGCCAAAGGTCCGTGTTGAAGGCATTAGTGAAAGGTGCTAAAAGATCGTGTCAAGGGAATTAGTGAAAGGTGCCAAGGGTGTACAATCGATATGGAGCATCGATGTATAACATAGATAGGTCGTGTCCAAGGATATTGATATCCTTGATGATGTTGTAATAAGGAGTGTGTCTCCTTTTAGGATAGGTGTGGTGTAGTGTTGGGTAGTAGTTCCTCCTTAGTAATGGAACTCGGTATCTAGCGTTGTACCGGATAAAGTGTAGGCGACGTTGTGATAGGTTTGGTTCTACCTCGTGGAAGAACCCGGTGTCTAGTCTTGAACCGGATAAAGAGTAGGCAACGTTGTGAAGGCTTCTCCGCCATAAGGAGCTTGTGTTGTGTAGTGATTACGAACTCTCGAGTAGGTGACTCGGGGAGTGGAGTAGGGCAAGGAAGGTGTCCTTGTAGCCGAACCATTATAAATACTCGCGTCGTGGTTTTGTGCTTCTTACTCTTTATCTTTACATTATTTATTTATATGCCTATATATCAACATCCAACATACACATTTAATAGATTGACATAAGTCTATCTGAATAGTTTAAAACAAAATTTTAATTGGCAAAACTATTCAACCCCCTTTTAGTTTTCCACAGAAAAGTCAAATTAATAGTTTAGAAAAGTCATTTAAGTTAAAAAAAAATAAATAAATAAATAAATAAAATTCTAATTAGTATTTCAAATAACAAAGGTTTTACAATTTAATAAAGCTATATGTCTCGATCTTTGTCAGGTTTTATAGCAATATAAGTGATTTGAAATAAAGTATAAGTTTATAAATTTTATAAAATTTTTCCATGACTGGTCCGTTTATACAACGTTTTCAAGTCACTAGACTTTAGTAAAACTAAATCTGCCAAAACAATATTTCCCGGCAATTACCAATTCCATATCATTCGTGTTTGTTAATCCAAAACGTTACAATAATAGTTTAAACCAAATAATATTAGTAATTAATCAAATTTTAGGTTGTTTATTGGTTATCGGGTCTTATAACTCGTTATTACTTTAATAAGTATAAATTCAATATTTTAGTTCCTTTACGAGTCTAATATATTAAATTCGTCACGAGTCTAATATATTATGTCCGTCTCGAATCCAATGAGTCCAATATGTGCAATATAAGTCAAATTGTCCAAATGATGTAATCTGATATATATCCAAGTAAATCAAGTCATAGTCCAACGTATTTAGTCCGGTAAGTATTAGCATAATCAAATATCGAGTATCAATTCCCAAAAGAAGTCTGAAATGTACCAATGATCACAAGCATCAAAACAATTAAATAACATTAGTTCAATAACCAATCTCCATAAAATGTTAACACATAAAATAATATAAGCTAAACAAATAATAAACACATCTCTTTGTATCCTTAGTGGCTCGGCCAAATAATAAAACCAAACGCATCCTATTTTAACTTATGAACTCGTGGCCCATTACCCAAGCAATCAAACACTCTTAGTATTATGGGCTTTGGCCCGTTAGATAAACAAACCAAACATGTCCTAGTGGGCTCCACCCATTAAACAAAACGCACTACGAGGGTGATGTTGAGCTGAGACACAACCAACAAACACACACACCCTTTGTGGGTGTGTTTCCCTTGAACCGAGACTAAGCAAACACAACCATCCTTGTGGTTTCTCGTTATACTGAAACACAAACACAACAAACATCAAACAAACTAATACCCATATTTTATCCGCAAACACTAATGAGTTTAAGCATTTAATAAGCAATTCCAAATCAAAATGAGTAAAACTCAATAAATAAACAAATCCAAATTCCACCCATGACTCACCCGAGTCACGACCCGAATCCAAACCGGGTTTCAACACAGCCTGATTCCAACAAAGCAATCCAAACACCATTTTATTGATTAATACCACACGAATCTTAATAAAAAATGATTTAATCCAATTTTTAATCCACGAAAAACTTACAAATCGTTTTGTATCCGGTTTTAAACAAATATAATGTAAATATAGTTTATGGTTTTCGACATACCCAAAAGAAAGAGATGAGAGAAGAGAAGTGAGGCGATGATGATGAAGCATGGTCCAAAAACACGATCCAAAAACACGAATAAAAACCTGTGTGTGACCTGTCACTCTAACCGAAGAAATACATGAACCCTTGTCTCTTGATGATGGCGACAGCAGTGGTGACAAGATGGTGGTGACGGGAAAAGATGGCGGCGGCCGGATGTGGTTAGAGAGAGAGACACAGTGGTGGTGAGGTAGAGAGAGAAGTGGGGGTACGGTTTGTGAGTTAACCTAATCTCTATCTATATATACTCAAAACCTCAAAAACAAAGTGTAACTTTTGTAAAACTAGAGGGGGCGCAGGGTAATTATATCACAGGGACCATAACTATAATTTTTGTAAAATTTGTGTTCGGGACTCGTTTAGGCTTGATAACAATTGTTTTAGGATACGAAACTAGTACCATTGCATTTAAAATAATTTTTCTACGAAAAACGAGTATTTACACGACTAGTATTTCATGAATAATATAGTAATTTCAAAATGTTTATTAAGGTTATGGTTGTGCCTGTACGTGTTGTGTGTGGTTTTTATGTTTTGTGAGATATCTTATCGTTTTCAAGTCAAATGAGTTCGGAATAGTTCATAAATGAAAAATAAGTAATAATATGTATCATTTATTATTAAAATATGTTCCAAAAATCACCGGTTGTCACACACTTGATGATGACATTCTACAAGATAGCTGTCTTAAACTTAAAAGTTTTTAAATGACAATAATTTTTTGGATATTAACGACATAGATTCATTTTATACAATAAAATTAACCGTTCAGGTGATATACTTAAATATGTTAGAGAATATAAATGTAAAAGATGACACACCATTTGATATATGCTCAAGAATATTAGAAATTTTAATTAATTATTTTCTAAATGCTTATATTGTGTATAATGTAATGTTAAGCATTCCGACGACGGTTGCTTCAGATGAAAAAGTGTTTCAAAATGTTAGTTAAAAAATAATATAAGCCCAAAAATGTGATAATTAGGACTAAATGGGTTAGCTTATCTATCGATTAAAAAAGAGATATTATACCATATTGATTTTAAAGATTGAATGAAAGATTTCGTATAAAAAAAGAAAAAAAAATTATATAAACAATTTTTTCACAAATAACTTTGATAAAAAATGGCCATATGTTAAAGCTTCGCTTTAGGCCTCTTTAAAGGATAAACCGCCCCTGCTCCCAAATTCCTCCTGAGAATCCCGTTTCTCCTTTTGGAGTAATATATTACCGAGAAAACCCTTTATCTAAAAAAAAAACCAATTAGGACTATCTTTTTCCCATTAGGTTATGAATCTCACTGCTAACCCCATCCATTGTGAATCTCAGGTTGAACCCTTTACGTATCTCCATCCATTACAAACCCCTTCTTCCTCCACCCTTAATCCTTCCTCTCATGTGAACCTTTCTACGAACCTGCTAATTCGATCATCATTTTGTGACTGGGTTTCACCCGTCTCTGTTTTATATTAACCTAGTTTCTCCCACCATGATTTCCTCCTCCCACCATCATTTTTTCATTCAGGTTACTATTTACCAACACTTACAATAGTAATACCTAAAAGATTATGGTGCCTTTATTTTACTAAATCTAAAATGACAAATGTTAAAGTACAAAATTTTCAACTTTTTATTTTCATCAATCTTACTGTATAATGTTTTCAATCCTATGCATGTAACGTTTAATTTCTCGTAATAAAAAATTTAGTTGTTATATTTGACATTCGTTAAAAGAAGCTAGGTTTTTGTTAGAGATTTTAGTTGAGGAATTGAAAATTTTGTTACTTATGATTTGTGAACTAGTGTCAATTTTTGTTTGTTTAACGTCAATTGTCTCACACAAACAAACACAATAAGACAATCCGAACCAAAATAAAAACGGAACAATTGTGTACCGGACTTTCCATCTGTAATATTAAAACTATAAGATACGAAAAATAAAGTAGAAGAGGAGTAGAGTTGGGTAAGGAATTTTGAAGACCAAGTTTTACATTTTACTATTGAGTAAAATATCCTCAATTCATAAGGTTATAAATATCTTATAATCCTTTCGACCAAATACCCAAAAGTTGAGTTTTGACGAGAGCAAATGTTTTGAAAGGCTCGAGGCGCACTAAGGCGCGAAGGGAACTAAAGAGCCTCAAGGCGAGGCGCATACCAAGGCGGGGGATTCACGAATACGATGCGCACTAAATACATTAATTTTTTTTATAATGTATGTGACCATTTATGTAGCTTAAATAACATAAAATAACATTAAATACTTAATACATGACACAGATAGCCATTATAAAGATTAAAATAGATTAGTTGTCACTTCTCAAACGGATCATCTCTTTAGCTCGATGAACTACATATAGATTAAAATCCATACTACACTTGCAGACTTACATCTAACAAAGCGCACAATTTAACCCAAAATATCAAGCAAGCAACATATTAATATTCAAGACATAATGCCACATTTTCATGATAATATGTCATAAATAAATACTTAATGAAACAAAGTAACTTGTTAAAAAATAAAAATCAATAAAATAAACATAAAATCCGTTCAATATTACAAATCATACAAATACTCACCCTGTGATGTGATGCTTGAAGATAAAATAAATTTATGACGTTATTTACAAATCAATAAAATAAACAATCAATAAAAATTAGTTCAAGATATAAACTTATGACGCGAGAGAGATTACATATTTATAAAATGATCAGAATCTATAGTTACCCACTTGATTATGTGTTTTAGTTCTTTTCCAAATTAGGGTTATCTAGATATAACTTAAAAGGCTCATGCATATAACTTATAAGGCCCATGTATCTTATCTTAATATTTAGAAAAAAGCCCTATAGCCTGTTACATCTCCGAGGCGCGAAAAGCCCCAAGGCGCAAAGGCGCAAAAAGCCCCAAGGCGCTGCGCTTTTTATGGGATTCATGCATGTCGTGAGTCTCGATCCGAAAAAATCCCTAGAGCTTGAGCCTTGAGCCGAGGCGCGCTTTTTAAAACTACGAGAGTAGTGTAAATAATGTTAATGAATAAAGGTGTTAAAAATTATGACATTTTCTTTTCTTTTTAACATATCTTTTTTGCCAAAATATATATTTAAAAGAAAAAAAATGAACAATAGTATACTGAAGTTGATCCATATCAACGCAACAAAAATGAAAAGATGCAATTGTATAGTATATCCATGAAACAAAGTTAATGGCTCAAATAGATGAACATGCTTGGCAAGGTTAATAAAAAAAACTCTTTTTAATCGAACCTGTTTTGATCGTTTAGTACAATCACTACAACAAAATAGCTAACTTTTCACACTTATTAAAGCATAATTTCACACTATAAAATGTGTGGAATTGAAAAGTTCACACTTAGCTTGTGTGTGAACAATGTTGGTGTAGCAAATAATTTCACATTTCTAAATGTGAAGATTAATAAAAACTTCGCACTTTAAAGTGTGATGATTTTGAAACAATTCTTCACACTTTCAAGTGCGATAACTTTCAAACAATTCCTCACACTTTTAAATGTGAGCTTTTAACTCTTCACACTTTTAAGTGTGAGGATTTGAAACAATTCTTCACACTTTTAAGTGTGATATATTAATTCTTCACACTTTCAAGTGTGAGGATTTAAATAAAAAATCTTCACACCTTTAAAAGTGAAGAACTCTAAATGTTTATTTAATGAATAAATAAATAAATAAATTTTTATATATTAACTTTTAACAATTTCTGGAATTAAAAAATCAAATATTACATAAAAGTGTTGTACAATTTCAAACACAAATAACCCAAATTTATAAACACCATGATCTGGTACATCAAGTAAGTATTTCCTGGAACAAGTTACAAATTCAAAAACAAGTTGCAAATTCTGGAACAACAAAACAATATTCCTGAAGGATTTCTCTTAAATCCTGCCCCAAGAAACATTTCCACCATTCTTCGCCAAGTACAAGACCCGTGGCTCAAGTTTTGAATCTGCATGAAGATAAAACAGTCACTATATAGGTTCATTTAATGTTCTACATGTTTATTTTAGCTTGTTATTACTATATGAGCTTATCTGTTTATTGAAATACGAAAAAGCCAATAAAGCTCCCTTTTTTCAGCTTATCAAGTTTAGCTTTTGGCCTTGCCATAAGCAAAAGCCATAAGGTCATAAGCAGGAAAGTTTGATCTTTATTGGCTTTTCCGTATTTCAATAAGCCGATAAGCTCATATAATAAGGCCAAAAGCTAAACTTGATAAGCTGAAAAAAAGGGAGCTTTATTGGCTTTTTCGTATTTCAATAAACTGATAAGCTCATATAATAATAACAAGCTAATATACACATGTACAACACTAATTGAGCTTAAATAAATGGAGAGGGATCCTTGTAAACACTATTTATACCTTTTCTTTATAATTTATATCTTTTTAAAGTATAAGCAAATCAAAACACTATTCCTTGAAGTGGTTATTTGCTTCTGCTTACAAACACAGGGGAAAGCAGTCATCTAATACACCCTCACAATCAGATTCCACCAAACACACTCATTTCATTACACCTACTAAACCATTTTCATATGCCTGCAACAAACTGTTTCTGCCAAGTCAAATCCTTAATCAATTAGAATTTTGTGAACGCTACTAAACCATTACAACATCATAACGCATACTAAAATGTCTTATTATACCCTTATCATGGATGCATTAAAAATTCAATTTGACATTCCTCTAAAAGTCGTCGACCTTTCTAAAGATACCAAAAACTGACTAAACTCTCTCATTTTACGCTCAATTCCTCAAAAAGTTTAAATTGCAAGAAAACTATATACTAACATTGCAAGAAAATTAAGGACGCATTTACGAAAATACTTACGATTAATTCTTCCATGAGCTCTGCATGTTCTTCTTGCCATAACCTATGAAATACGTAGAAATAACATATCATTAAAAATGAGACTAATCTTTAAAAAATTACAAAATAATAGGATTAGACCTGCTGTGACAGCTGCTATAGCATTACTATCTGTACAAAAAATGAAACAAGAAATGCGTTTGCGGGTCAACTCAACCCAAGCCAACCCAATCCAACTCACTTTGACCCGTTACCCAACCCACCCATCTTGCCACTTATTATTTGCAACCTGTGAGGTAAGTGTAGATCATTTTGGAATATCTAGTCTTTTATCACAGTTTATTGTTTTTCTAGATGAGGAAAGGTCTTATTTGATCTGCGGGGGTACAATAGGTGATGGGAGAGATGTGTTAGGATTTGGAAAATCCAGTAGTTAAAGTGTCGGTCACATCAAGTATATGTAATCGTTAGAAAGCTCGTAGTCGTAGTTATTTAATGTTTAGTAGTATTTAGTTTAGTAACACCGTGGAGGACGGACGGGTCTTTACCCACTGTATGCTTGATCCACAGCCCGTCAGGTGGCGTTTTATGTAATGACTATAAATACTCTCTACCTCCCAAGGTAGAGAGTTGGAGCTCATAATAAGATTTTTCTTTCTCTCACTAAAGTTCCCAACTCTCTTCCATTTCTCTCTCTAGAACTTTCTCTCTCTAAACATAGTGTACGCCCCATTTAGAATATGGTTTAATGTGTTTGTGAAATCCAATATGTTACAAATGGTATCAAGAGCCATGGTTTGATCACTCATCTTTTATGCTCTTTGTTTTGGTGGATTTCATAAGGTTTTTGGGGTATTAAGTGTTTAGAAGAGTTGGATTCATTTGGACAAATTCTAGTGTTAAAGTTTGAATTTTGCTTGTACTTTCGTGTTTAGGATCATCATATGTGTTTATGTTTTGAATTGGAAGGCTTAAATCATTGTGGTTTGGTTGTTTTTGATTGATAAAGTGGTTATTTGTGAAGATAGGACGAAGCGAGTTGAGTCTCGGACTTGATTTTCTTCAAAGCGAGTTGCTTTGTTTCTGTATGCGAGATAGTATATGCGACTTGGCTATTTAGCGAGTTGACTTTCTTGCGACTTGGGTTCTAAGCGAGTTGTTTCATTAAGCGAGTTGTGTGTCTTGCGAGTTGATACTAAAGCGAGTTGGCTATTTAGCGACTTGTTCCATTAAGCGTGTTGACAGTGTTGCGAGTTCATGCTAATGCGACTTGGCTATTTAGCGAGTTGATTCCTTAAGCGAGTTGTCTCCTTGAGCGAGTTGGGTGTTTAGCGAGTTGATAACTAAGCGAGTTGTGTGTTTTACTACTTGTCTAATTTTAGACTTGTCACTTCTTCGTGATACATTCTTACGGTTGTTCTTTTGGTTTAGTAAAATCCTGTGAAAGAATCAATTTCCCGGTTTAATCAAAGAATTGTAAAATCCCGTAGAACTTGTAATCATGGCAAACATCGTTCCTACTATTGTTTCTTCCGTAGCTGAGGACGTTCAAGCAGCAGGGTCAGATACTCGTCCACCTATGCTTGACAGAACTGATTATGATTCATGGGCTCAAAGAATCAGACTGTACTGTCTTGGAAAGGAAAATGGGGTCAACATTCTCAAATCTATTGATGAAGGACCTTATCTGGTTGAGACTACAAGAGACATAATTGATACTGCTGCAGATGGAACTATGATTTTTGGACTGGACAGGCCAAAGACGTATGATGAGCTCAATGATAAGGAGAAAAAGAGATTCAATGCTGATATCAGGGCTTCTAACATCATACTTCAAGGTCTTCCAAAAGATATCTATAAGCTGATCAATCACAACACTGAAGCCAAGGTTGTGTGGGATAATGTCAAGATGCTTCTTTCTGGTTCTGAATTAACCTTGGAAGACAGAGAATCACAACTCTATGATGAATTTGAGCACTTCAAGATGAAACCAGATGAGAGTGTCTATGAGTATTACGTGAGATTCCACAAGCTTGTTAATGACATGAAGAACATCAGAATGACTATGCCAAACATTCAGTTGAACTCAAAGTTTGTGAACAACATGAATCCCGAATGGCACAAGTTTGTCACCTCTGTGAAGATAACCAAAGGATTGAAGAATACAAACTATGAGCAACTATATGCCTTCCTTCTTCAGAATGAGAGACATGCCATGTTTGAAAAGAGGATTCTTGAAGAATTCAAAACAAATCCAGGAGAGACAAGCTCATCAAATGATTCAACTGCCTTCTACTCAAACATTGGGATTACCACTAAAGCTTCACAAATATACCCATGGGTGATGGAACTCACAAACTCATTCCCGATCCAATGTTCAAACAAGCTGATGCTGATGCACACGTGGGTAACTTCATTAATCAACTGGCTCTCCTGATTAGTCAAAACATGAACTCTCTCCCACACACCAACAATAACCTCAGAACAGCATCTAATCCACACAATCAAGCCACTGTCAGAGATGGGAAGGTTATAGTACAACCAGTTCAAGAAAGGCAGTATGAACAAGGAAGAGGTGGAGTTGGTAGAGGCTATGTGACAAATCAGAACAGGGGAAGAAATGGAAATCAAGGACAAGTTAAGACGATCAAGTGTTACAACTGTGGAGGTGAGGGACACATTGCAAGGAACTGCACATCGCCAAAACGCCCTCAGAATGCTGAATACTTCAGGGATAAAATGTTGCTTGTTCAAGCTCAGGATAATGGTGCAACCTTGGATGAAGAAGAGTTGTTGTTTCTTGCTGAAGGGAATGCTAAGACATACGATGCAGATGTGGATGAGCAGCAAATTCAGGAGATAGGCCACAATCATCAGAATGCCTTTCAAGTCGCTGATTGTGATGCATACGACTCTGACGTTGATGATGAACCTACTGCACAAACCATCTTCATGGCTAGCATTTCTCCAATGGTCTCTCCTAAAGTCCCATCATCACCACAAGCTGGTCCATCCAAAGACAAAATCATTTATGAGGTACTAAAACTATACGATGATGCTGATGTGCAAAAGATGCATGACAAAGTACAATCAACTGAAACTATTGAGTCAAATATTGAAGATATGGGTAATATCAATGTTGTCCCATATGATCAATATGTGAAACAAAGTGAAAGTGAAGTTGTACCAAGTGATGCATCTTCTGCAGTCAACGATGACTATATTTTTTATGAATACACTGCATGTGCCCCTGATGATTCTGTTATCTCTGAACTTAATGCATATAAAGAACGAGTTGCCATTTATGAACAACGTGCTAAGTTTGAGTTAACTACTCGTGAGCAAGAATTGGATAACCAAATGCGTACAATTATTAGAAAAAGTAATTTTAGAGAAGAAGTGTTAAAACAAGAGTTAAATTCCTTACAAGAAAAGCTTTCAAAAACTGCTAAGCAAAAACAAGAACTTCAAGAAAATGTTAAAGTGCTTAAGCATGAATTTCATGCCAAGGAATCAAAACTTTTGAATGATTTTTCTAATCTAAAAACTTTGAAGAACAAGCTTGAAAATAAGTTGTACGTACAAGGGAATACCATTCAGACTGCTCACATGGTCACTAAGCATAGTGTTTTAAGCGATAAGCATAGTGTTCCCATTATAGATAAACCCAACCCCTGACTACAGAAGTTAGCTAAGGCGGCTCAAAATGTAATTTATGATGGCAATGAGATTCTTAAACCTAGACGATAACCTAGTTGCGTTGAGTGCACTGAGGAAGATAGAAAATTAGATGATGCATCTAGGGTGAAAATGTATAAGAAGCTAGAAGATCCTGAATGCAAAAAGAATAACATCACGATCAAACCCCATGATTGCAAGAAGGAAAACTGAATCTCCTTAAACAAATTTAAGCCTCAAACGTTATTAACACCTGAACAAGTTTTATGGAAAAAGGATTTAGATATGCAAAAAGCTGAAAATCTTGTTGAAACAAACCCTCCCCTTAGGAAAATGCCTGCAGCGACTGTGTATCCTCAAAATACACCAATGAATTTAGTTCCTAGAACTATTGCCACTAAAAGCAAGACCTTAATCAGCCAATATGTTATTCTTCAACTATTTGTCGATTTTGAGAAAACTTGTAAGAAAAGGATCACACCCACTCGGATAACTGAAGGGGAAAGGGGTTTTGAGCAAACAAAAGAATGCTATCTAACTGAGGTCATGCCTTTCTTTAAACTACTAAAAGATCATTTTGAGAGTCTTAAAAATGGGATAGATTCAGATATTAAAGGAAAGGAAAAGGAATTTGATGCAATGATAGTTGAGGTTAGTGACTATGAGCGAGCATTAAAATATAATGAGATTGAGAGGAAGAACTTGCATACCTTGAATGAGAATCTTATTTCTGAATGTATTGCTATAGATGTGTTTTACACTCGCTACAATTGCTCCATTAATGCTTCTCAATTTCATGAATTATCTGTTGCTCTGAAAGTCTCTCATGATCGTGTCATTGAGCTTGAAAAGATTAATTCCAAACTTAATGAGAAAATTGATCAGGATGATCACGATAATTTGGTAAAACATCTTTCTAAACTAGAAGTTGAACATTTTGATTTACAACTAAAATATCAACATCTAAAAGAAAATGTTAAAACCTCAAACATCAAGACATCCTTGGATGTTCCTGAATTTGATGCAGTCTTTGAAATTAGCAAACGTGATGAACAGATTCGAGCTCATTGTAACACGATCAAAAAGTTGAAAGCCCAAATCTCTCAATTAAAGGGTGAAAAGAATAATGTGACTGGATTCCAAATGCCTCCTCCTTTAGATTCTCAGTACTCTCAAACTTTTCATCTTCAAAACTTAGTTAATGCCTTACAAAAGGAAAACGAGATTTTTCTAGACGAAAATGAAAAAGTTAAACGACACTTTAAAGAGCTATATGATTCAATGAAAGTCACTCGTGACCAAAACAACGAAAAAATAACGTCTTTACAAAAGGAAATTGAGAATCTGAGAAGTCATGAAAATGGGAAACTGCCACTTGTTTTTAATAAGAATGTTGTTTCAAAGTCACCCTTAGACTGCAAATACACTGTGACGGTTAAATATATTCCTCCTCATCTTAGGAATAATGAACCTGCGTTTCATGACTATTGTGCTCACCTTAAGGATAGTCTAGAATGTCTCCGTGAGATTGTTGAAGAGGATTTCATTAATAAACCTCTTGATAGATAAATTAGGTTTGCTTGCCTCCAGGCCAAACGATCTTAAGAGCTGCTTGAATGTGTAATTGCAACATGTCCAAAATTCTTAGGTGCAAAAGGCAAAGCTGTGATGCCTTGTTCTATGCCTAGTGCCAAGCATGAAATCCGTTCTATGCCCAATGTTATGAATGTGAACCTTAGGGTGCCTTCAAGTAGTTCAGATTCCAGATATGTTAGTGCTAAGAAAGCAAACTCAAGTGTGTCTTCTAGGAGTACAAATCCCAGTACTTCTGATGTTAAGAAAGTGAATTTTAGTGTGCCTGCAAATAGCTCAAATCACAGTCTTAAGAAAGTAAACACTAATGTGCCTTCTAGTAGTTCAGATCCTTGCACATCAAGTTCAGGAATGCAAAAATTAGATCAACCAACTAATGTTCCCATTCCCTCTACAGGAGTAATTAGTGACATTAAAGCGAGCAGGTCAAAGTCTCAAGACAATACAAGGAATGATAGGACCTCGCAAGCTAAAAATGTGCATTGGAAGAGAGTAGAAGATCAATCTAGGAACTTTAAGTTTGAGTCGAATAAAACGAATCGTGTTGATTCTAGTATTTGCCATAGGCGTACTATAATTAATTTGAATTCTGATACTATTTGCAAACCTTGAAATGATGTCTGCTTGAATTCTGTTACTAATCATGAATGTGGTGTGAATGCTTTGTCTAATACTGTCAAATTCCCAGTTAATCTTGTTAATGCAAAATATCATGCTAAGAAGGCAACAAGGCAAAGGCGTAAAAAAGTTAGAAAACAGTGGAAGCCCAGTGGAAGAACATTTATAAAGATAGGTTATTATTGGATACCTTTTGGCCATAAGAATAATCAGTTTTGCCCTCAAACTGCTAAGACTATGCCCACTAGAAAATGGATGCCTACTGGTAGAACTATTCCCTTAAGAAGTGAACATACTGTTAATAGGTCAAATACGACACCAAAGACTGCATCTATTCCTAATGATTCCATTGCTTCTACTTCCGATATGGATGTTTCTATTTCTGATGTGGGTGTTCCAATTACTGTTACTAACCGAGTGGAACCCATTCTTGCATGGGGATCCCAATTATCCAGTTATCCATTCTTGTCTATGTTTAACTGCAGATCGTTCAAATCGTTCTGTGGTACTTGGACTCAGGCTGTTCCAAGCATATGACTGGAGACCGGTCGCGGCTCATGAACTTCGTGAGCAAATTCATAGGGACTGTTAGATTCGGGAATGACCATTTTGGAGCAATTATGGGTTATGGTGACTATGTAGTTGGCAAAAGTGTAATCTCCAGGGTATATTATGTGGAAGGTCTTGGTCATAATTTGTTCTCTGTTGGTCAATTCTATGATTCCGATCTAGAGGTGGCCTTTAGAAAACATACTTGCTTCGTTAGACAACTTGATGGTGTAGAATTATTAAGAGGTACTCGAGGTTCTAACCTATACACCATTTCTATCGAAGACATGATGAAGTCTTCTCCAATCTGCTTGTTGTCAAAGGCTTCTAAAACAAATTCAGGGTTATGGCATCGTCGTCTCAATCACTTGAACTTCGGCACCATTAATAACCTGTCCAGAAAGGATCTTGTCAGAGGCTTGCCCAGATTGAAATATGAAAAAGATTATCTTTGTTCTGCTTGCCAATTGGGTAAAAGCACGAAATATGCCCACAAACCAAAACCACAAATTCAGTAATGGAAGTTCTTCATACCCTTCATATGGATCCGTGCGGACCAATGAGAGTGCAAACGATAAATGGGAAGAAATACATTCTAGTAGTTGTTGATGACTACTCTCGATTTACTTGGGTAAAGTTTTTGAGGACAAAGGATGAAACTCCAGATGTCATCATCAAACTAATCAAACAACTTCAGGTTCGACTCAACAATACAGTCCGAATTGTTCGAACAGACAATGGCACAGAGTTTGTCAACAAAGACTTAATTCAGTTTTATGAAAGTATTGGAATCAGTCATCAAAGAAGTGTTCCACGAACTCCTCAACAGAACGGTGTAGTTGAAAGACGAAATCGAACTCTTGTGGAAGCCGCAAGAACAATGCTTATTTATTCGAAGGTTCCAATGTTTCTATGGGCTGAAGCCATTGCCACTGCTTGCTACACCCAAAATCGTTCCCTTATACACACCTCTCATGGAAAAACTCCATATGAACTTGTTCATAAATGTAAACCTGATCTTTCCTACCTTCGTGTGTTTGGTGCTTTGTGCTATCCAACTAATGATGGTCAAGACTTAGGTAAACTAAGAGCAAAGGCAGATATTGGAGTTTTTGTTGGCTATGCACCAAACAAGAAGGGTTACCGAATCTACAACAAGAGAACCATAAATATCATGGAAACTATTCACGTTACGTTCGATGAGCTGACCGGTCAAATGGCTCCTGGACAATCCAGTTCCGGATCCACACTTCAAAACAGTCCCATTGGTTCATCTCTTATACCAAACTCATCTCCAAAGAACTCCATATGTACCTCCATCTCAAGATGATTTAAAGAAATTGTTTGATCCAATGTTTGATGAACACTATGAACCAAATGCTGATGAAATGTCAGTCCCATCAACAGAGGCTGCTCCTATCCCTGTGAATGAAGTGAACCCTTCAGTCTCAATTTCATTAAGTCAAGAAGCGCCCGCTGCTGATCACTCTGTCTCATCAACAAATCATCAATCATCAAATGTACATCATGGAAGTGTTTCTGGCATCAATGACGAAGTAAATCCCTTTGCAACTCCCGAAGATGCTCCATTTGAAAATATCTTTGCTCCTGAATCATCATCGAACCATCTTCATCGAGACATCGACTGCTACTTCGTTCCACAACAACAACCACATGAACACCTTAGAAAATGGACACATGATCACTCATTGGACAACATCATTGGAAACCCCTCTTGCCCAGTATCCACACGGAAACAACTTGCAACCGATGCCTTATGGTGCTTCTTCAACTCCGTACTTTCTAAGGTCGAACCAAAAGACATTAAAACCGCCATGAATGAAGACTGCTGGTTCAATGCCATGCAAGAAGAAATTCATGAGTTTGATCGACTTGATGTATGGGAGTTAGTACCTGCTCCAGATTGTGCTATGATCATTGCTCTGAAATGGATTTTCAAAGTGAAACTTGATGAGCATGGTGATGTCCTAAAGAACAAGGCTCGATTGGTTGCCAAAGGATACCGTCAAGAAGAGGGTATTGACTTTGAAGAATCTTTTGCTCCTGTTGCTCGTATCAAAGCTATCAGAATCTTGGCTAATGCGCTAGTAAGAACATGGTCGTATATCGATGGATGTGAAACAACCTTTCTTAATGGTGATTTGAAAGAGGTGGTTTACGCCGCCCACCAGAGGGTTTTGTGAATCCAGAGCATCCTACTCATGTCTGCTTGAAAAAGACTCTTTACGGTTTAAAGCAAGCTCCTAGAGCATGGTATGATACGCTGCCAAAGTTTCTTCTATCCACTGGATTCAGCAAAGGAGCAGTTGATCCTACATTGTTCACCCGGAAGTCAGGCAAACATTTAATTCACGTTCAAATTTATGTAGATGATATTATCTTTGCCTCGACTGACCCCAATGAAATCGTTTTTCAAATGAAATGGGTTCCAAATTTCAAATGTCTATGATGGGACAAATGTCATTTTTCTTGGGATTACAAATTTTACAAAGTCCCGGTGGCATTTTCATAAATCAATCTAAATATGCAAATGAGATTTTAAAGAAATTTGGTTTTGTATCATGTGACACCGTTGACACTCCCATGATTGAACGAACTAAGCTGGATGAGGACCACTCAGGGATCATGATAGATCAAACGAAATATCGTAGCATGATTGGATCCCTGATGTACCTCACAGCTAGCAGACCAGACATCTTGTTCGCTGTGTGCATGTGTGCTAGATATCAGGCTAAGCCTACTAAAAAGCACCTTGAAGCGGTTAAACGGGTCTTTCGGTATCTCCAAGGAACCATCAATATGGGACTATGGTACCCGAAGGACACCGGTATGTCACTAACAGCCTATGCAGATGCTGATCATGCAGGATGTCAAGATACACGTCGAAGTACGTTAGGAGGTGCTCAGTTTTTGGGTGATAAGCTTGTGAGTTGGTCTTCAAAGAAGCAAATGAGTACTTCTATTTCCTCTACAGAGGCTGAATACATAGCCATGTCATCTTGTTGTGCTCAAATTCTTTGGATGAGATCACAATTATCTGACTATGGCTTTGAATTCAATAAAATCCCTCTGTACTGCGATAATAAAAGTGCTATTGCTCTCTCATGCAAAAACGTTCAACACTCAAGAGCAAAGCACATAGACATCCGACATCATTTCATCAGGGATCAAGTGGAAAACGGTGTAGTGGAACTCTATTTTGTGAAGTCAGAATACCAGTTAGCAGACATCTTCACCAAAGCTCTTCCAAGAGAACGTTTTGAGTTTATTCTTCCACGACTTGGATTGAAAAGCCTTCAACCAGAAACACTCAAACGCCTTCAGGAGGACGACGAGGAGTAAAGGTCTTTCCTTCATCTATATCTTTGTATATATTTATCCAAAAAGCAAAATACAAAATTACAAAACCTTCAAAAAAATCAAATAAAAAAATATAAAATTTTCAAAATCTATAAAAATGTGAAAAATTCGAAAAATCCTCAAAAATATTGTCATTTTGTCATGTTTTTCTCGATTCGATAATATCTACGGTCTTAATGCTGTCATTCAAAGAATGATACGGGACTTTTGATGTTGTTCGAATGTTCCTTAAAAAAAAAAAAAAAAAATTGGGAGAAAGAGAAACAATGGTTTACTGTTATTTAAGACAGTAACCCGCTTTTCAAAGGAAGAACAGAGCCATGTATTATCTCATATTTCAAATCTAATGCTCTGATTCTAAAAACAAACGTTTGTCATTCAACAAGACAAATGTTCTATTACAAATATTTTTCCTTCTAATGATTCCTCTGAAAAATATTTGCAATCTTATGAAAACTCAATTGTCTTGAAAACACTTCGGACTCTATTTTTGAAAATCAAAAGAACTTTTCAAATGTCAAAATCTCAATTCATCAATCAACGACTCTCGTCATTGATTGAGGGGGAGAATGATTTTTCAATTAAATCAAAAAGTGTTCTTTTTAAACAATTTGCACTTAAATGAGTAAGATCTACTCTAAATGGTTTACAAAATGTTACACAATTGGTTCCAGACCTTGGTTATTATTATGTTTTCAAAAGATAATTATGCATGTTTAATCAATGGAGTTTAAAGTCTCAAAAATCCAATCCTTATCAGATTAAAACGCTTTCATAATCAAGTCACAATTCTCCTTAAAAGCTTTCAAAATCAATTTAAATCTACGGAGATCACAAATCTCAAATGATTTGATAATTGTGATCGGGGGAGAATTTGTGATTTAAATTGGATTTAAACTGATAATTCGATAGATGGTTTCATAAGTGAATATCATGTTTGCCTCCCCGCAAGTGACAAACGATTTCAAATTTTCCATGCACATGTTGAGGGGGATCATCTATTTTAAACCCCAAATTATTGAAACGTGACTAAATTGTCTCTAAGTGCAGGTTCCATTTAATATGTGCAAAACTCTTTCAAAATTCGAGGCACATATTGAGGGGGAGCAAACTTTTGAAAACCTCATCCTTCCTCAATATGTCTTATCTACTCAAATTGATTGGGAAGTGATGATGATCATTTTAGAAAATGTTAATAAAAAGATTGGACCTTTCACTCTTAATCTAACGATTTCAAAGATTTATTGCCTCCATGTGCTAAACAATTTCTAAATCTTTATGCATATGTTGAGGGGGAGCATTTCTAAAATATCAAATCAACTAAGATACAAAATGCTTTGATTCTATATCACAAGTATCTTGATTGATTTTTCAAATGGTTCCAATGGCAGATGAACGATACCAAAAAGACCGACCAACTTTACTTTATGTATGGTGATATAAGGATGATAAGGTTAGGTTGAGGTCCCATGATCCGCCAGAACCGGAGGGATCTACCCAGGGACAATCCACTAGATAGTGTAGAAGTCCTTAGGTATGATGAAAAAAAATGAGAAAAGTGAGATATGGGAAGAGTGCGGACTGAGACTGAGCTAGTACTGGAATAAACCCAACAAGGTTCTAGTAATGAAGTCTCGGTAAGCACTGAAGGGGTTGAAGAATGAAAAAGAATTGAATGTGAAAAAGGGTGAAAAGAAATAGCCCTCCATTTATTCAACCTTAGGGCAGAAATCGGGTTTAATTCATATACTACCGGTGGTTACCAAGGTAACATCGGTATTGAAGACAAGACGTCATGGACCCAGTGACGCACTGCACTTCAACTTTCCAAACCACTCAAGTTCCTCTTAAAAGGACTTGTTTCATTCTCACGGGGAACCGACATAATCTATCGACCTTCTCTTAGAGATTGTTGATATTGAAGAAGGAGACCCTCTCCCTAGTCTCCGGCATAGGAACCAAATATGCACAATTGAGTCTAGAGCCACGAGATCATCTTATAAATCTCTTTAGGATACTTTCAATGAAGACTCTCTGTTTCACACAATGTGGAAAGGGTGATTATATCTTATGAGTCCTACGCATTATCCTTGTGGTATTGCCAGAACATCCAAGTGATATGCAATCATATTCACAATTAAGATGGAAAGCCTTCTGGAGCCAACATCAAACAAGCTCTTGGTAGGTGGCATGTGAGATTTATCCAATAGATCAACCATGTGACAACTGGACAGAAACAATGGAGAGATTCAATCTTTTGAATCAATCCTGGTTCAGGTTATGGATTGACGGATACCTTTGAAAAACCGGTCGTTGTGCTTAAAAACTCTTTTCTTTAGCACATCGACTGTGTACTTATTTCTCAAAATAAAAGGTGTTTATGATTGATAATTGATTTTCATTAAAACCTTCGTTGTATTGCAAAAACAATTTCTATTGAGCAATACACGATTGTTTTTAAAATCTCTTTTCATCAATCAGTGAATCTCATTTCGCTGGTTCACTCACTCCGTGTTGTCTTCTTTGAGGCGTTCCATTTTGAGAACAGCTAGAGCGCTGCGAAACCTCGCCAAGGAAATTCTTCGAATTATACCTGATCACAGTCTTGTACGATCAACGGGGAACCGTGGGCCGTGTACCTCAATTCATCGAAAGTGATCAAAGACACTTTCGGGCGCTTTATTGCTAACTGTCTTATGCAGGTACACTCCGACGCTTGCAGTGATAATGGAGCGGTCAATCCATAAGCCGCATGCTCACACAACACATTCATCTCGAAAGAAATCATGATTAGTGCATCAATGACTCTGATATTATCACTCCATGCTTCTACGCTTACGGCGCCAATATCATGAATCAACGAAAGCTTCCGCTACTCTGATAAGAATAAATCATGATCTAGAATGTGAGCAAGGCGGTCCAAAAGTCACAACGTCACATAATACCAACACCACAATGGATGAGTCAGAGATGTATGTGACCAATGATCTCAAAGCTGGCTCAAAACTCAGTATCACGTGGATCAGTTAAAGACCTCCACTCAGATTATCCAAAACATGCAAAAATGAAGAATCAAAAGACTACGAGCTACAGAACAAGAATCCAAGAACAATCTTAATGTAATATCTGTTTGTTTTCTATGTAATTTAATGTGTGTTTGAGGTGACCTCCCTTAGGGGGAGATTGTTAGGATTTGGAAAATCCAGTAGTTAAAGTGTCGGTCACATCAAGTATATGTAATCGTTAGAAAGCTCGTAGTCGTAGTTATTTAATGTTTAGTAGTATTTAGTTTAGTAACACCGTGGAGGACGGACGGGTCTTTACCCACTGTATGCCTGATCCACAGCCCGTCAGGTGGCGTTTTATGTAATGACTATAAATACTCTCTACCTCCCAAGGTAGAGAGTTGGAGCTCATAATAAGATTTTTCTTTCTCTCATTAAAGTTCCCAACTCTCTTCCATTTCTCTCTCTAGAACTTTCTCTCTCTAAACATAGTGTACGCCCCATTTAGATTATGGTTTAATGTGTTTGTGAAATCCAATATGTTACAAGATGCGACGTTCCGAATTTCTGTTGTATCCTATTGTATACATGTACTCTCAGCTAGGCACACGATGATAAAAGAGTGTTGTGATGAAATTGATTGCTGCATGAACTCAGTTTCATTACCAAAAAAAACTGTAACAAAGCTGTATTTATGCAGAAAGACATCATATAAGAACACTCTGGAATATAGATCAGCTCTGAAAATAAAAACGTTCGGTCAATTTTATCAACTATGAAAATAAGAACTATTTCTATATGTGGAGAACCAGTGACTATTTACAGGACCAAAGTTTAGTATCAGATAGTATTCTTTAGATGACTATAGTTTCTTCAGTCACTTAACACTCACCAAAATCACGCAGAAAGTCCACCTAAGCATATAGTCCAGAATTAAAGTAATATGCAAAGAACAAGAAGGAAATCCGAACTGGAAACTAACTAATAATTTTCATAACCACAGGGTCCACAGTAGCTACTTTTTTTAGATATACTCAATTTTCTCTCAATACAATATATATGCATAAGTATATATATCTCAAGGGATATACAGATTATTACAGAACTACTAACCTGTGTGATCTTCATGAGAACCAGTCTGGGTCGAGAAAAACACGTCGGACGAACCATATGCGCGTTGGAACATAGTCTGAAAAGTTTTAAGCTCTTCTCTAAATCCTCCAACCGTGTTTTGTAGGTCCTCAACTTTCTGATTTTGAAGAGCCATTTTTTCATTCTGAGATTCTACTGTTTTATTCAAACTTTCGACCGTCTTATTCAAAGACTCTATTGTTCTTTTTTGAGATTCTATTATTGAGGTTTGTGATTTAGTTTGAACTAAAAGCTTTGAATTCATAAAATCTTCCCCCCCCATTTTCCTTAATTCATTACTAAAACATGTAACTTAGGATTTTGTTACCCCTGCCCCATAGCCAAGAGCCTCCCCTTCCGGACCCTTGTGATCTATCCATACTTCTCTATCAATGGCAGCTCGCTTTTCATTATCAATCTCTTCTTCTGGGCAACCTAACTCCGAGATCTTTCTTGAGATCTCTTTCTTTGCTTCAACCTGAAAGATTATGTAAAGATAAAGAAAGAGTTTGATACATGTACTTTTAGTAAGAATTAAAATTCAATAAGCGAAATAAATATATACCACGAGATCTCTTGAGGCATCTTCAACATAAGACCCGTCCGTTGCTTGATGTACAATCTCAAAGATCTCGACATAACCTGGTGATCTTTTGTTCTTCGATTTCTGTAGAATATTAAGTATACGTCATTATATTTCTTTTAGTTTTGTCTTTTGGGTCAGAAAAGTTTACAAGGTACTGTTGCTTGGTATGCTGCAATACTTATTCATGTAAACACCAGTGAGAACAATGACTCGCGGACTCTCTATACACGGTTTCACGTATATATCAAGGAAAAAGTTGTACATTAAATGCCAAGCAAACCCTATAATGGTCTAATGTCATCTATAACCCGAGAAGTTTCCAAAACACTAGTAGGTTGAGATATTGGTGGTGTTGTATCAAAGTCCCCATGAAGTGTCCAAAGTGTGTAACCCGAACAAAAACCATGTCGCAATATATGGTGATGAACAACATCGACAAGAAACCACCCATCGTTACCACATTTATTACAAGGACATGAAATTTCCCCTTTAATAGCTCCAAGACGAGCAAAATCTATAAAAGACTTGACTCCATCTTTAAAAGTTTTAGTTGTTATATGAGTTTTCATTCAACTTTTGTCCATTATTTTATATTATACCTACACATAGATTATTCAGATAGATGATATAAAAAGATATAAAACAATGAAAACACATCAATTTATACCTACACATAGATTATTTCTATATTTTGGGAGCTCACGGAGTCCTATGATCGACACATCAATCGCACATTCACATCAATTTATACCTACACATAGATTACTTCTATATTTTGTGATTCTAGCACATGAAAAGCAAAGAACAATCTACTTCCAATAAGTTCATTTCACATAACCACTTACGAACCTACTGCCAAACACCCCTAATTATATCCATCAACAAATACTAGGCGCATCATTACATTTCATCTCTAACAACACCATCAGATAGTAACTCGTAATTTTCATTTAACTAACACCATAAGTTCAACTCTAATTGACATATGCTAGCATTCTGAAGCGCAAAAGTTAATACATATAACCACGAACTATGTGTAACCTAGTCGAATATATTGAATTTGCTAATTTAACCAATGTGCCAAAACCTCACTATGTAATATACCAAACCAAAATAAGCTATTTAAACTTGCATAAGAAGCTAATCAGATTATTATACTCCAACTCATTAAGTCTATAAACTTGTTTAAACTATTTAATCAAAACTATTTATTAAAATAAGCTATTTAAACTACAATAAGCATGAATTCAATCAAAACTATTTATTAAAATAAAAACAACTTATTTAAACTACAATAAGCATGAATTCAATCAAAACAGCTTATTTAAACAGCTTATTAAAATAAGCTAGCGATGAATTATCTAACCTTTAAGCGAGCTTCAAACGAGCTTCAAATCACTTAACAGTCAAATCGCCTAACCGTCAAATCGCCTGTTACTGATGGAAACCCTAACGAGCTTCAAATCACCTAACCGTCAAATCAATCAAACGAGCTTGAAACGAGCTTATATTCACCTAACTTGATCGAAACCCTAACGAATTATATGTGGTAAGGCTGAAAAACGTAAATGCACATTTTTTTATTGATAAAATGTTCATTCTAATTTAACACGAAAAAAACAATCCTAAAAGATATTTGAATTTTTGATAAAACAATGTTTTGTTCTATTGCATATGAATAAATGCTGTTGTATGAGTTAATGAAGCAAATTTCATTGTATATGTGGTTGTTCGGGCTATTAGAAAGAATATAATATCAAACACTTAAATGACATATACCCAAATACATGATACGTGATTGTTGACTAAACTCAGAATCTTCAATCGTTTTAAGGATGTCACCATTTTTTTTCGTTTCTCTATCGATATGACTGCTAGCAACCTGTAAAATATGTTGGACCGGCAGCATAGAAATAGCTAGTTAGAAAACTACATATTTAATTCTACAAAACATTCAGATTTAAATCTGTGCCAACTTAGGATGACTGCCCCAAGCAAAGTTTGGGATGGTAGTTTTATAGCTAGTGAAAATCCAAATCCATTAAAGGTATATCTTGAAAAATCTTACATCATGCTATGATTTGATCTCAGTTCTCGAACGAGTGTTATAACTGACAAGGTTGGTGTTTTCCTAGCTGGAGGGGATTGGATCAACGGTTTAGACGTGAAAGAACTGTTGTAGAGATATATTTGATGGCTTGGCAGGATTGGATCAACGTTTCTAGTCGCTATTTTTGTTATTTGTTACTTGTTAGCAATTAATAAAACTTTTTTGCTGGCAAAAACAATGGCGGGTGGTTTATATATTTGTCTCTCGCCCGTCCCTAGCCTATTTAAGGTACCAATGAAAATATAGAATTCATGATTTACGTGGTATAACCTATTAGGGTTGTCGTCCTAGTCCACGTACATACACACTAGCTGCTCAATCTTTACTAGTTTCATTAGGTTGTATAAATACACTGTAGAAACATATCGAGGAATACCTCTGTATTCCAGCGCCTCTGTAAGATAAGTAGATTAAATTCACGTGTTTCATTAGGCCAGTAGCGACTCTATCTTACTAGTTTTATTAGGTTGTATAACTAGATTAAATTCACATGTGGTCAGGTAGAGCTGTCTCTGTATTCCAGTGCCATAGTGGTGTTTAGTCCATAATTATCTCCTCACCTCAACACAAAAGCTCAAAGCAATATATGCATAAACATATCATCTATATTTGTCCTTAGTAGGTGTTTGTAAAGCCAGGCTAGTATTGTTATGTTGTATAACTGTCACAAGTTATTGCTAAAGGGAACGTAAATAGATTACTAACAGGGTACCCGCGCGTTGCAGCGGCGGAACGCTATACAATTAAAATATTCAGCGAAATTTTTTTAGTTCTATATTTTACAATATAATATATATACGGATGACAGCAATTTTAGTTTGAATAATGTTATGCAATAACAAAAAATTTCAAATAAAAATTGTAGATTATCCACGTGCTGTTGTGACAATACTGAGTTGGTAGTAGGTATATTGTAAAGGTATGAGTAAAAGTAGTTGACAATGGCTCGTAGTCGTATGTTATCATTAAATAATAACACCATAGCGAATTTTAAAAATCACTTACATTTTATTAAGAAAAATTAGTTCTAAAAAATAATGTTTGTTAAATTTGTCCCACATAGGTGGATGATACAAATAAAAGATTATTTATAAAGATAAAGTAAAAATAACTATTCAAGAAATCATGTGGGTTGCTTTAAAGAGTATAATTATTAATATGCAAAATATATTATATATATATATATATATATATATATATATATATATATATATATATATATATATAATTAGCACTTAACACTAAGCACTTAGCATTTAGCATCCTTTACTTTGAAAAAATCGTTCGATTTTTATAAAACAAAGTTTTAGTTTTACGGTAAGTTTTATTAAAATATTCAAAAAGGCGCATATGTTGATTCTCGAGGCACTCTTGCGATTTAACAATTTTTTTTAACACTGTAATTTAGTATACATATTTAAACTCTATTGATTTAACAATATCGTTTTCGGACCACTTTTATGGGCTAGCCGAACCGATGGTGACTTCGGTTCACGGTTGAACCCGTTGGTCCGGTCCGTTTTTTAAAACCGTATGTACCATCAACTTGTTTACATATAAATTGTATGAAGATTTGTGTGTTTTATTAGTTTGTACAATATGTATAATAACAAGTATTTTTCATTAGTTTGTACAATATGTATAATAACAAGTGTTTTTCATATTAGGGGTGTTTTAAAAATAACATTTATTAGGTATTTATTGTTATGGATGTTTTTTTTTTTCTTATATTAAATTACTTTGTTTTTTTTTATTATTTCATTAAAAACATGTCTAAAATAAGTGCTTTAAAGTGTAGCAACAAATGCTATTATAAATGTACTTATTAAAATTTGCCATTATTAGCAAGTGTTGAATCTTAATTTTTTAAGCATTCATTTTCAGGAATGTCCCAAATGCTTTATAATATAGTATAGATATGTGTAAATGTGCACCTTTGCATCCTTTGCTTTCAAAAAATAGTTCGATTTTTATAAAACAAAGTTTTTAGTTTTTACGATAAGTTTTATTAAAAAATTCAAAAAGGCGCATATGTTGATTCTCGAGGCACTCTTGCGATTTAACAAATTTTTTTTGAACACTGTAATTTAGTATGCATTTTTAAACTCTATTGATTTAACAATATCGTTTTCGGACCACTTTTATGGGCTAGCCGAACCGGTTGTGACTCCGGTTCCCGGTTAAACCCGTTGGTCCGGTCCGTTTTTTAAAACCGTATGTACCATCAACTTGTTTACATATAAATTGTATGAAGATTTGTGTGTTTTATTAGTTTGTACAATATGTATAATAACAAGTATTTTTCATATTAGGGGTGTTTTAAAAATAACATTTATTAGGTATTTATTGTTATGCATGTTTTTTTCTTCTTATATTAAATTACTTTGTATTTTTTTTTTATTATTTCTTTAAAAACATGTCTAAAATAAGTGCTTTAAAGTGTAGCTATAAATGATATTATAAATGTACTTATTAAAATTTGCCATTATTAGCAAGTGTTGAATCTTAATTTTTTAAGCATTCCTTTTCAGAAATGTCCCAAAATGCTTTATAATATAGTATAGATTTAATAAAAAAGAGTTAATTGCATTTTTGGATCTTTGTGGATGGCCAAATTGCAGGTTTGATCCTTAAAACTTTGAAAGTGCAATGATAGTCCCTATTTTGAAGTTTGGATTGTATTTTTGGTCCCTAATCGGTATGAAATCACCAAATTACCTTTATTTTCCCTGAATAAGACAAAGGGTATTTTAGTCATTTAACTTTATCCAGGGACCAAAATTGTAATACAAACTTCAAAATGGAGATTATCATTGCACTTTTAAAGTTTTAATGACCAAATTAAACCTGTAATTTGGCCATACCACAAGGACCAAAAATGCAATTAACTCAATAAAAAACATAAAAACTCAAATAGTAAAGCAAAGAGATAATGACACATTCATTAAGATAATGAAACAAGATATGATTAAAGATAAAAGTATAGCCCAAAACAAGTGTATTTATGGTTTATCACAGCTAAATATAGCCACCCACAATATTCTATGCATTAATGTAGTTATTAATCCATGTAGGCTCCATTCAAAAGATTTTTATATTGTCAATATTAGTTGATTGTTGTGCTTATGTGAATCAGCGAACTTATATATGCTTCCACACGCAAAATCAGACTTATTAAACGCACCATCATCTGAAAATGGACAGTTCATCAACATCCCAAAAACAAAGTATTGAGTATTCACCAGATGAAGATGTCACGAACGCAGAAAGAAAAGATAAAGGTGAGAAGATGAAGCAATACATTGGTGTTCGAAGGAGACCATGGGGAAAGTTTGCCGCTGAGATTAGGGACTCAACGAGAAATGGGAAGAGGGTGTGGCTCGGAACATTTGATACTGCTGAGGAGGCAGCATTGGCATATGATCAAGCATTGTATTCAATGAGAGGTTCTTCATCTGTACTCAACTTTTCAGAGGAAACTGTTAAAGAGTCTTTAAAAGGAACCGACTGCTGGAATAATAAGGATGGTGGATCTCCAGCAGCCGCTATAAAGGAAATGCATAGGCTTCGAAGAACGTCTTCATCATCGAATTCAAGAGAAAGAAATAAGCAACGTAAAAACTTAGTTGTGTTGGAAGATCTAGGTTCTGAGTTGCTAGATGAGCTTTTGAGCTCATGATGATTTTGACAAACCTGAAAGAGCAAACAAAGTCTTGCATCTATATATATATGCGTCAGGTATTCTGATTCACAACCAAAGGCTTTGAAAAACAAAAAAGAATATCTGAATTTATGATTATTGATTTATATTTCAGATCGATTATGTTCCATTTCAATATCTTCATCCCTTTATTTTGTTCTTGTTTCTTCATACATATTCTTGTTGCAAAGTAAATAATGAAGGTGTTGTATTAATTAACATGTTTGGACCTCTCCACTCATGTTCTTCTATGGTAAAACGTAGATAAGCAACCCAATAAAAAAAAGTACTCACAATAGTTAATTGATGCGGTGCGAGAGTTAACAACTACTTGGATGGAGCAATGGGATAAACAGCCCAACTTAAAAGGATCGTAAGTTGGGATCCGTTTGGATTTAGCTAATTTTGACGTTTTGTCCCTTAATTTCGAATTTACCCTAAATTGAGATACTATCTGTTTTTAGTTTGATTGTATAATTATTGTAATTTACGTGAACTAAGGGATTTACCCTAATCTCCCAATGTCTTAGTTGGAGTCTAGTCATTTTCTTCTGTCAATAAATTTTTTCATGATTCTCGTCACCTGCCAAAAAACAGTGTCACCCTTTATAATGGGCTATTGTGTAAGGATTAAATCATTCAATAACCATTACTAGAAAACAACCCTTCGACGACTAGATTAGAGATACACCAATGAAGGTCGCAATATTGCAACACCTTTTGGATTTGCTGGGGAGAATTACTTGTGCTGGTTGAGTCAGGTATCCACCAGTACTGCACATGTAGAACTAGGGCTAGATCTTATGCACAGTTGGAATATAGGAAGTCGATCCAGTCAACTTATGGTTCGAATCCTGTAACATATAGGATTTCACAAACACATCAAACCAAAATCATATGGGGCGTATACAAGTTATAGAGAGAGAAAGTTCTAGAGAGAGAAAAGGAAGAGAGTTGGGAACTATGTGAAACAAAGAAAAATAGTATTGAAGCTCCAACCCTCTACCTTGGGAGGTAGAGAGTATTTATAGTTTTCTTACAAGACTCGCCTCCTACGGGCTGTGGATCAGGCATACAGTGGGTAAAGACCCGTCCGTCCTCCACGGTGTTACTTAACTAAATACTAACTAATATTAAATGACTACGACTACGAGCTTTTTAACGATTACATATACTTGAGGTGACCGACACTTTAACGACTAGATTTTCTAAATCCTAACAATCTCCCCCTAAGGGAGGTCACCTCAAATTACACAGAATACAAACAGATATTACATTAAGATTGTTCTTGGATTCTTGTTTAAGTTCATTGCTCTATAGCCCGTAGTCTTTGATTCTTCATGATATGTATGTTTGGATAATTCAAGTAGAGGTCTTTAACTGATCCACGTGATGATGAGTTTTGAGCCAGCTTTGAGATCATCAGCTTGCATAAATCTCTGACTCTCCCTTTGTAGTGTTGACATTATGTGATGCTGTGATAGTGGACCAACATGCTCACATTCTGGATCATGATTTCTTTTCATCAGAGTAGCGGAAGCTTTAGTTGATTCATGATATTTGCAGCAGCGTAGCAGAAGCATGGAGTGTAAATATCAGAGACGTTGATGCACTTATCATGATTTCCTTAGAGATGAATGTGTTGTGGGAGCATGCGGCTATGGATTGACCTCTCAATTCTGATCAGCTGCAAACGTCGGGTGTACCTGCATACAACAGTTAGCAATAAATCGGACGAAAGTGTCTTTGATCACTTTCGTTGAATTGAGGTACACGGCCCACGGTTCCCCGTTGATCAGTACAAGTACTGCCTGTGATCAGGTATAATTCCGAAGAATTTCCTTGACAGGGTTTCGCAGCTGCTCTAGCCGTTCTCAAACTGGAACATCTCAAAGAAGACAACACAGAGTGAGTGAACCAGCGAATTGAGATTCACTGATTGATGAAAAGAGATTTGAAAAAACAATCGTGTACTGCTCAATATAAATTATTTTTGCAATACAACGAAGGTTTTAAGGAAAATCAATTATCAATCATAAACACTTTTTATTTTAAAATATTAATACACAGTCGATGTGCAAGAGAAAAGAATTTTAAGCACAACGACCGGTTTTTCAAAGGTATCCGTCAATCCATAACCTGAACCAGGATTGATATATAAATTTGAATCGCTCCATTGTTTCTGTTCAGTTGTCACATGGTTGATCTATTGGATAGATCTCACATGCCACCTACCAAGAGCTTGCTTGATGTTGGCTCTAGAGGGCTTTCCATCTTCATTGTGAGTATGTTGGCATATCACTCAGATGTTCTGGTGATACCACAAGGATAATGCGTAGGACTTATAAGATATATTCTCACTTTCCACATTGTGTGAAACAGTGAGTCATCATTGATTGTGTCATAATGAGATTTATTGAAGATCTCGTGGCTCTAGACTCAACAAAGGCACATTTGGTTCCTATGCTGGAGACTAGGGAGAGGGTCTCCTTCTTCAATATCAACTATCTCTAAGAGAAAGTCGATAGATAATGTAGGTTCCCCGTGAAAATGAAACAAGTCCTTTTAAGAGGAACTTGAGTAGCATTGGAAGATGTAGTGCAGTGCGTCACTGGGTCCATGACGTCTTGTCTTCAATATCGGTATTACCTAGGTAACCACCAGTAGCATATGAATTGAACCCGGTATTTGCCCTAAGGTTGAATTCTTGGAGGGTTATTTCTTTTCATCCTTTTATCATTCAATTCTTTTTCATTCTTCAACCCCTTCAGTGCTTACCGAGACTTCATTACTAGAACCTTGTTGGGTTTATTCCAGTTCTAGTTCTATCTCAGTCCGCACTCTTCCCATATCTCACTTTTCTCCTTTTTTCATCGTACCTAAGGACTCTACACTATCTAGTGGATTGTCCCTGGGTAGATCCCTCTCGCTCAAGGGATCGGGGAACGAATACCTAACCTAACCATCCTTATATCACCATACATAAAGTAAATTTGGTCGGTCTTTTGGTATTGTTCATCTACCATTGGAACCAATTGAAAACCATTTGAAAATCAATCCAGGTACTTGTGATATAT
Source organism: Chrysanthemum makinoi (assembly GCA_910596185.1). Taxonomy (NCBI): domain Eukaryota; kingdom Viridiplantae; phylum Streptophyta; class Magnoliopsida; order Asterales; family Asteraceae; genus Chrysanthemum; species Chrysanthemum makinoi. The sequence goes on from OU343218.1 coordinate 112,454,609, forward strand.
TATCAAAGTATTTTGTACCTGAATCATTTTTAATATTTTAGAAAACGGCTCCCCCTCAACATGTGCATCGTGTGTTTGAAATCGTTTGACACATGGAGGCAAGAGGAAGAATTCATTACTTTGATCAATTATTTTCTAAAAATATCGACATTACTTTCCCGATCAAAATCAGTGTTTCACATACAGTTAAAGTTATTTTCGGGAAAGAATGTGGTTTTCAAAAATTTGCTCTCCCTCAATAAGTGCATCTGATTTTGAAATTGTTTAGCACATGTTAGGGAAAACATGCACTTAGAGATAAATCAATCACTATTCAATCCATATTGGTTTGATGTAGATGCTCCCCCTTAACATGTGCATGGAAAATTTGAAATCGTTTGGCACATGTAGGTAGGAGAGCATGTTAATCACGTATAAAAACCATTTATCGCATTATCAGATTAAATCCAATTTAAATCACAAATTCTCCCCTGATCACAATTTTCAAATCCTTTGAGATTTGTGATCTCTATTGATTTAAATTAAATTTTGAGAACTTTTGAGGAGAATAGTGACTTGCTTTTGAAAGACATTTTAACTGATAAGGATTAGATTTTGAGACTTTAAACTCCATTGATCAATCATGCATAAATATTTTTTGAAAACATAACATTAGCCAAGGTCATGAATCAATTGTATAAAGCATTGTTCTTTTTGATTTTCCAAAAGTAGACCTGCTCTTTTACGTACAATTGTTTGAAAAATAACCCTTTTGATTGAATTGAAATCATTCTCCCCTCAATCAATGACATGAGTTGTTGATTGAGTGTTAGAGATTTTGACAAAGATAAGCCCGGATGATTTTCAAAAATAGAGTCAGAGGTATTTTCAAAGCAATTTTGTTTTCATAGATGACAAATATTTTCTTAAGAATCATTAGAAGGAAAAATATTTGGAAAGGAAACATTTTATCTTTTTGGTGACAAACATTTGTTTTTAGAATCAGAGCATGAGATTTGAAAAATAAGATTAAACATGGCTCTGTTCTTTCTTTTTAAAACGGGTTACTGCCTGAAATGACAATAAACCACCATTTTTCTCGGTCTTTTTTTTTTTTTTTAATAAAAAAATATGTACATTCGAAGAACATCTAAAAACCCGTGACATTCTTTGAATGTCAACACAAAGTCCGTAGATGATATCGAATTAAGAAAAAACATGACAAAATGACAATATTTTTTGAATTTTTCGAGTTTTTCAAATTTTTATGGATTTTTGAAATTTTATATTTTTCTATTTTCTTTTGTGGGTTTTATAATTTTGTATTTTGCTTTTTGAAAAAAATATTTACAAGAGATAGATGAAGAAAAACATTTACTCCTCGTCTTCCTCTTGAAGACGTTTGAGTGTTTCCGGTTGTAGACTCTTTAAACCAAGTCGTGGAAGGATAAACTCAAAACGTTCTCTAGGAAGAGCTTTGGTGAAGATGCCTGCTAACTGGTATTCAGTCCTTACAAAATAGAGTTCTACCACACATTTTTTCACTTGTTCCCGAATGAAATGATGTCGAATGTCGATGTGCTTTGCTCTTGAGTGTTGAATGTTGTTGCAAGAGAGAGCAATGACACTTTTGTTATCACAATACAGAGGGATTTTGTTGAATTCAAAGCCATAGTCAGATAATTGGGATCTCATCCATAGGATTTGAGCACAAAAAGATGACATGGCTATGTATTCAGCCTCTATAGAGGATATAGACGTACTCATTTGTTTCTTTGAAGACCAGCTCACAAGCTTATCTCCCAAAAACTGAGCACCTCCAGACGTACTTCGATGTGTATCTTGACATCCTGCATGGTCGCGATCTGATAGGTCGTTAGTGACATACCGTGTCCTTCGGGTACCAAAGTCCCATGTTGATGGTTCCTTGGAGATACCGAAAGACCCGTTTAACCGCTTCAAGGTGCTTTTTGGTAGGCTTAGCCCGGTATTTAGCACACATGCATACAAATGAACGTAATATCGGTCATCGGCAGGAGAGGTACATCATGGATCCAATCATACTCGATATTTCGTTTGATCGACCATGATCCTGAGTGGTCCTCATCCAGTTTGTACGCCCCACCATGGGAGTGTCAACTGTCACAAGTGTCAAACCAAATTTCTTTAAAATTTCATTAGCATATTTAGATTGATTGATAAAAATGCCTCGGGACTTTGTGAAATTTGTAATCCTAAGAAAAATGACATTTGTCCCATCATTGACATTTAAAATTTGGAGCCCATCTCCTTAGAAAAACGGTCACATTCATTGGGGGTCAAGAGCAAAAATAATATCATCAACATAAATTTGAACGTGAATTAAATGTTTGCCTGACTTTCGAGTGAACAATGTCGGATCAACTACTCCTTTGTGAATCCAGAGATAGAAGAAACTTTGATAGCGTATCATACCATGCCCTTGGAGCTTGCTTCAAACCGCCTTCTTCAAGCGATAGACATGATTAGGATGCTCGGATTCACAAAACCTTCAGTGTCAGCTGACGATACGCTTCTTTAAGATCTCTGTTAAGAAAAGCCGTCTTTACATCCATCTGATAGACTACCATGCTCTTACTTGCAACATTATCCGGGAAGATTCGATTGACTCTCGATACGTAACTGGAGCAAATGATTCTTCAAAGTCAAAACCCTCCTCTTGACGTTATCCTTTTGCAACCAATCGAGCCTTGTTCTTTAATACATCACAATGCTCATCAAGTTTTACTTTGAAGATCCACTTTAGAGCAATGATCATAGTACGTCGGAGCAGCACTAATTCCATACATCTAGTCGACGAACTCATGAATTTCTTCTTGCATGGCATTGAACCAAATTGTCTTCATTCATGGGCGTTTTAACGCTTTTGGTTCGACCTTGGATAATACTGGAGTTGAAGAAGCACCATAAGGCATCAGTTTGCAAGTTGTTTACGAGTGGATATCGGACGAGAGGAATTTCCAATGATGTTGTCCAATGGATGGTCATGTGTCCATTTTCTAAGGTGTTCGTGTGGTTGTTGTTGTTGAGGAACCGGAAGAGTCGCTTTCTCCCGATGAAGATGGTTTTGATGATGGTTCAGGAGCAAATATGTTCTCAAAGGGAGCATCTTCGAGAAAAGGGTTATCTCCATCAGGTGCCGAAACAATTCCATGATGTACACTTGATGATTGAGGAATTGATGATGACCTGAGTGATCGCAGTAGTGCTTCGACTCAATGACATAGAAACCGAAGGGTTATCTACGCTGACAGGGATAGGAGCACTGTTGATGGATTTGAAGATCATTAGCAATTGGCTCATAGTGTTCATCAAACATTGGATCAAACAATTTCTTCAAATCATCTTCTGAAGGAGGTACATATGGAGTTGCAGGTGAGGGATTTTGTAAAAGAGAAGAACTAATGGGACTACTTGATGAAGGTTGTGATGCGGGTCCAGAACTTGATTGTCCTGGAGCCATTTGACCGGTCAGCTCATCGAACATAACGTGAATTGTTTCCATGATATTTCTGGTTCTTTTGTTGTAAATTCGGTATCCTTTTCTGTTTGGTGCATATCCTACAAATACTCCAATGTCCGCTTTAGCTTTTAGTTTACCTAAATATTGACCCTCATTAGTTGGATAACACAACGCACCAAACACACGAAGGAATAATAGATCAGGTTTTCGATTGTGGACAAGTTCACATGGAGTTTTTCCATGAGTTGTGTGAATTAGGGATCGATTTTGAGTGTAGCATGCAAAGGGCAATGGCTTCACCGAGAAACGTTGGAACCTTTAAGTAAATCAAGCATTGTTCTTGCGGCTTCCACAAGAGTTCGATTTCGTCTTTCAACTACACCGTTCCGTTGAGGAGTTCGTGGAACACTTCTTTGATGACTGATTCCAACACTTTCATAAAACTCACTAAGTTTTTTATTGACAAACTCCATTGTCATTCGGATGATTCGATAGTCTTGTTAAGTCGAACTCCGCAGTGTTTGATAAGTTTAATGATGACATCCGAGTTTCATCCTTTGTCCTCAAAAACTTAACCCGAGTAAATCGAGAGTAATCATCAACCACAACTAACACATATTTCTTCCCGTTAATAGTCTGCACTCTCATGGGTCCACATTAATCCATGTGAACGGTATGAAGAACTTTCATAACTGAATTTGTAGGTTTGGATTTGAGGGTGTACTTCCTGCTTTTTCCCAATTGGCATGCTGAACAAAGATGATCCTTTTCATACTTTAGTCTGGGTAAGCCTCTTACTAAGTCCTTTCTGGAAAGATCATTTATGGTGCCGAAGTTCAAGTGATTGAGACGACGATGCCATAACCATGACTTTGTCTTCGAAGCCTTTGACAACAAGCAAATTGGAGAAGACTTCATCATATCTTTGATAGAGATGGTGTATAAGTTTGAACCACGTGTTCCTCTTAAAAGTTACACACTATCAAGTTCTCTAACGAAACAAGTATGTTTTCGGAAGGCCACTTCTAGATCAGAATCACAGAATTGACCGACAAAAAATAGGTTTTGACCAAGACCTTCAACATAATATACCCTGGAGATTACACTATCACCAACAACATAATCTGCATAACCCATAATTGCACCGAAATGATCGTTCCCGAATCTAACAGTTCCGATAAATTTACTCACGAAGTTCATGAGCCGCGACCGGTCTCTAGTCATATGCTTGGAACAGCCTGAGTCCAAGTACCACAGAACAATTTGAACGACCTGCAGTTGAACACAGACAAGAATGGATAACTGGATAATTGGGATCCTCATGCAAGAATGGGTTCCATTTGGTTAGTAACAGTGATTGGAACACCCACATCGGAAGTAGAAACAATGGAATCATCAGGGATAGATGCAATGCTAGTGTATGAATTAGACCTATTCAAAGTATGTTCACTTCTTAAAGGAATAGTTCTACCAGTAGGCATCAATTTCCTAATGGGCATTGATCTGGATAATTTAGGGCACAATACATTAAGACTAAATTTGGCCGCGAGGTATCCACTGATAACCTACATTACTAAATTTTCTTCCTGTGAGTTTCCAATGTTTACTAATCTTCTTCCGCCTTTGCTTTCTAGCCTTCTTAGCTCGATTTTTGGCATTAACAGTTTTAACTGGGTGTTTAACAACATTAATCAAATCATTCATACCACATACATGATTAGTAACAGAAACCAAGCAATCATCATTATATGTTTTGCTAAAAGTAGCAGAATTCGCATTAATTACAGCATGCTTAGAGCTAACACTAGAATCAACACGATTTATTTTATTCAAATTCTTCCTAAGATGATTTTCTAATCTCTTCCACTGAACATTCCTAGCTTGCGAGGTCCTATCATTCTTTATGTTGCCTTGAGGCTTTGACCTGGAATGGGAACATTAGTTGGTTTTGCTACTTTTTGCAATTCAGGTTTAGAAGTGCTGGGATCCGAGCTACTTGAAGGCACATTAAAATTCACTTTCTTAATACTGGGCATAGTAGTGCTGGGATCTGAGCTACTTGAAGGCACATTGAGACTCACTTTCTTGATACTTGGCATAAAATGGGTTACATACTTAGCACTAGGCATAGAACAAGGTATCACAGCTTTATCTTTCTCACATAAGGATTTAGGACATGTTGCTCTTAAGCATTCTAACAGCTCCTGAGATCGTTTGGCCTGAGTGCAAGCAAACCTAATTTCACTATCAAGTGGCTTATTTATGTAATCCTCTTCTACAATCTCACGGAGATATTCTAGACTATCCTTAAGGTGAAAGAAATAGTTATGAAACACAAGTTCGTTATTTCTAAGATGAGAAGGAATGTATTTAACAAATACAAGATATTTTGAGTCGCCAGATGACTTTGATGCAACATTCTCATTAAAAACAAGTGGCATTTTCCCTTTTACCTGACTATTCAGATTCTCAATTTCCTTTTGTAACAAAGTTATTTTTTCATTGTTTTTGTCACGAGTGACTTTCATTGAGTCGTATAACTCTTTGAAGTGTCGTTTGACCTTTTCATTTTCTTCTAGAAAACTCTCATTTTCTTGTTGTAATACGTTAATGATGTTTTGAAGATGAAAGTTTTGAGAAACTTGAGAATCTAAAGGAGAAGGCATTTGGGAGCTAGTCACATTGTTCTTTTCACCCTTTAATTGTGAAATTTGGGCTTTCAACTTTCTGATCGTGTTACAGTGAGCTTGAATCTGTTCGTCACGTTTGTTTATTTCAAAAATTGCATCAAACTCTGGAACATTTGAGGATGTCTTGATGTTTTAGGTTTTGATATTTTCTTTGAGATGTTGATATTTTAGTTGCAAATCAAAATGTTCAACTTCTAGCTTAGAAAGAAGTTTTACCAAATTATCGTGATCATCCTGATCAATTTTCTCATTTAGCTATGAGTTTTTGTTTTCAAGCTCAATGACAGGATCATGGGAAACTTTCAAAGCAAAGCATAATTCATGAAATTGAGAAGCAGTAATAGAATGCTTAGTAACATTATAAAACACATCTTGAGCCACACAACTCAATACTAAGTTCTCATTTACGATATGCAGATTCTTCCTTTCAATTTCATTATATTTGAGTTCCCGTTCATAATCATTGACCTCAACTATCATTGCATCAAATTCCTTTTCCATTTCTTTAATATTTGAGTCTATCCCTTTTTGAAGACTCTTAAATTTACCTTTTAATTGTTTAAAGAAAGGCATAACCTCAGTTAAATAGCATTCTTTAGTTTGCTCAAAACCCCTCTCCCCTTCAGTTATCCCTGTAGGTGTAATTCTTTTCTTACACGTCTTCTCAAAATCAACGAATAGTTGATAAACAACAAATAGGCTGATTAAGGTCTTGCTCTTAGTGGGAATAGATCTAGGAACTAAATGCATTGGTGTATTCGGAGGATACACAGTTGCTGGAGGCATTTTCCTAAGGGGAGTGTTTGTTTTAACAAGTGCATTAGCTTTTTGCATATCTATGTCCTTTTTCCAAAAAACTTGTTCTGGGGTTAATAGAGTTTGAGGCTTAAACCTGTTCAGGGAAATCCAATTTTCTTTAGTGTAATCATGGGGTTTGAACGTTATGTTTTGCTTTTTACACTCATGATCTTTTAGCTTCTTATTCATTTTCTCCCTAGTGACTTCATCTAATTGCCTATCTTCCTCATGCACTCAAACGAACTAGGTTTCTGCCTAGGCTTAAGGATTTCATTACCATCATATATTACCTTCTAAGCTTCTCTAGCCACTTTACCATATTAAGGATTGGGTTCCTTTTAGGGGAATGCTATGCTTATCGTTGAAAACTCTATGCTTAGTGATCATGTGAGCAGTCTGAATGGTATTCCCTTGTACGTACAACTTATTTTCAAGCTTGTTTTTCAAAGTTTTTAAATTGGAAAAGTCATTCAAAAGTTTTGATTCCTTAGCATTAAATTCTTGTTTAAGCACTTTAACATTATCTTGGAGTTCTTGTTTTTGCTTAACAGTTTTAGAAAGCTTTTCTTGTAAGGAGTTTAACTCTTTTTTTAACACTTCTTCTCTAAAATTACTTTTTCTAATAATTGTACGCATTTGGTCATCCATTTCCTGCTCACGGGTAGTTAACTCAAACTTAGCACGTTGTTTATAAATAGCAAGTTGTTCTTTATAGGCATTCAGTTCTGAGATAACAGTAATCATCGGGCACATGGAGTGTATTCATCAAAAACATAGTCATCATTGATCTAAGATGCATCACTTGGTACAATCTCGCTTTCACTTTGTATCACATATTGATCATATGGGACAATATTACTATTACCCACATTATCCATATCTGATTCATTATTTACATGTGATTGTACTTTGTTATGCATCTCTTGCTCATCAACTTCATCGTATAGTTTTAATACCTCAGAGATGATTGATTCTTTGGATGGACCAGCCTGTTGTTATGAGACCTTTGGAGAGACCATTGGTGAAATGTTAGCCATGAAGATTGTCTGGGCAGTGGGTTCATCATCGACATCAGAGTCAAATGCATCACTGTCAGCAACTTGAAAGGCATTCTGATGATTGTGACCTATTTCCTGAATAGGCTGCTCATCCACATCGCAGATCATAGGTTTTGGCATTTCCAAAGAAGAAACAGAACTCTTCTTCATCCAAAACCGCTCCATTGTCCTGAGCTTGCACAAGCACATCTTGTCCCGAAGTACTCGCATTTTGAGGGCGTTTTGGAGATGTGTAGTTCCTTGCAATGTGTCCATCACCACCACAGTTGTAGCACTTGATTGGCTTTCCTTGTCCTTGATTTGCATTCCTTCCACGATTCTGATTAGCCACATACCCTCCACCTACTCCACCTTTTCCTTGTTCATACTGCCTTCCTTGAACTGGTTGCACCATAATCTTTCCATCTCTGACAAGAGCATGATTGTGTAGATTGGATGCAGTTCTGATTTTATTGTTAGTGTGTAGACTGTTAGTGTGTGGAGTGAGGTTCAATTTTTGCTTAACCATAAGAGCCAGTTGATTGATGAAATGTTCCATGACTGCATCAGCATCAGGTTGCTTGAACCTTGGATCGGGAATGAGTTTGTGATTACCATTTCCAGTAGGTATGACTTGTGAAGCTTTGGTAGTAATCCCTACATTGGTGTAGAATGCTGTTGAGTCATTTGATGAGCTTGCCTCTCCCTGATTAGATTTGAATTTTTCAAGAGTCATTCGTTCAAACATAGCATGTCTCTCATTCTGAAGCAGGAACGCATACAATTGCTCATAGTTAGTGTTTCTCAAACCTCTAGTTAACTTGACTGAAGTGACAAATTTGTGCCATTCGGGATTCATGTTGTTCACAAACTTTGAGTTTAGCTGAATATTTGGCATAGTCATTTTAATATTCCTCGTGTCATTCACAAGCTTGTGGAACCTCACGTAGTATTGACTATTCAGTGACACTTTCCCCTGGTTTCATCTTAAAGTGCTCAAAGTCATCATAGTTGAGATTCCTCTCTTCTTTAGTTAATTCGAACCGAGAGAAGCATCTTGACATTGTCCCAAACTGCTTTGGCTTTAGTGTTGTGAGTGATTAGTTTGTAGATGTCCTTTGGAAGACCCTGAAGTACAATGTTTGAAGCCCCGATATCCGCATCATATCTCTTTTTTCTTTATCATCGAGCTCATCATACATCTTAGGTTTGTCCAATCCTAAGGTCACTTTGTACCATCCGCAGTTAGCTTCAAGTGTGTCTCTTGTAGTCTCAATCTGATAAGGTCCTTCATCAATTGATTTGAGAATGTTAACCCCATTTTCCTTTCCCAAACAATACAACCTAATTCGTTGAGTCCATGAGTCATAATCAGCCTCACAAGCATAGGTGGACGAGTATCGATCCACCGCTTGAACGTCCTCACCATACTGAGAAACGATAGTAGGTACGTTGTTAGACATGATTTGTGATTCTATGAGATTTTACTATTCTTTGATTAAACCGGAAATAGATTCTTTCACGGATTTTACAAAATCAAAAGAACAACCGTGAAAACGTAGTAACGAAGAAGTGACAAGTCTCAATAGACAAGTAGTAAACTTGACAAGTCACACCCTAATCAACTCGCTTAAGGATCAACTCGCTTAATAGACAAGTCGCATAAAGGGACAACTCGCTTAATAGCCAAGTCGCATAAACCAACTCGCCAATAGACAAGTCGCTTAAAACCCAAGTCGCATAAAGATACAACTCGCTTAATAGACAAGTCGCTTTAAACCCAAGTCGCTTAAAGAATCAACTCGCTTAATAGCCAAGTCGCATAAACCAACTCGCTTCCAAGAAAACTCATAAGTATCAACTCGCAGAGACAAGTAACTCGCTTAATAGCCAAGTCGCATAAACCAACTCGCTTCCAATAACAAAGCAAATCGCTTCCTAGAACTGTTTTATCGAGGCTCAACTCGCTTCGTACAATATTAAAAAACAACCAATTTATCAATCAAAAACAACCTAACAACGATGATTCAAGCCTTCCAATTCAAAACCTAAACATATATGATGATCCTAAACACAAAAGTACAATCAAAATTCAAACTTTAACACTAGAAATTGACCAAATGATTCAAACTCTTCTAAACACTTATAACCCCAAAAACCTTATGAAATCCACCAAAACAATGAGCATGAAAGATGAGTGATCAAACCATGGCTCTTGATACCAATTGTAACATATAGGATTTCACAAACACATCAAACCAAAATCATATGGGGCGTATACAAGTTTTAGAGAGAGAAAGTTTTAGAGAGAGAAAGGGAAGAGAGTTGGGAACTATGTGAAACAAAGAAAAATGGTATTGAAGCTCCAACCCTCTACCTTGGGAGGTAGAGGGTATTTATATTTTTCTTACAAGACTACCTCCCTACGGGTCTGTGCGGATCAGTGCATACAGGGGTAAAGACCCGTCCGTCCTCCACGGTGTTACTTAACTAAATATTAACTAATATTAAATGACTACGACTACGAGCTTTCTAACGATTACATATACTTGCGGTGACCGACACTTTAACGACTGGATTTTCTAAATCCTAACAAATCCCTTGAGTATTCGACAAATTAGATGGAGAGGAGGGGAGGATTTTTGTTAGGGTTTAAGAAGTTATTAGATTCTATTTTAGGATGCCTAGTATTTATGGCCAGGTAAGGACATTTTAATACAACCAGAACTCCTTTAATTTTTCGTTACTATATAAGTATGATAACTTGTCAAACCTAATCTTTCTCTATAACAAAGGGTAGTCGGACGATCTACATATTCCATCGATGAAAATACTTCATATTCTCATTTCCTCATCATTACCATTTCATTTTGTGTCTTTTTTCCTCATTCAAAATTGCGTTTTCTTTTTAGTGTGCACCGGTGTAACCTATCAACATTTCTATGAGTACTAGTTATGAAAGTCGTTATTTGTAAGATTATATGTTTATTATGAGTTACAGTTTGGTTTTATGGACTTTGATTCTGTAAAATCATATTTGTTCATTGATATATCATTTTAAGTGTTTTTGTGACTTGATGCATTATATAGATTTGTTATTAGAAGCAAATTTGAGAAAAAAAAATGATTTGGAATCATGTTTACGAAAATTGCACATAAGGTGTTTGATAAAATGCCTATATGAAATTTTATAACTGTGATGCGCTGATTTTACACAATGATGCACCAATTTTTTATCTAACCGTGTTAAGATATTACTTACTACTTGACTAGATTTTACCATTCGACGAGGCATTAGTATTTGAGCTAAACATTTTGTGGCTTATTGGAATCATGTATCAAACATAGATGGTGGGAGCAGGGACATAGCGGAATCCAATCATTGTTAGCAGAGAAAGCAGAAGCTCTTAAAATTGTCATCTTGCCAAAAACGGCCTGTACTCTTTTCCCTAATCTAACCTGTAATATTTTTTAAACTATAGATCATGTGCACCTCTTTATGTATTTCATGAGTTCTTTGACACAATCCAGGTTTTTGTCTTCAACAAAATTGGCTAGACTAAAATAGGCGAAAGACGAAGTTGAGAGGGAGGTTGCTGAATTCCATGCACAAATTGGAGGTTGATTATCAGAGAAATCTCACTGAGGTATAGATCTAAAACTTATATGTTCATATCTTGTAAAAATGTAGAATTTTCAGACTATGATTCAGAGTTGATGGAATGGCTATTGAAGCAGTTTTTGCTTGATTCAGTTTATTTAACCAAACAAATTAGAGCTTTTCCATTGTATCATGTAGTTGTAGCTTGTAGGATTTTGAGAACCATGTGAAGCATTTTAAACTATTCCACAACAATTTGAAGTTTTATGCTTTTTACTGTCGGATTATTGGATTAACTACACCTAAACTGATTTGTTTATGCCAAATAGTCTAGTGGTGACTCTGGTGCCAATGTGAAGCGACTTGAAAAGGAAACAAATGGGAAATTTTAACACTTGAAGACAGAATCCGATAGAATTTCTTTGTTGAGATGCTTTTGAAGCATTTCACATCTGTAAGGTGTTAATGAATCAAGAACCTCCATGCTTTGCACAATGTGTTCTTGTCTATTAGCATTATTGTTTTTTCTTTTTGTATTACTAATATATTCTATTATTTAATCATACAATACCTGAGTTATTCTTGAACAAAGATTCTATTATTTAAACAAGAATCTTTCATATTCGTGTACTGAAATTAAAAGTTCCACTTGAAATTGAAGAAGCAATTTTATGACCATTGTTTGTATGGTAAATTCTTGTTTAGCTTTTATGATTTGGCATTAACTTCATTTAGTACATATGGCTTCCTGGTATTAAGTTTGTTTTAAGAAACTTGTGTTTGATGTGGCATGAGGTCTCATGTTTCTTCCCACTAGATGCTACTAGTACTTTTGAGGGTCTTGACTAAATAGCAGAACTATAGCCCATGATATGCCACGTTCATGAGACATAGCAACACAATATTCATGGTTCATAAGTACAGGTAACTTTACTCAACTCTGATTGTTATCAATAGCCCATCAAAAACTAAATAATGCATATAAGTGAATCCACTAACAAGACGAGGAAAATCATATATTGAATGTCATAACCAATGTGATTGTTGTCTTAGCTATAAGCTTTCAAAAAGACCATATTGCAATTGCAAAACTACAAAATCTCTTTGCCTCAATTTCTATAGTAAATGATGTAATTCTGAAAGTGGACCTCTGAAATTATACAGATTTCATTTAAAAAAGCCAAGCAAATAATCACTAGAATATGTCATTTTTATATCATTGTGTCATAAAGGTTATGTTTTTTCTAATTCCCCTCCATGACTATCTGCAAAGAGCTTGCTTCCCAAAATTGTGTAACTCATGTGCTCAATTCCATATTTTTACACTCGACTTGTATTTCAAAAGTTAACAATGATTAAAACAACAACACAAAAAAAGATGAAACTTCTTATGTTTATTTGTCATGCGCCTTTCTTTTCTTTTGCTTCTACTTCATTGATGAGACCAAAGAAGACATATTTTCACATTTCCAATTATTGCAGCCATAAGCTCGTGGTGTATACATGCCTTCATCATCTTTTTCCCTTTGATGTACTAAACATGCAAGCATATGCCCTTAATAAGTCCAAAAATTTAAACTGATGCACTAAACATGCAAATAGATGCATCAAACATACACATTGATGCCTTTAATGTGTCCAATGATGCACTAATCATACTCACCATGGATACGCCTTTGCGAGCTGAATTTCATTGGGCATGATGGTCACATGCTTGGTGTGGATTTCACACCAATTGGTGTTAGTTAATAGTCCCACCAAATAAGCTTATGCACCTTCTTGCAAAGCCAGCACAACGTGGCTTCCACTGAAATTGGATACTGTAAAAGTAAAAAAGCATTAGCCGAGGACCATTAGTCGAGCTCAATCTAACCTTACCATATAAACTGAAACTGGATGTACATTTCCTATGAACATGAAACTTTGCGTTTTATATGAATGTCCTCAACAAGTATAGAATCTACATCTACTAGTCAATGGAAGTTTACTTGTAAATGGGTGCAAAGGGACACAATTTAGACTGAATTTTCCCCTCCTAATACAAGTCCTAGCAAGTATAACATTGACTTACATAAAGAAATTCCTGTAGATGCTTAGGGGGAAACAATTTTGGAAGTAGTTGCCCAAGTATTTACAACGATGCATTAAATATACCAAATGGATGCCCTAATATGACTAACGATGCACTAAAACACACACCGATGCCTTAATATGTCTAACGATGCACTACACTAGAATATAAAATGAGATCAGACCGACCTCAAACCCATATTTTGACTTGCTTTTTGTTATAGTTAAACCTTTTAGCTCTAGCCTACTTAGCCGGCTAGAAACAGAATACAACCACATATGGACCCAATTATAGGTAAATGGTTTAAACCAGCCACCTATAACTAAGAAAATTGAAAATCCAAGTTTTAACATGTAATGCAACCATGAGAAGTTGCAATTAGAGATGGCATAATGGGCGGGATGGTAAAGGGTCAGTGTAGACCGACCCATGATACTTCTGGTAGGCTTTTTATAGTTTCAGAAATAATGGGTTATGGTTAACATAACAACCACTGTATGGTTATGCAAATATGTAAAGATAGATTACTAACCCTTATCTTTGGAAGTTTGCTAATAAGCTATATGATCCCTTTCTTTGTATTCGTTATGCAAATATGTAAAGATATATTACTAACCCTTATCTTTGGAAGTTTGCTAATAAGCTATATGATCCCTTTCTTTGCCTAGCATCTTTCAAGTAAGCGGTTGCAAAAGCAAATTCATCAGAAGTAACTTTTCTATCATAATCTCTGCAGTTATATTGCAACAGAGAAGTTGACATATAACAAAATTTCATATATTAACACATCCAAATAAAAAGGTTACCCAACAATTCAAAAAAAAGAAGCTATTCAATCTAAAAGTCACTAAAAACCAATTTTTTTTAGATATAAGTACATGTTATATAAATTGAAGAACTATTTTGTAAATCTTATATGAAAAATAAGCTATTATGTTCACGGACAACATTGTCTTTTTCTTTAGACCTATTAACAACCACCATTTTGATGCACCCTTTTGCAACCAAAGGTTTAATCACAAGTTTTCCCATCTTGCCTGCCCCAACGACCAATACTTTTACAGAATCATAAGAAGATACTGGTATTTTCATTTGAGCGAGTTCTACAACAGCTGAACCAACATATACCGATCCGAAGATATTTTAGTCTCGGTTAATAACACGTTACCTAATGTGATCACATGCTTGAATAGCCACCAATCTTCCTATCAAACCCAGGGACACCCGTATGCGATTTTTACAACTTGTTTTACCTCAGCAAGAATTTGACCTTCTCCTTGAACAAGAGAATCAATCCATGCGAAAACCTCAAACAAGTGTTTTGTATGCTTTTGTTATGAAGCAAGAATTGGTTGAGATATTTTAAAGCGAAACCCGCTAAGCTGCAATAAGAAATAAAATTATGGTCAATTTCAATGATAAATTGATCATTGTAACAGAGTTTACAAACCCACTCGAAACACCCACCATAATGACCTGAAAAGTACGATGCACTAAAATACAAATGGATGCCTTACTATGACAAACGATGCACTAAACATACAAACGGATACACTAAACATGCAAATTGACGCCTTAATATGTCTAACGATACACCATACTCGTTGATGCTCAATATGTCCATCAATGCACTAAACATACAAAGAGATGCCTTACTATGAGCAACGATGCATTAATCATACAAACATTAATGCCTTTATATGTCTAAATGCACTAATCATACTCACCGATGCCCTAATGTGTTCATCGATGCACTAATCTTACTCACTGATGCTCTAATATGTACAACGATGCACTAAACATATTTTTGATGTACAAATCACACAAATAGATGCCGTAACAAGTCATTTGATGCCCTACATACTAACCGGATGTTGTAATGTTTATTTTAGATTCAATAATCAAACAAAATCCGAAATTTTACTTGATGTTTTAATCATACTAAAAGATGCAAAACATGAATTTGTAATGCATTAATTATTCAAAAAATTGATGCACTAATCATTTGTAACTCATACTCTAATCATCTAACATATTTCATAACATTAATTGTTGACGCATCAATCAAACAAACAAATATCGAACACTATAACATATTATTTTACTCAGATGCACTAAAATGTAATTTTATACATACAAATTCATTAAATGTCATTCCATTCTAACATAACACTAATTATTTTATAATTTTCACAATGATGCACCTAAATAACATAAAAATTGAAAAAATATGTAATTAAAAACTTATAGTTTTCGATATCTCTAGTTCGATTTCAATGTTCTTATGGTATACGACGGATGTACAGGCGACTGATGGTCCGTGTAGCGTTCATGTGGTACATAAGGAGGAGTACGTTGATTTACCTTGGGATCACTCATCACTACTGAAACATCACCTTGAGAAGCTTTGTGATCAAGAAGAAATTTTTGACTCGAAAACAATGCTATTGTCTTGTTGGTGCAAAGTGTTGACTGATTTCTGAACCTGAATCCGATGTTAAAAGGAAAAGAAATTCAGAATCAGGGAAGAAAGTTGATGATCACATCAAGAAAAGTAAGAAACTTAAGAGTGAGCCCGATTCTAAGTCGGGAAAGAAACATAGTAGGCACTGTAAGAAAAAGAAAAAATCCCTGTTGGATATACATGAAACTAACAAAAATGCAATTAATATCTTTTAAGTTGTTGAACCATTGAATGTGGTAGCTGATGAACAAGAAAAATATAGGAAGTTGGAGAAAGAAATTAAACTTATTTTTAGGTGTTGTACAACAATCAGGAGGGTCTCCAAGAGCAATTATGATTTTATCGGCATTCTTTTCCTTTGATTCCAAGGTAGACCAAATCGGGCACCAACACCTACGAACTCATCTACTTCTTTATCATCAATCCAACTTTGAACTTTCACCCATTACATAACACATAATAGTCAGCTAAAAAACAGGTGAATGGGTGATTACAACAGAAAAGTTCCAAACAATCACCGACTAGATGGGGCTAGAATGTAACAATACCAAAGATACAAACAAAGATGGTAAACGCTCAAATTATGCGAGAACCTAGGACACTTACTGATGTAATAACCCATTTAATGTATTGATCCTCGGTTTAAGTTTGTATATCGCAAAACATCAAATATAAACCTCAAGTTGACAATATTCATAACAAGAAGTTCCTTAGTTACATTAACCAAAAAAAATAACTACAAACTACCAAAAATCATTAAATATCAACACTATAAAACTCCTACCTTGATACTGAAAAACTAACTAATTAGGTTCATCATACATGGAAGTGAAAACACACAAACTTCAAAAACGCACAACTTAAACCATGGGAGTTAAGGAGTCCACAACTGGTCCATTGAACACTCTGACAACAAATGGAAAAAGGTTTGTACAAGTTTCCCACAAATTTTTAGATGTTTAGCTTCTTTAAATTTTTCCTTAATGTAAATCACATGAAATCCATAGACCCTTTTTATTCCACACATTGTTTCAGGTGTAAAAATTCAAAATTTGATCGTTATTTTTATTTCTCAAAACTTCTCAAATTGGGTGCGAACGTAAAACTACTAACAAATATCATAGTACTTAGAAAAAACGCATACAAACAAGCACTTAAGTAAGGAATCCCAAAAACCGAAGCACAAAATGAGCTTCTTACCATCCATACAATGTGCATAACATGGTCGAAAGAAGAAAGATCCTAGTACAGCTCACACGCCTAATACTCTCCCCGTGCTAAATTCACACCTGATCACATATATGCAGAAGTTCATTAGCATAGAACAACCTCTTTGGTTCCACCAAGACTTAAAGTTTTATTTAAAAATTAAATTAGAGAAGACAAAGTTTACATCATAATCAACAACATGGCAGTATAAAACCCAGACTACAGAATAGCTACTACTAGATGACTAAATGTAAATTTCAACTATCTATACTCG
This sequence comes from Chrysanthemum makinoi, assembly GCA_910596185.1. Taxonomy (NCBI): domain Eukaryota; kingdom Viridiplantae; phylum Streptophyta; class Magnoliopsida; order Asterales; family Asteraceae; genus Chrysanthemum; species Chrysanthemum makinoi. The sequence goes on from OU343218.1 coordinate 112,472,234, forward strand.
CAAGACATACGAGCATACGCTATTTGATATGTAAAAGATTAGAATTGACGGTTCTATTGCAAATGCGTATATAGTTCTTTATCAAAACACATCGAGCACAAAGAATTCTAGAACTAGACATACAAATGGATACACTAAATAACACACAGATGCCTTAATATGTCTAACAATGCACTAATCATAATCCATATGCCCTAAACCATACTCACTGATGCTCTAATATGTCTAACGTATGCACACTCACTAATGCCCTAATGTGTTCATCGATGCACTAAACATACAAAAAAATGCCCAAGTAGTTTCAACGATGCACTAAACATACAAATGGATGCCCTAATATGACCAATGATGCACTAACATACAAACTAATTCCTTAATATGTGTGACGATGCACTACACTAGTCATACTATGCCCTAATGAGCTCTTCGATGCACTAAACATACAAACATATGCCCAGATATTTCCAATGATAATGGATGCTCTACTATGCCTAACGACGCACTAAACATATAAATAAATACACTAAACATACACACTGATTCCTTAATATGGTTGACGATGCACTAATCATACTTAGTGATTCCCTATCCAATACTCACTGATGCTCTAATATGTTCAACGATGCAAAACATTGACTTAATGATTTGGTGATACACACAAAATTTTCACCAAAATTTAACTGACAATTAGTAATTCATTTTACTAAGCCAAATTTATTAAGCATGCATAAGCTTTGCCTAATCATTTGTGTAGTTAACTCGCATACGGTAGATAACTGCATCACTTTTTCATTCATATCATTTTATGAATATTTTATTTTGTCTTATGATTTAAATTATAAGACGAGAGGGTATCTCGTTTTCTCCATTGGACTGAACGTGACGCCGCATTCTATATCTACATAGACCCGCTAAAACAATTAACCATGTCCGCGACTTGGAATATTAAAAAGATAAAGTATTTCCAGACCGAACAACAAAATAAATACGGATAAAAAGTTGTCAAATGATACCTTGGTCACATATGGCTTCAAGGACACAAAATACTTAAACACATTATCACTTAAACAATGACTTTATAAGACTCAAGTACAAACATACATAACTATAATGTATATGCATACATCTCATACAATAAATATTCCACATACAAAATACTTACACAAAATAATCATAAGTATACAATACACCTACTTTACTTACATTTATTTACATCACCACTTTGGACTTTTATTTTTGTAACTCTTATATTACATTTACAATAAAAGGAATTACAAAGTTAATATGTCCTCCTTGTTATCCTCCTCACAGATATAAAAATTAAGAGATATCTCCATCTCTTTCATCCAAACCTCTCCTCCATCTTCACACGCCCTAGCGAATCTTTCCCAAACCAAGTAAACCCCACACCCCTCATCTAATATTCCTCACCTTCCATACATTCATGAATCTCTTCCCCAACTCTATCTAGATGTCTACCAAGAGATCAAGAAGATCAAGATAAATCACAAACAAATCTTTATACCAATCCAAGAAATCCTTTGGCTTTGGAAGTATACCATTTTCACTACAAACAAAGAGGCAAGATGGTAGGACTTGGTCAAAGACTCCCTTTTTTTATTTTCTTTTTATGCTACTCGAGAGACTAAGGGCTCACACAAAACAAATCTCAATCCACACAAGAAAAGTACTCTCAAGTATAGTGAAACAGTTGGGTTTCTTATACTGGATTCGGATTTGGAGGTTTGGTTTGTGTGGAGCTCTCGAGTTAGCCTTCATCCTTGTCATTTTCGCCTCACTTACATAAGGTTCATCCTTGTTTCTTTTCTTGTAAATGGTTATGCTACAATCGATTAATTAATAACTTAAATGGTGAAACTTTGTTTTAATTTTCGATGTCTAAATAAAGCGTTTGGTATTACCTAAATGTCACTTTGATATGATATAAGTCACTTGAGTTTTTGAGTTAGTCTTATTGATGAAAGCTTTTTTCAGGAAACTTGACAATGGAATGAAATTAAGTCTTATTGAAACTTGGTAATTTGACTAGGTAACTAAGTATTTTGATGTTGATAAACCTTGTATATTTTGTAGATGTACGCTAGGAGATGGTTTTGTTGTTGGTTAGGTTAGTAGTGTTTCACGAAGGTATGAACCAAAGAAAATTTGAAAAGATAAGTTCTATAAATCTTGTAAGAAGTAAGTATCATGTTAGATTCGGGATATTGAGTTTGGTAGCGAGATATTGGGTTGTTGTTTGACGTTACTAAGAACCCATTCTTGATGCTCGTATTCTTTCCACCACCTGGTTACTCTTTGTGTCCATAAAAGTCGTATACTAGAGAAACCATTTCAATGCCAAGATAAATTGATAACTTGAGAAGTAGATTTGTTACCGAAAGGTCTTGTGTTTAGGATTAGTCACCTCATGTAGTCATGGTTGGGTCCCTATAATGTCGGAGCTATGGTTGTACCATAGTGGCCTGTCAATATGAAATGTCAACTTGTAAATCCGAGCCAGTCTTTGCTCATCTTCATTTGCTACAGAATGGGTATATGGTGTAAGGAAAATGAGTGTTTGCTACCCACTTGTTGACATGAGACACAAGGGTGGTCTTGAGTATAGATCATATATCCACTTAACTTGTGTTGCTACACTATAACTCGTGATAGGAAACCCACATGGATGTCGAGCCTACCAATCAAACAACTCACTAGTCATGTGACATTGAAAGGTATCTGAGCAAAGATTGTAGTCTAACTCACGAGTTTAAATGGTATCACAAAAGTACTTTTGTGTCAAGAAGGTAGAATACATTGGAGTCATGTGGTGACAAATTGAAAACTCCCCTAAACTGTACAAAACTTTTCCTGTTGTACCTTGGGCCATGTAGCCAGCTTTGTTTCAAGCCATATTTGGGTCAAACTTCTATTGATCTAATACAAATTCGGCTTGGGTCCAACGCTAAGCTTCATCCCTATCGGCCACAACCCATCCTGTATTGAAATATTCGAGTGGTACCAAGTCGAGTCACCAAATAACCCGAGGTATATGATCGAAAACTAAATATAAAAACTAGACCCATTTGTCATCTATACGAAATACCACATGTACATGTATGAATTAACAAGTGAACAAGGGTTGAAAGTATAACCTACTTAAATGAAGTTTACATAAAACGGTTTAACGTCATGGTGAAAACAAATTTATGTCATAAGGATTACTAGTCACATATTGTAAATTTTAAGAAAACAAATTTGACAAGTAAATAAAGACCACTACATCATTTTATCATTTTTGAATATGAAAGCCTCTCACTTCAACTTACATATTTTCTAAATTCAATTGGAAAATAAATCAACTATTATGTGATTTTGATACTACTATCATGTGACAACTTAAATAAGAATATATACATTATATATTACTAAAAGAATAACGTAAATATTCTCAAACCAAATCTTGGATTTTAACGCCGTTTAGCAACAATATGAAAAGTATATATACACATCATATACTTACTAGTAAAACCATTTTTACAAATTTTACAAATTTACGTTTAATATTAACACAATTACAAAAAAAACCATTGGACTATTTTAAGTAAGCAAGAGTTAAAAACGATGAACTAAAATGCGCCTCCTTATCTAGGTTTAGTCGTGTGCTGCCCACAACAATCACTAATCCACATTTGATTTTGCACAATTGCTAAGGTGAGTTTCATAGCCCCACTTTTACTTGATAAATTGTTTTATACATTTGGGGTGAGAAATTATGCAACATTCTATGGACCAAAATCTACATGATTACTATTACGTGGTTTAGCCTAAGCCCTTATGTCCTAGAGAATGCCTTCTCATGAACCTCCAATTCCCCATTGGGAAACGCGAATGTTATAAATAGATCTATCGAGGGTGACTCCTCCGCCGCTGGCTATACTTAGGTCAAGGCGTAAAACGTGATACCATGTCGGAATCAAGTGTTGAGGGACAAAACACTTGCTATGGGCCCCTATATTGTATGACATCTTTAGCATACTAAACCGCCGAAGTATCCGTTGCATGAACTTAGAGCTAACGTGAAGACATTCATACATATATCATTATATTCGCTAGTGATTATATGCCTTTGCTTATGGTCCAAGCTTACTATTTTAATTTAAACCTATGAATCTACCCAAATTTTTAGTGACCTTTTAGCATATTTTCTCGTGTGTTTAAGATTTGTTCATGAAGGCGCAGCGGATGTATGAGTAGTATTAAAGAAGTGTTTTTTACACAAAAATGATGTTTTTACATTGGGACCACTTTATCTAATGGGATGCACCCATTTATTTAAAACTATGTTAAAGCATAAAGCTTAAACTTTTATAAAAATCAAACGGAGTATGTATTCCGTTCTTTATTACTTGTGTTGTGATTCACCAATTCCAGAATCAATAAATAGCGTATGCTCCGCTTAAACAAATTTGGGTGTTATGATTGGTATCGTGAGCCTAGGTTGTAGAGAACCAGGTACATATAAACCCCTAAACTATAACTACTTTCACCAAAAACATCATACTACGTAATCACCGATTGTCGCTTGCCTTACTCTGCAATTTATTTAAAGTTCATTTAATAGGATTACATGTTTTATTTCTCCATTTCCTTATGCACTATTTCATATCCATCATGATCATTTTTCCAAGCTTCACATATGCACCGGCCTTGTCACAGACTATGCCTTCCCTGTAAATTTTCAATGGCGGGTTCGTGGAGGACATCCTACTAGGCTTCACTCACCACCATCCGCCAAAATTTTGCAATAATTTAGCTACTCATCCATACGACACAGCCATACATCTAGTGTCACCAAATGGCCTATTGCACCTACTCCATTCTATACCTACCCTCACCACCACCGCATATAGACGGTGCAAAAGCCCCGTGCATACCAGAGTACCGGATATCGAGTGTATTCATATGTACCGCACTAGCTTCGGATGACCCGCGCTGCTTACATGGGTCCTTCTACTACTTCAGAGTCATTGACACCATCACCCATCGAGTCACCACCTCATCAGAGACTCAGGAGATCTATTGATTCTTACTCGAGGAAGATCCGAAGAAGATCCGGAAGAGGATCCTGAGGAAGAACTACAGAGCCCATACCGATGAGAGTATCCCTGGATATGTTAGCATAGCGAGCAGTGAGTACACGGGTTTGAGATTGTTCAGAGTATACGGAGCTAGGACAGAGCTCCGGATGACTCAGAGATTGACGATGACATGGATATTGATGCACCATTTGGATTAGCAGAGACGCTTTTCTCCACAGTCGGAGGAGAGTAGTGGGATTGATTGAGAGATATTGATTGTTCTATCGTTCAGCATCATGCATCACTAGTCCGAGCTATAGTCCGTCATCACCTTCGTTTGTACCATCTGCAGCAGACATGGAGCACCTTGAGCGCACCACTAGACAGCTTGAGACCATTGAGGAAGCCGCACTTGAGCAAGCACCGAGCCGACTTGTCGGATCTCCAGAAGATGATCCGACCTCACTGAGAGAATATTTATTCAGCTGGACTCTCATGAGACATTGCTAGGAGTCCATTCGATCGCTAGAGAGGATCGATCCAACACGCTTGCAAGCTTGCGAGCAGCGTGTTGAGGGTTTAGACCGAGTTACTGATGTGTTGTTTGAGAGCATGGGACTCGAGAGACACGAGAGGATGCGACTGAGTTTTAGAGTTGAGACTCGGTTGAGGACGCCGAGAGTTGGACAGCAGAGTACGAGCTTTGGGTAGAGGTCGACAGATACACGACGACTAGAGGAGCTAGAGAGCGTCCAGGGATTGCGAGAGAGATACCGCAGAGAGGATGGCAGAGGACTACTGGTTTAGAGTCTATGTTGGCATCACATGAGGCGATCGAGAGATTGGAGGATACACAGCGAGAGCTGATTGCTACCATAGAGCGATTACGTACCGATCATCCTTAGGTTCCATTGCATGATTTTATTACACTAAACTGAGCTATAACAGTTAGTGTTAGTCATTATCATCGTATTTCAGTTGTATTCTCCATTGTATTTCCTTTATATTCCGTTGTATTTCTTGTATCCGTTAGTATCTCATCATGTATCCGTAGGAACCTTGTAAACCGAAATTCTATCTATGACAAACTTATTTTCCTACCCAATTGTCTTTACTTTTATAGATTGCACACATGATCTATCTACGATAACCACACTATTACGTGACACTTACCTTGTTTCAAAGGTTCTATCTCATCACCTTCTTACTGCAGAAATGCCCAAAACGAAGATCAAAACGTACAACCCCTGGTGGAGCCCAATGCTCCCATCCCAGCGAGAGTCACTCGCAACCAAGCTGCAACGCTGCTATTCCAAACAGTCACACTGATCGACTGCTGAAGCCACACTACTCCTGCTAGGGCTACTCCAATCCAACCTATCATGAATCAAGCCATGATCGACCAACTAGTCAATGAGCTAGTAAACGCCGCTTTAGCTGCAGCAAACCACTCGTCTACTAATGCTGGAACTTCAAGACCACCCACTCACAACCGCACTTGTACTTATCAAGACTTTCTTAAAACCATGACTGGAAGCTTTAGTGGAACCGGGCGAGCGGTCGACTAGGTGGATCGAAAAGCTCGAGATGTGTTCGAATCTGCAATTGTGAAGAAGATTCTAAGGTTAAATATGCATCATTCACTTTCACGGATGCTGCTTTGACCTGGTGGAACAATTTTCTGAAATCCGCTAGTATCGATGTTGCCTATGCCATGCCATGGGAAAACTTCAAGGAAATGGTACTTCGAAAGTACTGTCCTCGTAATGAGATCAAGAAGCTCGAACATGAGTTTTGGAACCTCAAGGTTCAAGGCACCAATATGGCTGCCTATAATCAACGATTTCAAGAGCTAGCCTTATTGTGTCCTGAAATGGTTCCCACTGAGACCCGATTGTTGGAGAGATACATCGGAGGATTGCCTCAACCTATCAAGGGCAATGTAACCACTTCTAAGGCTATTGATCTTCATGAAACCATCGAGGTAGCCAACAAACTCATGGACCAAGTAATTGAGGATTCCATGGACAAAGTGGTTGACAATAAGAGGAAATGGGATGACCATTCTCAAGGTTACAACAACTATGAATATCGTGGCAACAACAATAGGAACAACCGCAACAATCAAAACAAGAGGCAAAATGTTGCTAGAGCTTATGTAGTGAATGTCGGAGAAAGAAAACGTACTCGGATCTGCACCATTGTGTAATCGATGCACACTGCATCACAAGGGGCAGTGTACCGTCAAGTGCCGTAATTGTCATAAAATCGGACACTTGACCAGAACCTGGGTCCAAATCATTGGCAACAGTTCAAACAGCTCCAGCTCAGGACCCAAAGGCTAATATAACTTGCTTTGGTTGTGGTGAAAAAGGGCATTATAAGAATGAATGCCGAAAGACCAGAAACCAAGGTCGTGAAGGGAATCAAGGAAACCGAGGAATCCGAAGCCATGGGAATGGCAGGATTCAGGGAAATGTTGGACAAACGAGTAATCCGGGAAATGGAGAAGGAGCTCGTGGGAGAGTCTATGCTGTAACCAAAGTGGAAGCTCAGAAGACCAATGTTGTGACGGGTACGTTCCTTATAAATAACCGTTATGCATCCATATTGTTTGATACGGAGGCCGATAGGAGTTTTGTTTCTAATACATTTAGTCCACTACTCGATATTTCCCCAACCGCATTAGGAAATGCATACAACGTGGAACTAGCTAACGGTAACATAGAAAGAGTAGATACCATCATAAGAGGTTGCACCCTTAACCTGTTAAACCACCCATTCAATATCGATTTGATACCAGTAGCATTGGGTAGCTTCGATGTTATTGTCGGAATGGATTGGTTAGCAAAATATCATGCTGCCATCATTTGCGACGAGAAACTCGTTCGAATACCCTACGGAGATGAAGTCCTAACAATAGAAGGGGACAGGTGAAGAAGAAACGCTTCAAGATTGCATGTCATTTCCGTACCAAGGTGTTAAGTGTATCGAGGAAGGATGTCATATCTTCCTAGCACAAGTCACCGGAAAGGACGAAGACGAAGGAGAAGAAAAACGTCTTGAGGACGTGCCGATAGTAAAGAATTTGAAGTCTTTCCCGAAGACTTGCCAGACTTCCGCCACCGACAGGTTGAATTTCAGATCGATTTAGTGCCTGGTGCCGCACCAGTGGCAAGAGCACCTTATCGATTAGCCCCAACGGAACTTCAGGAGTTATCAAACCAGTTGTTGGAACTTGCGGAAAAGGATTCATCGACCAAGCTCGTCACCGGGGAGCACCACCTGTTCGTCAAGAAGAAAGACGGAACCTTCAGGATGTGCATCGACTATCGTGAGTTGAATAAACTAACCATTAAGAACCGTTACCCACTCCCGAGAATCGATGACTTATTCGATCAACTTCAAGGTTCGAGTGTTTATTCAAAAATCGACTTAAGGTCCGGATACCATCAACTAAGAGTTCGGGAAGAAGATATTCCCAAAAACGCCTTCAGAACTCGTTATGGACATTACGAGTTCCAAGTCATGCCTTTTGGGTTAACCAACGCACCACCTGTGTTCATGGACCTCATGAACCGAGTGTGTAAACCCTACTTGGATAAATTTGTGATCGTATTCATTGACGACATCCTAATTTATTCCAAGAGTGCGAAAGAACACGAAGAGCACCTTAGATTAATCTTGGAATTGTTGAAGAAGGAAGAACTGTATGCAAAATTCTCGAAGTGTGAATTTTGGATACCTACCGTGCAATTCTTAGGTCATGTAATCCATCAAGGCATACATGTAGACCCCGCTAAGATCGAGTCAATAAAGGATTGGGCGACACCCACAACTCCTACTGAGATACGCCAATTCTTAGGACTTGCTGGGTACTACATGAGATTTATTGACTTTCTCAAAGATTGCCAAATCTTTAACAAGCTAACCTTAAAAACGCTAAGTTTGACTGGGGAGAAAAAGAAGAAGAAGCTTTTCAACTCCTTAAAGAGAAGTTGTGCAATGCTCTGCTGGCCTTACCGAAGGTAGTGAAGACTTTGTTGTATATTGCGACGCTTCACATAAGGCTCGGAGCAGATAATGCAAAGAGAGAAGGTGATAGCATACTCGCCAATTGAAGACTCATGAGAAGAACTACACGACACACGATTTGGAGTTAGGATCAGTTGTGTTCGCACTCAGGATTTGGAGACACTACTTGTATGGCACAAAGTGTGTCGTATACACTGATCACAAAAGCCTACAACACATCTTGGATCGAAAGAACTGACATGAGACAACGATGGTTGAAATTACTCGTGATTACGACTGCGAGATTCGTTACCATCCGGGTAAAGCGAATGTAGTTGCTGATGCTCTCAGAGGAAAGAGCGACCAAAACCTCTTAGAGTCAGATCCTTGGGTATGACAATTAGTTCACCTCTTCCAACCAAGATTCTTGAGGCTCAATTGGAAGCACTCAAAGAGGAAAATCGTCCGAATGAGAACCTTTACGGAATGCCAGAAAGTGAAAATGGGTTCGTAAAAAGGTCGGACGGAACTTTGTGTTTCAAAGAGCGAAGTTGGATACCACTCTACGGAGGAATTCGTGACATCATTATGCATGAATCCCACAAGTCTAAATACTCCATCCACCCAGGATCCGACAAAATGTACCTTGATTTGAAGAAATTGTACTTGTGGCCTAACATGAAAGCACATCAACATATGTCACCGGTGTTTAACTTGTTCAAAGGTTAAAGCTGAACATCGAGACCCTCGGCCTACTAGTACAACCCGAAATCCCCGAGTGGAAATGGGAATGCATAACAATGGACTTTATCACTAAGTTACCTAAAACCACTAGAGGCTACGACACTATTTGGGTAATAGGACCGCCACCAAGTCAGACATTTCCTACCGATGAAAGAAAGTGACGGAATGGAAAAACTTGCACAATTATACCTGAAAGAAATCATCGCACGCCATGGTGTACCAATTTCCATCATTTCAGACAGAGATAGCCGTTTTACCTCAAACTTCTGGAAATCACTTCAAGACGCTTTAGGATCTAACCTCGACATGAGCACCGCTTACCATCCTCGCTGATGGACAAAGCGAGAGAACAATCCAAACACTAGAGGATATGCTAAGAGCATGTGTGATAGACTTTGGAAATGGCTGGGATAAGCACTTGCCATTAGTTTTCTTACAATACACTATCACACAAGTATCAAAGCCGCACCATATGAAGCACTCTATGGTCGGAAGTGTAGATCACCTGTGTGCTGGGCCGAAGTTGGAGAAAGTCAACTTACTGGTCCGGAGTTAATTCAAGAAACTACTGAGAAGATTGTGCAAATCAAAAGCCGACTACAAGCAGCTCATGACCGCCAAAAGAGTTACGCGGATAAAAGGAGGAAACCACTTGAGTTCCAGGTGGGAGATAAAGTTATGCTCAAAGTTGCGCCATGGAAGGGCGTAATTCGTTTCGAAAACGTGGAAAGTTAAATCCTCGTTATATTGGACCTTTCAAAATTCTTGCTAGGATCGGACCGGTAGCATACCGCCTTGAATTACCACAAGAACTCAGCTCTGTGCACAACGTGTTTCACGTGTGCAACTTAAAGAAATGTCTTTCCGACGAAACTCTTGCTATTCCATTGGAAGAAATCCAAGTCGACGAAAGATTGAATTTTGTCGAGGAACCCATTGAAATCATGGATAGAGAAATCAAACGGCTTAAGCAAAGCCGCATCCCGATCGTCAAAGTCCGTTGGAACTCTCAAAGAGGTCCAGAATACACGTGGGAACGCGAAGACCAATTCAAGCGCAAATACCCACACCTTTTCTCTACTTCACCAAGTAATCCTAACTGAAAACCGAGGACGGTTTTATCTTCCAAGACGGGGAGGATGTGACACACGGTAAATTTTCACCTAAATTTAACTGATAATTAGTAATTTGTTATTACTAAACATGAGTCATTAAGCATACATAAGCTTTGCCTGATCATTTGGGTAAATAACCCGCATACAGTAAAGATTTAACCACTCTTGCATTCATATCATTTTATGAATATTTCATTTGTCTTATGATTTAAATTGTAAGGCGAGAGGTTATCTCGCTTTCTCCAATGACCGATTAACACGCGCGTCACCACACTATGATAAGGACTTGCTAAAACAATTAACAAATGTCCGCAACTTGGAATATTACAAAGATGAAAATATTTCGCATACACGTAACAATAAGACACTACGTTATAAAAGTTATCGAACAATGATACCTTGGTCACAATATGGCTTAATATCGCGGACACAAAATATATAACACACTATCACTCAAACATAATTGACTTTATAAAACAAGTCAAATACCATTAATACCTAAGTGTAAGGTATATGCATACACTTTCACAAGTTGTACTATGAATAAAATACATAAAGACACCCATTTATACTTTCATCTTAAAAGTAAACCTTTGTAAATATTGAGATAATACACCTTTGTCTTTTCACTTCCCACTCACTTTGGACTTTTATTTTTGTAACATAACATTTACAATAAAACCGGGAATTAGAGAAGTTAAATATCAATCTCTTCTTCAACCGCTAGGCTCGCACACGACACCCTTGTAGGATACAAAAATCAAAGGAGAGAATCTCCCAATCTCTTTATGGTAAACCAACATGCCTCTTTCTATTACGCCTCCTAGGCATCTATCCTCACCAAGTAAACCGAACCCCTCATGAAAGATTTCTTCTCAAATCAAACCTTGGTGCGCCAGCTATTGTTTAAACGAATCCAAGAGGAATCAAAATAAGATCATTCACAAGAAACATATCTCAACTCCAATCTACCTTGAGCCAATTCACAAGATTCGTCCATCCTTGGAAGCTAGCCAATTTCGGCTTCAATCCAAACACCAAGAAGAGAGAGAGTTCAAGCTTTACCCAAAGTACCTCTATATCTTTTTATCTAGTGGAGATGCAAGCTCAACCCCAAATTGAGTTTCAATTTCATTTTCTCTCCACCACACAAGAAAAGTACTCTAGGGTTTGTGAAAGTTAGGGTTTTCAAACTGGATTGATTTGGGGGTTGGGTTGTTGTGGAGCATTCGAGTTTGGTCCGGCTTTCTTCACCTTTTTTCATTTTCGGATTTAAGGTTATCATCTCTTTTGTTGTTATGTTTCCTTGTAATTGTTTTATGATATTAAGAGTGGAAAAGTTTATCAATGAAACTATCATGGTGTGTTTTAGTCGTGTCATTTGGATTTAAGTTTTGATAAAGCGTTGAAATTGTGTATGACTATTTGAGATTTGGATTTTACTTTGTTTTACTAATCTTGTTTTGTAACCATAAAACTTAAGTTGTCATATGATTCAAGTATAGTTTTCTCGAGATATGAGTCAAGAAAATGAGGGTTAAGTCTTATAGCGACTTGGTAATTTAACTATGCAACTAAGTAATCTCGACGTGATAATACTCATGTTTTTGATAAACAAATATGTCACTCCAAAATCTAAGTAAGTCATTGGTAATAGGTGGGTTTGGTTTACTGTCGAGGTAGGAACCGGGTTGAGTAGTACTCAACCATGGTATAGATTTGGATTTTACTTTGTTTTACTAATCTTGTTTTGTAACCATAAAACTTAAGTTGTCATATGCTCAAGGGTCCGTATAGTTTTCTGTCGAGATATATGAGTCAAGAAAATGAGGGTTAAGTCTTATAGCGACTTGGTAATTTAACTATGCAACTAAGTAATCTCGACGTGATAATACTCATGTTTTTGATAAACAAATATGTCACTCCAAAATCTAAGTAAGTCATTGGTAATAGGTGGGTTTGGTTTCTCGAGGTAGGAACCGGGTTGAGTAGTACTCAACCATGGTATAGCCTTGCCATTTCCTTGCTCTATCGCGTTAAGTTAGTCTCGACTCCATCATCATCATACTCGGCTTATGAGTCTTTGTCTTGACCTCACCTTGTAAAATTTATGCCATATATAATCGAGTTTGTCAATACTATAGTGATAATTTGGATATCTTGTTTGAAAACTTTGTCGAGAAGCCGAACCAAAGAGTTTGAAAATTTCTCATTTGTAAAGTCTACTAGTAAACATGGTCTTAAAAACTGGAAATTCGATCTTGAAAGTGGCACTTGACTTAGTAAGTCAAGCACCTTGTAACAAGTTTATCTTGTGACACTTAGTCATATACTTGTCGTTATCCTTGTTGTGGAGTTGTTCGGCTCGAAAGTGAACCCATTTCGAGACCCATGACACCATCAGTCAAGCATACAACTAGAAACTTGAGTCTCACAAAAAGTTGATATCTTGGAGCCAAAGTTAGGTGTTCATCTTGTTGAGAAACTAGCTTTATGTCCTTTTTTTGTTGGCCGAATACCCATTTGTGATGTTATAATCAAGACGGGTAGAGATACATTAGTCGTGACCGATTATAACTCGAGATGATGGCGGTTTGACTAAACTCTACTTCTCAAATGTATCTCGATACACTCTTCCTATTCCTTGTCAAATGCAAGAGCACTCCTTGACTAATTTAGTAGCAAGTAGCAAAGGCTGCAACAGCCTGATGGGCCACCCATTTGTACCTCAAGGATTACTTGAACTCCTTTTGGGCCAAGCCCATTCGTGTACCCAAACCGTTGGGCCACAGCCCACCTACGGTTTTGAATGTTAGTTTGGTAAATGAAACGCGTCAAGTATACCGGAATAAATCGCAAAGCTAAACTCATTTGTTACACATTTGGAGATTTCGGTTATGTACACATATATCAACGAGTAAAACAAGAGTAAAGGCGCATAAAACAATGAACCAAGTGTCTAAAAATTGTGAGTCATATAATAATATTCACATAACGGATTTAACGACAACATGTAAACCAACTTGTATCATAACGATTTCACCATTGTACATTGTAAGAACCATTTTTTATAATTAAAGGCTATCATATCATTTTAACTACGACTTTAACTTACGTATTTTCTAAATACAATTAGAAAACAAATCATAATTTTGACAACACCATTTTGTGTCAACCTAAATAAGTATACATACATCTAGATACTTACTAATGGAACATTTTAATTATTTATTTTAAATCAAACTTGGATTTTAAAACCATACTAATGTCAAAATGAAAAGAGTATATATACATTCATATACTTACTAATAAACCTCTTAAATTATTTTTACAAACTAAAGGTTGATTTTAAAACCATCATAATATTAATTGCACCATTTTAAGTAAACAATACTTAAAAACGATGAACTAAAACATTGCCCTCCTTATCTAGGTCGCTGTCCTTTGCTTTCACAACAATCACTAATCCCACATTTCGGATTTGCACGTTTGCTAAGGTGAGTTTCATAGCCCCACTTTTACTTGATAAATTGTTTTATACATTTTGGGGTGAGAAATATGCAAAACATTTCATGGACCAAAACTATCACATGATTACTATTACGTGGTTTAGCCTAAGCCCTTATGTCCCTAGAGAATGCCCTTTCTCATGAACCGTCAATTCCCCATTGGGAAACGCGAATGTTATAAATAGATCTATTGAGGGTGACTCCTCCGTTTGGTTGGCCATACTTAGGTCAAGGCGAAACGTATACCATGTCGGAATCAAGTGTTGAGGGACAAAACACTTGCTATGGGCCCTTATATTGTATGACATCTTTTAGCATATAGAAACTGTCGTAGTATCGGTTGCATGAATTTAGAGCTAACGTAATAGACATTCATACATATATCATTATATTCGTTGCAATGATTATATGCCTTTGCTTATGGTCCAAGCTTACTATTTTAATTTAAACCTATGAACTCACCAGCTTTTAGCTAACCTTTTAGCATATTTTCTCAGGTGTTTAAGATTTGTTCATGAAGGCAAGGCAAGAAGCGGATGTATGGTCGTAGTAGTATTAAAGAAGTGTTTTTACACAAAAATGATGTTTTTACATTGGGACCACTTTATCTAATGGGATGTACCCATTTATTTAAACTATGGTGTAAGACAAAGATTTTAAAACTATTTTATAAAATCAAACGGAGTATGTATTCCGTTCTTTATTACTTGTGTTGTGATCCACCAACTCCGTAACGCTCCCAAATAACACGTATGCTTCCGCTAAACAAATTTGGGGGTGTTACAGCTGAGTTCATCTTTTCACTCAACTTCCTCACAAGTTCAGTCAACTGCTTGATTTGGTCTTCTGCTGTAGGAACTGAAGATATGAAAGCCTCAGTGGGGACTGACCGACTGAATCTTCTTGGGTTGGTTTTGCTGGTCTTTTCAAAATAGTTTTACCAAGACATGACTTTTCTTTTGGAGAGTGAGGGTTGAATTATACAGGAGTAAGCAAAGAGCTAGGTGCAGCTCCCTGAAGATTTTAGAGGTGGAAGCGGTGGCTGAGATTCAGCTTCAGACTTAGTGATGTGTATAGTACTACTGGGAACATCAGGGAGTCCAAGTGATGCAGGTTTTCTGACCAGGTTTTAATATTTATAGTGTCTCGTTTACCTATGGTCCACCTTATGCACTCACGGGCAATCTACCCCGTCGTGTGTAGTGTAGTAATCGGCCCGAGGTAGTCTCAAGAGCTATGTGAGCGGATTCTAATTAAG
>OU343218.1:112488054-112540668 GCA_910596185.1 Chrysanthemum makinoi
GAATCAGGGAAGAAAGTTGATGATCACATCAAAATAAGAAACTTAAGAGTGAGCGATTCTAAGTAGGAAAAAGAAACATAGTAGGCCTTGTAAGAAAAAAAGAAAAAATCCCTGTTGGATATACATGAAACTAACAAAAATGCAATTAATATCTTTTAAGTTGTTGAACCATTGAATGTGGTAGCTGATGAACAAGAAAAATATAGGAAGTTGGAGAAAGAAATTAAACCTTGTTTTTAGGTGTTGTACAACAATCAGGAGGGTCTCCAAGAGCAATTATGATTTTATCGGCATTCTTCTCCTTTGATTCCAAGGTGGACCAAATCGGGCACCAACACCTACGAAATCATCTACTTCTTTATCATCAATCCAACTTTGAACTTTCACCCATTACATAACACATAATAGTATTAAAGCGGTGAATGGGTGATTACAGAGAAAAGTTCAAACAATCACCGACTAGGCTGGGGCTAGGAATTGTGTAACAATTGGGTATACAAACAAAGATGGTAGCAGCTCAAATTATCACGAGAACCTAGGACTTCTTGATGTAATAACCCATTTAATGTATTGATCCTGGTTTAAGTTTGTATATATAAAACATCAAATATAAACCTCAAGTTGACAATATTCATAACAAGAAGTTCCTTAGTTACATTAACCAAAAAAAATAACTACAAACACCAAATATCAACACTATAAAACTCCTACCTTGATCTTGAAAAACTAACTAATTAGGTTCATCATACATGGAAGTGAAAACACACAAACTTCAAAAGCAGCACAACTTAAACCATGGGAGTTAGGAGTCCTGGCGGTCCATTGAACACTAGACAACAAATGGGTTGTTTCAAGTTTCTAAATTTTTAGATGTTTAGCTTCTTTAAATTTTTCCTTAATGTAAATCACATGAAATCCATAGACCCTTTTTATTCCACACATTGTTTCAGGTGTAAAAATTCAAAATTTGATCGTTATTTTTATTTCTCAAAACTTCTCAAATTGGCAGTAAACGCAAAACTACTAACAAATATCATAGTACTTAGAAAAAACGCATACAAACAAGCACTTAAGTAAGGAATCCCAAAAACCGAAGCACAAAATGAGCTTCTTACCATCCATACAATGTGCATAACATGGTCGAAAGAAGAAAGAATCCTAGTCTGACTCACTGCAATACTCGTGCTAAATTCACACCTGATCACATATGAAGTTCATTAGCATAGAACAACCTCTTTGGTTACAAGACTTAAAGTTTTATTTAAAATTAAATTAGAAGACAAAGTTTATCATAATCAACAACATGGCATTATAAAACCGACTACTGAATAGCTACTACTAGATGACTAAATGTAAATTTCAACTATCATACTCATAGAACTTATCTGAGCATCAGCTATTTGATATGTAAAAGATTAAATTGGCGGTTCTATTGCAAATCATATATAGTTCTTTATCAAAAACACATCGGCCAACTTCTAGAACTAGACATACAAGCGAGATACTAAATAACACACACGGATGCTTAATATGTCCTAACAATGCACTAATCATAATCGCATTTTCAACCATACTCGCGATGCTCTAATAGCATCTAACGATGCATTTACACACTCACTAATGCCCTAATGTGTTCATCGATGCACTAAACATACAAAAAATGCCAAAGTAGTTTCAGCGATGCACTAAACATACAAATGGATGCCCTAATATGACCAATGATGCACTAACATACAAACTAATTCCTTAATATGTGTGTGATGCTACACTAGTCATACTATGCCACTAATGAGCTCTTGATGCACTAAACATACAAACATATGCCCCGGATATTTCCAATGATAATGGATGCTCTACTATGCCTAACGGTAAAAACATATAAATAATGCATAAACATACACACTTGATTCCTTAATATGGTTGTGATGCACTAATCATACTTAGTGATTCTGTCAATACTCGATGCTCACAATATGTTCAACGATGCAACAAACATACAACATTTAACGTGATTCAGTGTGACACACGGTAAATTTTCACCAAAATTTAACTGACAATTAGTAATTCATTTTACTAAGCCAAATTTATTAAGCATGCATAAGCTTTGCCTAATCATTTGAGTAGTTAACTCGCATACGGTAGATAAGCGCATCACTTTTTCATTCATATCATTTTATGAATATTTTATTTTGTCTTATGATTTAAATTATAGGCGAGAGGTATCTCGTTTTCTCCGGTGACCGACACGCACGTTACCGACACTATGATAAGGACCGCTAAAACAATTAACCGATGTCCTGACTTGGAATATTAAAAAGATAAAGTATTTGAACCGCGTAATAAAATACCACGGATAAAAAGTTGTCAAACAATGATACCTTGGTCACAATATGGCTTCAGGGGACACAAAATACTTAAACACATTATCACTTAAACAATGACTTTATAAGACTCAAGTGCAAACATACATAACTATAATGTATATGCATACATCTCATACAATAAATATTCCACATACAAAATACTTACACAAAATAATCATAAGTATACATACACCTACTTTACCATTTATTTACATCACCACTTTGGACTTTTATTTTGTAATCTTATATTACATTTACAATAAAAGGAATTACAAAAGTTAAATATGTCCTCCTTGTTATCTCCCACACCACGACAAAGAGATACAAAATCAAAGGAGAGATATCTCCATCTCTTTCATCGAGAACTGCTCCTCCACCTTCACACGCCTCTAGGAATCTTTCCCAAACCAAGTAAACCGACACCCCTCATCTTAATATTCCTCACCTTCCATACTATATTCATGAAAGAATCTCTTCCCCAACTCTATCTAGATGTGCCCCTACCTTCAAGGAGATCCATGAAGATCAAGATAAATCACAAACAAATCTTTATACCAATCCAAGAAATCCTTTGGCTTTGGAAGTATACCATTTTCGGCTACAAACAAAGAGGCAAGATGGTAGGACTTGGTCAAAGACTCCCTTTTTTTATTTTCTTTTTATGCTACTCGAGAGACTAAGGGCTCACACAAAACAAATCTCAATCCACCACACAAGAAAAGTACTCTCAAGGGTATAGTGAAACAGTTGGGTTTCTTACTCGGATTCGGATTTGGAGGTTTGGGTTGTGTGGAGCTCTCGAGTTAGTATCCTTGTCATTTTAACCTCACTTACATAAGGTTCATCCTTGTTTCTTTTCCTTGTAAATTGTTATGCTACAATCGTGATTAATGTAACTTAAATGGTGAAACTTTGTTTTAATTTTCGATGTCTAAATAAAGCGTTTGGTATTACCTAAATGTCACTTTGATATGATATAAGTCACTTGAGTTTTGAGTTAGTCTTCGATTCGGATGAAAACAGTTTTCTGTCGAGGTAAACGAATGAGAGTTAAGTCTTATTGAAACTTGGTAATTTGACTAGGTAACTAAGTATTTTGATGTTGATAAACCTTGTATATTTTTGTAGATGTTTTGGGTCACGCTAGGAGATGGTTTTTGTTGTTGGTTAGGTTAGTAGTGTTTACGTCGAAGGTATGACAAAGAAAATTTGAAAAGATAAGTTCTATAAATCTTGTAGAGAAGTATCATGTTAGATTCGGGATATTGAGTTTGGTAGCGAGATATTGGGTTGTTGTTTAGCGACTAAGAACCCATCTTGATGCTCGTACTTCTTTTCGGTCGACCTCCGTGTTACTCTTTGTGTCCATAAAAGTCGTATACTAGAGAAACCATTTCAATGCCAAGATAAATTGATAACTTGAGAAGTAGATTTGTTACCGAAAGGTCTTGTGTTTAGGATTAGTCACACTCATGCGAGTCATGGTTAGTCCTCATAATGGGTCGGAGCTCTAGCTATGGTTGTACCATAGTGGCTCGTCAATATGAATGTCAACTTGTAAATCCGAGCTAGTCTTTGCTCATCTTCATTTTTGCTACGAGAATGGGTATATGGTGTAAGGAAAATGAGTGTTTGCTACCCACTATTGACATGAGACCACAAGGGTGGTCTTGAGTATAGATCATATATCCACTAACTTGTGTGCTACTTATATTCGTGATAGGAAACCCACATGGATGTCGAGAGCCTACCAATCGAAACAACTTCACTAGTCATGTGACATTGAAAGGTATCTCGAGCCAAAGATTGTGAGTCTAACTCACGAGTTTAAATGGTATCACAAAAGTACTCTTGTGTCAAGAAGGGTAGAATACATTGGAGTCATGTGGTGACAAATTGAAAACTCCCTAAAGCGTACAAAACTTTTCTGTTGTACCTTGGGGCAGGCCAGGTTTGTCGCCCAAGCCATATTTGGGCGAAAACTTCTCTATTGATCTAATACAAATTCGGGCTTGGGTCCAACAATCATCCCTATCCCATCGGACACGACCCATCCGTGTATTGAAATATTCGAGTGGTACCAAGTCGAGTCACCAAATAACCCGAGGTATATGATCGAAAACTAAATATAAAAACTAGACCCATTTGTCATCTATCACAAATACCATGTACATGTATGAATTAACAAGTGAACAAGGGTTGAAAGTATAACCTACTTAAATGAAGTTTACATAAAACGGTTTAACGTCATGGTGAAAACAAATTTATGTCATAAGGATTACTAGTCACACATTGTATAAATTTTAAGAAAACAAATTTGACAAGTAAATAAAGACCACTACATCATTTTATCATTTTTGAATATGAAAGCCTCTCACTTCAACTTACATATTTTCTAAATTCAATTGGAAAATAAATCAACTATTATGTGATTTTGATACTACTATCATGTGACAACTTAAATAAGAATATATACATTATATATTACTAAAAGAATAACGTAAATATTCTCAAACCAAATCTTGGATTTTACGCGTTAGCAACAATATGAAAAGTATATATACACATCGTTATACACTAGTAAAACCATTTTTACAAATTTTACAAATTTACGTTTAATATTAACACAATTACAAAAAAAACCATTGGACTATTTTAAGTAAGCAGTACTTAAAAAGCGATGAACTAACGCCCTCCTTATCTAGTCAACGTGTCTTTGGTTCCACAACAATCACTAATCCCACATTACGGATTTTGCACAATTGCTAAGGTGAGTTTCATAGCCCCACTTTTACTTGATAAATTGTTTTATACATTTTGGGGTGAGAAATATGCAAAACATTTTATGGACCAAAACTATTACATGATTACTATTACGTGGTTTAGCCTAAGCCCTTATGTCCCTAGAAATGCCCTTTTTCATGAACCGTCAATTCCCCATTGGGAAGCGCGAATGTTATAAATAGATCTATTGAGGGTGACTCCTCCGTTGGTTGGCCATGCTTAGGCCAAGGCGAAACGTATACCATGTCGGAATCAAGTGTTGAGGGACAAAACACTTGCTATGGGCCCATATATTGTATGACATCTTTTAGCATACAGAAGCGTAGTATATCGGTTGCATGAACTTAGAGCTAACGTAATAGACATTCATCCATATATCATTATATTAGTTGTAATGATTATATGCCTTTGCTTCCAAGCTTACTATTTTAATTTAAACCTATGAACTCACCACTTTTAGTCGACCTTTTAGCATATTTCCTCAGGTGTTTAAGATTTGTTCATGAAGGCAAGGCAAGAAGCGGATGTATGGTCGTAGTAGTATTAAAGAAGTGTTTTTACACAAAAATGATGTTTTACATTGGGACCACTTTATCTAATGGGATGTACCCATTTATTTAAACTATGTTGTAAGGCAGTTTTAAAACTATTTTATAAAATCAAGCAGTATGTATTCCGTTCTTTATTACTTGTGTTATGATTCACCAATTAGTAGCTCCGAATAACACGTATTCTTCCGCTAAACAAATTTGGGGGTGTTACAGATTGGCATCAGAGCCTAAGTTGTAGAGAACTAGGTACATATAAACCCTAAACTATAACTACTTTTCACCAAAAACATCATACTACGACCGCCCGATTGCTTGCCTTACTTGCCATCTTATTTAAAGTTCATTTAATAGGATTACATGTTTTATTTCCTATTTCCTTATGCACTATTTCATATCCATCATGAGCATTTTTCCACATACTTACACATATGCACCGTCTTGTCACAGACTATGCCTTCCCAGCCTTCCCTCACGATGTTCAGGAGGACATCCTACTAGCTCACTCACCGACCATCCGCCAGCTTGCACACTTAGCTCTGATCCATACGTCAGGCCACACTAGCGATCCGGCCCGGCTTGCACCTACTCCACTTATACCTACCCTCACCACCACTCCATCAGCCACTGTGGCCAGGGGCAAAGCCCCGTATGATTGTGAGAGTACACGGATATCGAGGCGGTATTCATATGTGCTGCACTAGCTTCTCGGATGACCAGCGCTGCCTACATGGGTCCTTCTACTACCGAGTCATTGACACCATCACCCGAGTCACCACCTCGCCGAGACTCGGAGATCTATTGATTCTTACTCGAGGAAGATCCGGAAGAAGATCGGGAAGAGGATCTGAGGAAGAACTACGAGCCCATACCGGCCGAGTATCACTGGATATGTTAGCATAGCGCAGATGTGAGTACACGGGGTTTGGAGATTGTTCAGAGTATCGGGAGCTAGGACAGAGCTCGGGATGACTGGTGGACGATGACATGGATATTGATGCACCATTTGGATTAGAGGCGAGCCGCTTTTCTCCACGTCGGGGAGAGTAGTGGGATTGATTGGAGATATTGATTGCTGATCAGTTCGGTACTTATCATCTTGGTCCGAGCTATAGTCCGTCATCACCATCGTTTGTACTGCGGCGGACATGGAGCGCCTTGGCGCACCACTACAAGCGACTTGAGACCATTGAGGAAGTTGAAGGCCGCAGACCGAGCGGACTTGTCGGGATCTCGAGAAGATGATCGACCCTCACGAGAGAATATTCATTCGTGGACTCTCATGAGACATTGCTAGGAGTCCATTCGATCGGCTAGAGAGGATCGATCCAACACGCTTGCAAGCTTGCGGCGGCGTGTTGAGGTTTAGACCGAGTTCGCGATGTGTTGTTTGAGCATGGGACTCGAGAACCGAGAGGATGCGACTGGGATTTAGAGTTGAGACTCGAGGTTGAGGGCGTCGAGAGTTGGACAGCACGAGCTTTGGGTAGAGGTCAGACTTCGGATACGGGCGACTAGAGGAGCTAGAGGCGTCCAGTGGATTGCGAGAGATCTTGTCGAGAGAGGATGGAAGGACTCTTGGTTTAGAGTCTATGTTAGCATCACAGATGAGGCGTATCGAGAGATTGGAGGATACACAGCGAGAGCTGATTGCTACCATAGAGCGATTGCATCCTTAGGTTCCATTACATGATTTTATTACACTAAACTGAGCTATAACAGTTAGTGTTAGTCATTATCATCGTATTTCAGTTGTATTCTCCATTGTATTTCCTTTATATTCCGTTGTATTTCGGTTGTACTCGGTTAGTATCTCATCATATGCCGTAGGAACCTTGTAACCAAAATTCTATCTATGACAAACTTATTTTCCTACCCAATTGTCTTTACGTTTATAGATTGCACATATGATCTATCTACGATAACCACACTATTACGTGACACTTACCTTGTTTCAAAGGTTCTATATCTCATCACCTTTCTTACTGCAGAAATGCAAAAGCGAAGATCAGCGTTACCAACCACGGTGGAGCCTCCAATGCTCCCATCAGTGAGTCACTCGAAACCAAGCTGCGCAAGCTGCTATTCCAAACAGTCACACGATCAGTGCTGAAGCCACTACTCACACTAGGGCTACTCCAATCCAACCTATCATGAATCAAGCCATGATCGACCAACTAGTCAATGAGCTGAGTAGCGCCGCTTTAGGCTGCAGCAAACCACTCGTCTACTAATCTTTGGAACTTCAAGACCACCCACTCACACCGCGCACCTTATCAAGACTTTCGTAAAACCATGGTGGAAGCTTTAGTGGAAGAAGGGCTGTCGGTCGACTAGGTGGATCGAAAAGCTCGAGACTGTGTTTCGAATCTGCAATTGTGAAGAAGATTCTAAGGTTAAATATGCATCATTCACTTTCACGGATCTTTGCTTTGACTGGTGGAACAATTTTACGAAATCCGCTAGTATCGATGTTGCCTATGCCATGCCATGGAAAACTTCAAGGAAATGGTACTTGAAATCTTGTCTCGTAATGAGATCAATAAGCTCGAACATGAGTTTTGGAACCTCAAGGTTCAAGGCACCAATATGGTCGCCTATAATCAAGCGATTTCAAGAGCTAGCCTTATTGTGTCCTGAAATGGTTCCCACTGAGACCCGATTGTTGGAGAGATACATCGGAGGATTGCCTCAACCTATCAAGGGCAATGTAACCACTTCTAAGGCTATTGATCTTCATGAAACCATCGAGGTAGCCAACAAACTCATGGACCAAGTAATTGAGGATTCCATGGACAAAGTGGTTGACAATAAGAGGAAATGGGATGACCATTCTCAAGGTTACAACAACTATGAATATCGTGGCAACAACAATAGGAACAACCGCAACAATCAAAACAAGAGGCAAAATGTTGCTAGAGCTTATGCAGTGAATGTCGGAGAAAACCCGTACTCGAGGACTGCACCATTGTGTAATCGATGCACTTTGCATCACAAGGCGATGTACCGTCAAGTGCCGTAATTGTCGGAAATCGGACACTTGACCAGGAAGCTGCAGTCCAATCATTGGCCAGTTCAACGGCTCATTCGGGACCCAAGGCTAATATAACTTGCTTTGGTTGAGGTGAAAAAGGGCATTATGAATGAATGCGAAAGACCAGAACCAAGGTCTGAAGGAAATCAAGAAACCGAGGGAATCCGGAAGCCATGGGAATGGCGATTCAGGGAAATGTTGGACAAACAGTAATCATGAAATGGAGAAGGAGCTCGGGGAAGTCACTATAACCAAAGTGGAAGCTCGAAGACCAAAATTTGTGGGTTGTGACGTACTTTCCTTATAAATAACCGTTATGCATCCATATTGTTTGATACGGGGGCCGATAAGAGTTTTGTTTCTAATACATTTAGTCCACTACCTATATTTCCCCAACCGCATTAGGAAATGCATACAACGTGGAACTAGCTAACGGTAACATAGAAAGAGTAGATACCATCATAAGAGGTTGCACCCTTAACACTTCAAAACCACCCATTCAATATCGATTTGATACCCGTAGCATTGGGTAGCCTTCGATGTATTGTCCGGAATGGATTGGTTAGCAAAATATCATGCTGCCATCATTTGCGACGAAACTCGCTCGAATACCCTAAAGATGAAGTCTAACAATAAGGGGCAGTGTGACGGAAGAACGCTTCAAGATTGCATGTCATTTCTGTACCAAGGTGTTAAGGTATCGAGGAAGGATGTCATATCTTCTAGCCAAGTCACGGAAAGGCGAAGGCGAAGGGAAGAAAAAACGTCGGAGGACGTGCCGATAGTAAAGAATTCCCTGAAGTCTTTCCCGAAGACTTGCGAGGTACTTCCGCGACCGACTGGTTGAATTTCGATCGATTTAGTGCCGGTGCCGCCCCAGTGGCAAGAGCACCTTATCGATTAGCCCCAACGAACTTCAGGAGTTATCAAACGGTTATCGGAACTTCATGGAAAAAGGATTCATCAACCAAGCTCGTCACCATGGGGAGCACCATCCTGTTTCGTCAGAAGAAAGACGGAACCTTCCGAGTGCATCGACTATCGTGAGTTAATAAACTAACCATTAAGACCCGTTACCCACTCCCGAGAATCGATGACTTATTCGATCAACTTCAAGGTTCGAGTGTTTATTCAAAAATCGACTTAAGGTCTGGATACCATCAACTAAGAGTTCGAGAAGAAGACATTCCAAAACCGCCTTCGAACTCGTTATGGACATTCGAGTTCCAGTCATGCCTTTTGGTTTAACCAACGCACCACTGTGTTCATGGACCTCATGAACCGAGTTATGTAAACCCTACTTGGATAAATTTATCGTATTCATTGACGACATCCTAATTATTCCAAGCGTGGAAGAACACGAAGAGCACCTTGGATTAATCTTGGAATTGTTGAAGAAGGAAGAACTGTATGCGAAATTCTCGAAGTGTGAATTTTGGATACCTACCGTGCAATTCTTAGGTCATGTAATCGACAGTAAGGCATACATATAGACCCCGCTAAGATCGAGTCAATAAAGGATTGGGCGACACCCACAACTCCTACTTGAGATCCCCAATTCTTAGGACTTCTGGTACTACATGAGATTTATTGACGGTTTCTCAAAGATTGCCAAATCTTTAACCAAGCTAACCCAGAAAAACGCTAAGTTTGACTGGGGAGAAAAAGAAGAAGAAGCTTTTCAACTCCTTAAAGAGAAGTTGTGTAGCGCACTGTTCGGCCTTACCGAAGGTAGTGAAGACTTTGTTGTATATTGCGACGCTTCACATAAGGGCCTCGGAGCGTATTAATGCAAAGAGAGAAGGTGATAGCATCGCCTCGCCATTGAAGACTCATGAGAGAACTACGCACACACGATTTGGAGTTAGGATCATTTGTGTTCGCACTCAGGAGTTGGAGACACTACTTGTATGGCACAAGTGTGGCGTAAACTGATCACAAAAGCCTACAACACATCTTGGATCGAAAGAAGCTAACATGAGACAACGCCGATGGTTAGAATTACTCAGTGATTACGACTGCGAGATTCGTTACCATCCGGGTAAAGCGAATGTAGTTGCTGATGCTCCTCAGGAGGAAGAGCGGCCAAAACCTCTTAGAGTCAGATCCTTGGGTATGACAATTAGTTCACCTCTTCCGACCAAGATTCTTGAGGCTCAATTGGAAGCACTCAAGGAGGAAAATCGTCTGAATGAGACCTTAACGGAATGCGAATAAAGTGAAAATGGGTTCTAAAAGAACAGCCGGAACTTTGTGTTTCAAGGGCGAAGTTGGATACCAACTCTACGGGAATTTGCGACATCATTATGCATAAATCCCACAAGTCCTAAATACTCCATCCACCCGGATCCGACAAAATGTACCTTGATTTGAAGAAATTGGACCGGTGGCCTAACATGAAAGCCGACATCGCAACATATGTCGACCGGTGTTTAACTTGTATCAAGGTTAAAGCTAACATCGAGACCCCAGGCCTACTAGTACAACCCGAAATCCCCGAGTGGAAATGGGAATGCATAACAATGGACTTTATCACTAAGTTACCTAAAACCACTAGAGGCTACGACACTATTTGGGTAATAGTTGACCGCCTCACCAAGTCAGCACATTTCCTACCGATGAGAAAGTGACGAATGGAAAAACTTGCTCAACTATACCTGAAGGAAATCATCGCACGCCATGGTGTACCAATTTCCATCATTTCGGACAGAGATAGCCGTTTAATTCTCAAACTCGGAAAATCACTTCAAGCGCTTTAGGATCTAACCTCGACACAACACCGATTACCATCCTCGGAACTGGTGACGAAAGCGAGAACAATCCAAACATAGGATATGCTAGAGCATGTGTGATAGACTTTGGAAATGGTGGGAGAAAAACACTTGCCATTAGCCGTTCTTACAATAATCTATCACACAAGTATCAAAGCCGCACCATATGAAGCACTCTATGGTCTCAGTGTAGATCACCTAGTGCTGGGCGAAGTTGGGAAATCACTTCCTGTCCGGATTAATCCGAAACTCCGAGAAAATTGTACAAATCAAAAGCGACTACAAGCAGCTCGTGACCGCCAAAGACTACGCGGATAAAGGAGGAAACCACTTGTTCAAGTGGGAGATAAATTTATGCTCAAAGTTGCGCCATGGAAGGGCGTAATCCGTTTCGGAAAACGTGGAAAGTTAAATCCTCGTTATATTGGACCTTTCAAAATTCTTGCTAGGATCGGACCGGTAGCGTATCGCCTTGATTACCACAAGGACTCAGCTCTGTGCACAACGTGTTTCACGCGTGCAACTTAAAGAAATGTCTTCCACGAAACTCTTGTTATTCCTTTGGAAGAAATCCAAGTCGACGAAAGATTGAATTTTGTCGAGGAACCCATTGAAATCATGGATAGGGAAATCAAACGGCTTAAGCAAAGCCGCATCCCGATCGTCAAAGTCCGTGGAACCTCAAAGAGGTCCGAATACACGATGGAACGCGAAGACCCAATTCAAGTGCAAGTACCCACACCTTTCTCTACTTCACCAAGTAATCCTAACTGAAAACACGAGGACGGTTTTCTCTTCCAAGACGTGGAGGATGTGACACACCGGTAATTTCACCAAAATTTAACTGATAATTAGTAATTCATTTTACTAAGCCAAATTTATTAAGCATGCATAAGCTTTGCCTAATCATTTGAGTAGTTAACTCGCATACGGTAGATAACTGCATCACTTTTTCATTCATATCATTTTATGAATATTTTATTTTGTCTTATGATTTAAATTATAAGACGAGAGGGTATCTCATTTTCTCCAGTGATCGACACTAGCCCGCGTACCGACACTATGATAAGGACTCGCTAAAACAATTAACCAAATCCGCGACTTGGAATATTAAAAAAGAAAGTATTTCAGACACGTAAAAATAAAATACCACGGATAAAAAGTTGTCAAACAATGATACCTTGGTCACAATATGGCTTAGCGGGACACAAAATACTTAAACACATTATCACTTAAACAATGACTTTATAAGACTCAAGTGCAAACATACATAACTATAATGTATATGCATACATCTCATACAATAAATATTCCACATACAAAATACTTACACAAAATAATCATAAGTATACAATACACCTACTTTACTTATATTTATTTACATCACCACTTTGACTTTTATTTTGTAACTCTTATATTTCATTTACAATAAAAGGAATTACAAAAGTTAAATATGTCCTCCTTGTTATCCTCCTCCACACACGACAAAGAGATACAAAAATCAAAGGAGAGATATCTCCATCTCTTTCATCCTAAACACGCTCCTCCACCTTCACACGCCTCTAGCCGAATCTTCCCAAACCAGTAAACCGACACCCCTCATCTTAATATTCCTCACCTTCCATACTATATTCATGAAAGAATCTCTTCCCAACTCTATCTAGATCGCTACCTTCAAGGATCCATGAAGATCAAGATAAATCACAAACAAATCTTTACACCAATCCAAGATCCTTTGCTTTGGAAGTATACCATTTTCGGTTTTACAAACAAAGAGGCAAGATAGTAGGACTTGGTCAAAGACTCCCTTTTTATTTTCTTTTTATGCTACTCGAGACTAAGGCTCACACAAAACAAATCTCAATCCACCACACAAGAAAAGTACTCTCAAGGGTATAGTAAAACAGTTGGGTTTCTTACTCGGATTCGTTTGGAGGTGGGTTTGTGTGGAGCTCTCGAGTTAGCCTTCATCCTTGTCATTTTCGCCTCACTTTACATAAGGTTCATCCTTGTTTCTTTTCCTTGTAAATGGTTATGCTACAATCGTGATTAATGTAACTTAAATGGTGAAACTTTGTTTTAATTTTCGATGTCTAAATAAAGCGTTTGGTATTACCTAAATGTCACTTTGATATGATATAAGTCACTTGAGTTTTTGAGTTAGTCTTCGATTCGATGAAAACATTTTTTCCTGTCGAGTAACGAGCCAGGGAATGAGAATTAAGTCTTATTGAAACTTGGTAATTTGACTAGGTAACTAAGTATTTTGATGTTGATAAACCTTGTATATTTTTGTAGATGTTTTGGGTCACGCTAGGAGATGGTTTTTGTTGTTGGTTAGGTTAGTAGTGTTTAAATTCGAAAGGGTATGAACCAAAGAAAAATTTGAAAAGATAAGTTCTATAAATCTTGTAGGAAGTAAGTATCATGTTAGATTCGATATTTGAGTTTGGTAGCAGATATTGGGTTTGTTGCCGCGACTAAGAACCCATCTTGATGCTCGTACTTCTTTTCCAGTCGACCTCCGTGTTACTCTTTGTGTCCATAAAAGTCGTATACTAGAGAAACCATTTCAATGCCAAGATAAATTGATAACTTGAGAGTAGATTTGTTACGAAGGGTCTTGTGTTTAGGATTAGTCACACTCATGCGAGTCATGGTTAGTCCTCATAATGGGTCGGAGCTCTAGCTATGGTTGTACCATAGTGGCTCGTCAATATGAATGTCAACTTGTAAATCAAGCTAGTCTTTGCTCATCTTTATTTTGCTACGAGAATGGGTATATGGTGTAAGGAAAATGAGTGTTTGCTACCCACTGTTGACATGAGACCACAAGGGTGGTCTTGAGTATAGATCATATATCCAATTTAACTGTTACTACACTATAACCGTGATAGGAAACCCACATGGATGTCTAGAGCCTACCAATCGAAACAACTTCACTAGTCATGTGACATTGAAAGGTATCCCGAGCCAAAGATTGTGAGTCTAACTCACGAGTATAAATGGTATCACAAAGTACTCTTTGTCAAGAGAGGGGTAGAATACATTGGAGTCATGTGGTGACAAATTGAAAACTCCCCTAACGTCAAAACTCTTCCTGTTGTACCTTGGAGCGCCCCTCGTGTCGCCAAAGCCATATTTGGGCGAAACTTCTATTGATCTAATACAAAAGTCGGCGTCCAACCTAAGCTCATCCCTATCGGGCACACAGGCCATCCGTGTATTGAAATATTCGAGTGGTACTAAGTCGAGTCACCAAATAACCCGAGGTATATGATCGAAAACTAAATATAAAAACTAGACCCATTTGTCATCTATACTAATATCCCACATGTACATGTATGAATTAACAAGTGAACAAGGGTTGAAAGTATAACCTACTTAAATGAAGTTTACATAAAACGGTTTAACGTCATGGTAAAAACAAATTTATGTCATAAGGATTACTAGTCACACATTGTATAAATTTTAAGAAAACAAATTTGACAAGTAAATAAAGACCACTACATCATTTTATCATTTTTGAATATGAAAGCCTTTCACTTCAACTTACATATTTTCTAAATTCAATTGGAAAATAAATCAACTATTATGTGATTTTGATACTACTATCATGTGACAACTTAAATAAGAATATATACATTATATATTACTAAAAGAATAACGTAAATATTCTCAAACCAAATCTTGGATTTTAACGCCGTTTAGCAACAATATGAAAAGTATATATACACATCATATACTTACTAGTAAAACCATTTTTACAAATTTTACAAATTCGCTTTAATATTAACACAATTACAAAAAACCATTGGACTATTTTAAAGTAAGCATACTTAAAAACGATGAACTAAAACATTGCCCTCCTTATCTAGGTCTATTGTCGGTGCGTTCCACAACAATCACTAATCCCACATTTCGGATTTTTGCACAATTGCTAAGGTGAGTTTCATAGCCCCACTTTTACTTGATAAATTGTTTTATACATTTTGGGGTGAGAAATTATGCAAAACATTCTATGGACCAAAACTATTACATGATTACTATTACGTGGTTTAGCCTAAGCCCTTATGTCCCTAGAGAATGCCCTTTCTCATGAACCGTCAATTCCCCATTGGGAAACGCGAATGTTATAAATAGATCTATTGAGGGTGACTCCTCCGTTCGGTTGGCCATACTTAGGTCAAGGCTTATACCATGTCGGAAATCAAGTGTTGAGGGACAAAACACTTGCTATGGGCCCTTATATTGTATGACATCTTTTAGCATACGAAAACGTCGTAGTATCGGTTGCATGAACTTAGAGCTAACGTAATAGACTTTCATACATATATCATTATATTCGTTGTAATGATTATATGCCTTTGCTTATGGTCCAAGCTTACTATTTTAATTTAAACCTATGAACTCACCAGCTTTTAGCTGACCTTTTAGCATATTTTCTCAGGTGTTTAAGATTTGTTCATGAAGGCAAGGCAAGAAGCGGATGTGTGGTCGTAGTAGTATTAAAGAAGTGTTTTTACACAAAAATGATGTTTTTACATTGGGACCACTTTATCTAATGGGATGTACCCATTTATTTAAACCGATGTTGTAAGGCCGTTTTAAAACTATTTTATAAAATCAAGCGAGTATGTATTCCGTTCTTTTTTACTTGTGTTATGATTCACCAATTCCGTAACGCTCCCGAATAACACGTATGCTTCCGCTAAACAAATTTGGGGGTGTTACATTCAGCAACCATAAACATAGAAGAGCTAACATAATTTGATGCCCTAATGTGTAATCTCAAGCTGCAAATATACACATAGATACCCTAAGATTTCATATCATTCAATATTAAACACACATGCTTTAAATTAGTGCATCACATTTCATAAAATCTTGTTGAGACATTATATCAAACACTTGTGAGCAATTTTAATAAATGCATCTTTGATGTATTTTTTTGTCAAAACTTAAAAAATCATTACATAATTGATTTTAATATACACAGTTTTGAATCCACACAAATGCTCTAATTTACATATATTTACAGAAAAATGAAATATCATACTTGTATAGACAAAAAAAAGGTAAGATAAGAAAGAGATAAGCTTAAAATAAGTTGAATGTTATATATAACATGAATAAAAAGATTCGTTTGAGTGATTTAAATAACGATGTAACACGGATTTTTTGATCAACATAATTTGCTGGATTCCACAGATGCCCTAATCCAATGGTGTGTGTTTGATCGGATTGTGTGTTTGATGTGAGTGTGTGTCTGTTTGATCGGAGTGGTGGTGACGGAGGCGACAGAGGTGGTGGCGGCGGTGGTGACGGAGGTGTTTGATCGGATTGTGTGTCTAATTTCAATACTAGAAACATATGTCAAAATGATGACCTATTTTGATACCCCTCTTTTGTTTACATTTTTTTTATTTTTTACCTGAACTTTTGATTGTTATCAAAATCTACCATGTAATTTTTTTTACACTTTTACTCTAATTTCACTTTTCTCTAGAACCGGACTCTCTCTCTCTCTCTCTATATATATATAT
The DNA here is from genome assembly GCA_910596185.1 of Chrysanthemum makinoi. NCBI lineage: Eukaryota > Viridiplantae > Streptophyta > Magnoliopsida > Asterales > Asteraceae > Chrysanthemum > Chrysanthemum makinoi. The sequence continues at coordinate 112,505,101 of OU343218.1, forward strand.
ATATATATATATATATATATATATATATATATATACACTTGGTATATATATTGTAATGGGTAATGTAATGGGTAAAAATCTAAGTCCTTAACCCATTGACTAGATACATTGAATATTATTGGGTAAAACCCAAAGTCCATGACCCATACCCATGGAGCTTGATCCATAATCCATGACCCATTGCATGACATCATGCATGAAGTCATGTTGGGTATTATACATGATCCATGACCCAAGACCCATGACCCAATGTCTAGATACATTGCATCTTGTTGGGTATCCATAACCCATGGTTCATAACCCATAACCCATAACCCGGTTTGCAACCCAAAATCCGGACTTAAGCTGACCCGGTTTGCTGCCGGATCCCTTGGATTGCACTAGCCGTATCCCTCTAGGAAGGGATCCGTGGGAACCGTGAAACAGTAGAGAAATTTTCCTATAAATAGTGAGCCATTTTTCTCTTGCAACTCACCCCTTTTACACATACTCTCTTTTTGTATTGTAATATCTCTAAGCTCAGATCCAAAAGATCTTTTTATATAGTTTTGTATTTGTGTGATTCTCTAGGTTCCTCTTAAAGGCGAGATCACCACCTCTTGAAATCGAGCAAGCTCAAGTCCATGAGTTGCCAAGCTTTGTCATCATCAAGACTACTGAAGTTATCTTGTTGATAGTTTTTTCCTCCATCCTTAGAAGTGTTGTGTCGAAGGCATTAGTGAAAGGTGCCAAAAGGTCAAGACGAAGGCATTAGTGATAGGTGCCAAAGGGTCGTGTCGAAGGCATTAGTGAAAGGTGCCAAAGGGTCGTGTCGAAGGCATTAGTGAAAGGTGTCAAGGGTGTACAATCGATATGGTGCATCGATGTACAAGATAGATAGTTTGGGTTAAAGGATATTGATATCCTTATGATGTTTTAATAAGGAGTGTGTCTCCTATGGGTTAGTTGTGTTGCGCTGGGTAGTAGTTCCTCCTTTGTAATGGAACTCGGTATCTAGCCTTGTACCGGATAAAGTGTAGGTGACGTTGTGATAGGTTTGGTTCTACCTCGTGGAAGAACTCGGTGTCTAGCCTTGTACCGGATAAAGAGTAGGCGGCGTTGTGAAGGATTCTCCACCACATTAAGGAGCTTGTGTTGTGTAGTGCTTACGAACTCTCGAGTGGGGAACTCAGGGAGTGGAGTAGGGCAAGACATGTGTCCTTGTAGCCGAACCACTATAAATCCCCGTGTCGTGGTTTTGTGTTCCTTACACTTTATCTTTGCATTACTTGTTTATATGCTTATCTATCATCATCCAACACACACATTAAATAGATTGACATAAGTCGATCTAAATAGTTTAAAACAAAGTTTTAATCGGTAAAGATATTCACCCCCCCCCCCTTCTAGTTTTTCACACAACAGAATAGGAAAAAAAGCATCGGTTCCAGTCAACAGAGAGCACAATTAGGGACGCAAGAGATAAATGGATTCGCAACCAACTCATCCCAGATAAGGTTCACTTTAACACGACTTGATATCCAACAAAATGAGTGTCTTTGGACCTTACGAAAGCACCCCACAGTGGTATGATCGATGCTTGAAAGTATGTTTCGGTTTCTTGCATTCCAAATAACCCAAGCAGCGGTAAAAATTACCACTTCGAAGCACCTGAGTAGAAATGGGTGAAACATCTTATTTTTGTCTTCAATCAGATCATTAACGAGACTTAGAAGCACATGAATATTAATCTCAACTGATCTGAAAATTACACCATAAGAATATTTTTTTCCCACAAAATTTTGACTCGAGCACATGCTATCACCGAGTGCTCTAAATCTTCACAAGAATCTTCACAAAATGGGCAAAGCAGTGAGTCCACATCTATGTTTCTTTTATCTAAATTTAGACGGGTAGGAAATCTATCTTTCTCAGCTCTCCATATGAATACACACACTTTTTCAGGAACAAGAGAAGACCATTTTGTTTCCGAAGATGTAGGGAGAATTTTTTTCGTCAAGAGCAGCTCGAAGAGATTTGACAAAGTAAACACCTGATGATTCAATGGACTGCCTCCAACCATCACTATCATCATTAGTCAGATAAGTATTCCCCACGATGCTCAACAAACCGGATAAATCTTCTTGCTCTCTTCCGCTTCGAATTTGTCTTCTCCAAGCCCATTGCCATTCTATCACACCATCCGAAACATAACACCTTTCTTTAAGTTTAGAAAGTTTGTCCGTTTCCAACTCGAATAATCTCTGGAACATATGAGCAAGGCAGCTAGAACCAAGCCAACAATCGTCCCAAAAACATATAGACTCATCGTTAACCCACACGCTCTAAAAAGATAAGATTAAGGGTATTCCTATATCAGTCACTTCTCGCCATACTTTTGATATGCTCGACCATTCTACTTTTAAATTTAGGCGTATAAATGAGATCTTTTGTACCTCCAAGACTCCCATTATATATCATTGATCACAAATGCCCAAAGAGAGTCCCTATCATCCCGAACTCTCCACCACCAATTAGCTAGAAGAGAAAGTTTTAGGCTACCAAACCCGAGCCCACCATTCTTGATTTTAGCCATTGATTGATTCCACACAACCAAATGTATTTTTTTGTTTTCACCATCACCACCCCAAAGGAACCTACACCTGATACTTTCTAACATCTTAAGAACAGTAGACGGAACTTTATACAATGAGAAGAAATATAATGGTAAGTGTGAAAGAACGGACTTTATAAGTGTAACTCTCCCACCAATCGACATGTTTTTTGCTTTCCAGTAGGAAAGTCTATTATGAAACTTCTGAATGATTGGATTCTAACTTTCGACATTTCTCATAGAAGAACCAATCGGTAACCTTAGGTATGTAAAAGGGAGTCTATCTTCTATACAGTTAATTTTTTGAGCCAAGTGATAAACTTACACTCCCACACCTAACAACTTACTTTTAGACAAGTTTATTTTCAGGCCCGAAGCTATATTGAAGCATCTCAAAATTCTGATTAAATTCATTATGTTTAACTCCGACCACTTTCCAAGGAATAAAGCATCATCTATGAATTGAAGGTGAGTGATTGGAGTAGTGTGAGTACTAACTTGAACTCCTTTTAAGATACCTTTAGACCTTGCTTCAATCAAGGCCACATTTAAAGCTTACACGACAATTATAAATAAGAAGGGTGATAAAGGATCCCCCTGTCGAACGCCTTTTTGAAATTTAAATTCATCGGTTGGCGAACCATTAACAAAAATTGAGGCCGTTGCAGATTGTAAGCAACTTTTAATCCATGTTCTCCACGTGCTTCCAAAACCGATTTGATCCAATACATTGTCGAGAAAGTCCCAGTGACTAACGATTGAACACTTGATATGAGATGTTTAGTAAGATTGGATTAATATGAACACACAAATTTTCCGGTAGCTATAAACAAGGAATATGAAATTAAATCGTAATAATTCACAATTTGATTGCAAATCTAATCACAGGATACATATAAAATGATAGCAAACGAAGGGATGTCGTTTACATTATGAACCATCTCAATGATTTTTTTTTTTAATTAATTAATTTATTTTTATTTTTTTGATATTGCATGTAAGAAGAATATAGTAATGGTAAACTTTAAATAGGTGCAGAGTAAGTTGTACTCGGCCTGAGACCCAAACACATATATCAAAAGAAAGTACAATAATATAATGGTAATATTAGCATTTAGGAAAATAGTTTTAGATTTAGCAATATGGCATAAAAACCTTTAACTTCAAAATAAGTGTCATCTTATATCTCTTAAAAGCAAATTTCTCTATTGTTAAGGGTTTAATTCTAAATTTTCGCGTGCAAATAAATACCTAGTATCCTTAAGATATTCAAGGTCTTATGGCTGAATTTGGTAAAGATGTGTTGACGTATTTAAATTAATCTTAGCTTAACTAATCCATTACTCCATAGTTTAGTACTCGTGTGTCATAACTTTTGGTCTTGGATTGAGACATATGATGGAATGTCAACTTACAGGTGATTTAGAATTCATATATATATATGTTCCGATCAAATGCATTAAAAAAATGATAACCTAAAATTAAAATGAAAGCGAATTACATATACTCCGTAATAAATTTTGTGCTCGTGCGTCCTGAAACTTATATACAGATAGATCGATCTTCAAGAAAAATTACATGTGCATCAATAGATTATTATTATTATTCCTATATAAATATTTTGTTAAAGAATTTACCCTGAATGAATAAGATCAAAGTCGAAGGGTCTGGGAACTTTAAGTTAATCAGAAAATTAAGGTTACCATGAACTCGACAACTCCCCTAACAAATCAGATCATAAATATTCCAAAATAACAAGTTCTGCTTGCTTGTTTTTGGCTTCTGAATTAGAATGATGACATCTTATTAAGCTAATGCATCAACTTCATATTGCAACTGTGGAAGACCTGTACGTCTTTGTTAATAGCATCAATGGGTTTTCTTACGTTTCCAGTCGATCAGTTGAGAACAGTTTTAGACCCCCTCATCTTGATCATATGCTAGGTACAGCTGCATGCCTCCTGTTATGCGCCAAATGTCGCTATCCCATTTTTAGGTGAATCACTATCTCTGTAGTAAACTTTCACCATGGCCTCCTCAACCTATGGTTCACATTTTCACCTTCCTATGTTGTTCCACTCTAATTCGATGACCTCATAATTTGGGGAGTACTCAATATTTTCTTGAAACACCCATCTTTAGCTAATGATATATACTTGCGATTAGTTAGTTTTTCTATGCTAGATCAAGTACGTATTATTAGAAGAATCTGTATATAATTATGTACATTTAGTCCACAACTTAATTACTATATGCTCATTCCCAGAAGAAAAGCAATTAACTACATAAGTAAATGTTTTTCCTTTATGACAAAAGAGTGTACGTATTATGCTATTTTATCATGAAATTTAGGCTAGCTAGTTTTAATTAAACACTCCGGTTCATAGGATATTCATAGAAGAAACACTCCGGTTCCCAGTTGATAGATTTATTTATTTATTTTTTTGGAACGGCATTATTATTAAGCTCCGACTAGCAAGAGACTAGTGAGGAAAAGAAAGAAGCAATACAGTTACAAACGATAAGTACAAGCCGCAATTGGGTCGGCAATCCAATCTAACCAAATAAGATTGATGTTCTTATTCCTATGTTTCATCCATGAATGAGAGTGGATCACAATGTCTTCTCCAAGGGTATCTTTACACGGTGGTTTAGAGTAAAAGCAAACACGGTTACAATATCGCCAAATGATCGAAATGGTTGTTTGGATCACAACATCAAGACCCTGTTTTGCCAAGTTATGGATATTCACTGAATCACTCCATGACCGTATGTTTTGCCAGGTTACGATATTGCCAAATGAGAGTTAGTTAGATTGGATATATAGTTAATCCTTATAAACTTGTAGCTTAACTGTATGTTCATTTTCTTTTTCCTTTCCTTCCTCCAGCACCATGCTAGAGTGTTAATAAAATTGCCGTTTAAAAAAAGCTAGTTTTAATTAAATGTTCTAGGTTTTGGTGATACAAAATATCCTTCCAGTTAATTGTATGAACTCTGTTTAAAAAACATAATCAATGTGAAGCCAAATTAAAAGTTTGTTTTAAAAAGGAAAGATGATAAGAGGTACGTATATCACAGGGGCACATAAAAGGCGAACCATTATGGTTAAACGATAGGAAGCTTTTGATATTTATTTTGGAATAAGAACTCTTTTCATCAAATATATAAAACTAAAGTAATATTGAAGATTCCTTGATATACGTAGTGTTATTGTTTTTTGAAGTTAGTTGATCACAACAACTTAGGTTTCAGAGTTTTTGTATCCGTTTGATTCCTAATTCCTCTCCATGATATTTAATTTAATATATTAAAATATTAAAGGTCTTTTGGCTAAATTTGGTTTAGATGTAGACGTATCTTAATCTAAATTTTGTCTCTTTTGTGGTCACTGTTACTAGTAGTCTAAGCAGACTAAAATTTAACAAACGTAATTATTGACGTAAATGTCAACTGTTTACTAGTTTGTTTTCAAAATTGTTTTGTCTTGAAGCCAGACATGAACAAATGTCAACTTGCAATCGGCGTATTTAACAACAACATATTTTTTCATGTTGTAATACAAAAAAGGAAAAAAAAAAAAAAGGACTTTTATTTACGTCATTAATTGGACCATTTAGTGACGAAATAAAATACTCGTCATCAATTCTTGTCACAAGCTAAAACTTTATGACGGAACTCATAGGTCGTCATTAACTTGTCACAATTTTACTTATTATTCACGAGAACAGTGAGGACATCCAAGTCGTCACTAAATTTTACTTATTAGTGACGAAAGTGTTTGTCATTGAGTTGATAATTGTCTGTGAAGAACATGTTTGTCATAAGAAAACTTTTATATATATTCACTGGTACAGTTGAGGTGGCGTTAGTGACTTTCTAAAAAAATGACTTGAACGAAAATATTATCAAACACAAATACTAACATATTCGTCTTTTATAAGAACTAATAAGTATTAATTTAAAAAAAAAAAAAAAAAAAAAAAAGAAGACTTGTACGTTTAAAACAAAATATAAAATTAGACCTAAAGATATAATTGATTCATTTAAAAAATTAATTGATGAGAAATGAAAAAAGAGAAAAACTACATCACAATTGTCAACAAATGAACGAAATAAATCTATTAGTAAGTCTTATTATAAATATAGCACTAATAATAATTTTTATATAGATCAAATACAAATACTAATAATAATTCATTTTCCCCAATTTTTATATAGATCAAATACTAATAGTTCTTTCAAGTTCCTCTTTTTGTTATCCTCTCCAACGTCATCTTTTAAACACTTGCACCACCACCATCGTCGTCAGCACTACCGCCACCTTTGTAGACCACCACTCACCATCGTCGTGGACAGCCACCGCCGTCGCGCACTACCGCGTCGCGCCACCATCGCCGCCGTGTACCACCACTGCAGCGCTCCACCGCCGTTGCACACCACCTCAATCGGCATTGTTAGCAGTTGAAGGTATGAATAATTGATTCACTTATTTCACTCTATCACGATTATTTTAATCTAAATAATGCTATACCTTTATGTAATTTGTATTAGTTTAGGGATTTCGTTCGTTTTGCTTTGTGTATATTACTACTAGATAGAGAATATCGTTAGGTTTTGGTATAATGTCATCCTACTAGAATGATATAGTGTGAGAATTTTGCTGAATTGGTTGATTAACCACTATTAAATTAGATGCAGGGAAGGTGTTCGATGAAATGCCTAAGAGAAAATATTAGCATTCGATGATTGTTAGCTAAAGTTAATATGGACCTTTACCATGACTATTGATTTGACTACGGCATATGATGGGTAGCATTGTTTAGACAGTTTGGTAATAGGAATTTACGTTTTAATTTTTTGCCAAAAAACATATGTGAGCGAGCTTGAAAATGGATTCCTAATTTCAAGACGCCAAGTGAATATTGTTGCATAATATAAACAAGTTTAAAATAAGGTCCAATCTAAGTATGCCTTAAACAAAATGTAGGCTACTTCCTTGTTCGTATCTTCTCCGATAAACCCCTTGACAATGTGGATCTTCTTCAGACAAGTTTGAACCCAAAAATGATATCAAGGATCACACATAATGGCTAAAGGAGGTTTATTCTAGAGAGAGAAAGCTAGAGAGAAAAAAAGAAGAAATTATATTAGAGAGAAGATGGTGTTCACACACATACACACATATAAGACACACCCTTTCTTCACATGAGGAGAGGGGTTTATGTAGTTAGGTTTGTGGACCGAATGGGCATAAATGGGCCGAATGTTTGACTATCGAATGAACTTGGTCCATTAGCTACATAACACTTAAGCTACTATTCATCTAGGCCCCAAGCTATTGCTAACATATTACACTTATTAAAAGACTTGTAGACGCTAAAATGATCGTCACTTCAAAAGCCAACAGTTGGTACTAGCCTTTATTCGGTGAAGGGAAATTGGTAGGCAAATTAGGATATAAACTATTTACTACCATATTTTCTTAACATTTGATTCTTGTTCTTAAGTGGTGATCACTTGAAGTCACTATGTAGGTTGTATCTCATGCATTATGGCCATTTATAACAATGTACATTCATACATCTAATTTCTTGGTTTAAACTTTTTCATTGTGGTATTTTGTGTTTCACAACTATTTTTATGTTGAATTGGATAGAAATGATGACCTTAATTATGAATACGATGACTATGAAAGTTCGTCTTGTGTGATCGAGTTCTCTACATTGTTTTTTTGTTGATCATAACTATTGAAGTTGGAGAAGGAAAATATGCTAAATTTGAGACTACAAGGTGTCCAACTTGACTATTCCACTATTTTTTTGCCATGTTCGACGTAAACGTACATGGTGTTTTGCTTTCTTTCTACACTTTTATTTAAAATGCAATGATGAGTTTGATTGTTTGCTTAAATGATTTCTGTTTCTCATGCAGGCCTACGTTCGGTCAGTTAAAATAGTCAGCCAAGCTTACACAAGTTAGCAGGAGGTTGTAAAAGCATACCCAAGTACTCTTTTTTCTCACATTGCATGAAGTTTCTTAATAAGTCTCTGAAAATTGTTAGCTTATTCTATTGTATATTTTAGAAAGGATGCTGAACTGACTAGTTAACTTAAAAACTCATATACTATTGGATGTTTAAATGAATTTCAGGAGAAAAGGGAATAATCAGAAAAGTGGACGACCCCGTACACTAGATAGAAGGGATCATTCTTTCATCCCATAATCAAAGGATCCATGGCTCAGGTATGTTCTTTGTCATTACTTTCCTACCTTATTGTTTGTTTTTAACTTGTAGTTTGTTCGTCTAGTTCTGCAAGCCTCCATGGTGGTTTGTCTTTTAGTCAGCTATCCTTATTTACCTTGTAGGAAACAGAGTTAATGGTTCTAACTGATTTTCTTGCGATGTAGTTATAAGGTAGTAATTAATGGGCTGTGTTTGTTTTGCAGTGTAGAGATTTTCTTAGACGGGATGGTATGTACATTCTGTCTCCATACATCAACAATTAATTGATCTTATAATTATATTCGTTACTTTTATGTGAGCGACTTTATAAACTTTATATTTATAGCCTTCACTCTGATTCAACCGTAATGGTTGGTTTAAGATCTGTGTGATAAATTGGTTTATTGTTTTGTAGAGTGGAATGCAAAATGATGTAGCTGCTTCATCTTCTACACCAACAGAGATGTTTGAAATGGCTTAAGCGCATTCCTGGACATTTGAAAGGGGGTTCTGCTCCAAAGAAGGAAATTCCGGCTAATGAGAGATTACGTAAACAAGTGGAGCACGAGAGGAAACGGGCAGAGGCTAGTGAGGAGAAGGTCGAGCAACTCATAGAAATGTGTACAACTTTGGTAAAAGAGAATGCAGATATTAAAAGGAAAATGGGTTATGTACTTGACCAACTAGCTCATCTCACTGGTGTGCAACTTCCTCAAGAATTTGTGAGTCTTCACTCTTTCCAACTGTCTTAGATTTTTGTTCAGTCGTATTAGTTAATTAGTATTGTGGTTTAGGAGCTGCAAAGTTTTTAGTTAAAAGTCATAGGTTTAGGGGTATTAACGGTTATATTGTGGTTTAGGAGCTACAAATATGTTTAATTAAAAGACAGAGGTTTATGTAGATATTAGTTGACCCTAATAAAGAAAATGGTCAACTGGGTTGAACAAATTAAAAGTTGCCTAGAGCATATTCAGCTAATTCCATATACTCAGGTTCAGGTGGTAATAAATTGCCGATTTGGGTTATAGAAAAGGCTTCTAATTTCTTGCTAGAGATTCTTCCGCTTGTAACTTTGCAACTGTGTCGACTGAATATCCGTTATAAGAATCCGTTGATTTTGCATTCTGCATACCTTCACTTTGTGAATATGATATTTCCTTATCTGATCATACATCTTTAGCTAAGGGACGTGGATTAAACGATAAAAGTAGTCTAGTGTGTTTCTTTTAGGATGTTTATGGTGAACGTAAGCGGGTCACTTATTTCAGTAGCAAATAATCAGACAACGATAAGCAAACCTAAATACTCTGTCTAATACTTGTAGAGTGTAAACTTGATAGATGATGCTTTCTCAGTTGCTCACTATTAGACTAGGGTGTGTTTAACTGTTTAGTGTTTACTGATGTTTCTATGAGCAATTGACTATTTTAAGATCACACACTCACACTAGTGGCAACTTTTTATGTGTTTCAGACAAGTGCATGAGAGCTCTATTACATGTTTTAAGATAAAGTTAAGTTTTGAAACACCTGGATTGTTAAACCAATATTCTAATCAAAGAATCCTTGTGGTTCATTGAAGCCATAAGGTATGTTTTTCTTTTCTTTGACTTTATACAACGAACTTGATCCAATTTCCTTTTTTTGTTTTGCAGTGGTGATTTCAGTTTACGGACACAATATGATTTCAAGACATTGAGTTGAACACAACCTAGAAATACTTTCAAGACCTGGAGTTGAGCATAACCTGCTGCATATACTTTCTCTTATGAAGATATACTTTGTTTACATTACACACTTCATACATGTAATCGAGCTTTACTTTGAAGTATTTATGATGTATACATGTAATCGAGCTTGTATGATGCGAAATGACGTTAAACTTGTTTACATTGCGCACTCCATAATGCCGTTTGATAAATACAATTATGTTTGCGTGTAAAATCTCCATTTGTATCTATGGTCAAATAGTCATTAGCTTTAACTTTATTATTCATAACAGTGACGACTATATTATGATGATTGTAGTGACGCCTCTTTGGTCGCCAAATTGTACATTTGTGACGACCTTTTATGGTCAATCAGACCAAAATTAGTGACGACTTAAAGCCATTAGTGACAAATTTTGTGACGAAAGATGTCGTCAAAATTTTTATTGACAACTCTGATTTTGTCACATATTAATGACGACCTTTTGCATTTTCGTCTCTAAAAAAAATTAGTGACGGACCTATTGTGACGACAAGTGACGACCTCAGTTTTCGTCACCAAGTAGGATTTGTGACGACTTTTTGCTGTTAGTGACGAAATCCTACTTGTCACTAAAACCAGTTTTTCTTGTAGTGTCTATCAGGGTGGATTTTCACACCTTGATCGAATACCAAGAAATAATATGGAAAATAAGTGGAAAATGTCAACCCACTAACATTAATTTATACTTCAGAATTTATATATTTTCTTTCATGTATCATTAAAATAAGTGGTTTTCCTAGATTTACAATGGTCTGTGGATGTTGTAGACTTGTAGTTAGTCAAAGCTCTATCAATTTTGTTCTTCATGTTCAAGCTGTTTAGTTCAATAAACTTGTACATATTAGAAAGATGTCTTTCCTTTATTAAATCAAAAATGGAACTCAATCTTGAAATCAATAATTCATATAACGCCAAAAAATAATAAAAGAAGATCGATGCAAATAATCTCAAGTCCATGTATTTCATGATTTTAGTTACACTGAAAATACTAAATACTGTAATATTATATTTCAAAAAAAGAAATACTGTAATATTTTTTGATGAGCTCACAATCACTTGGTGATTGGACACCTTAGATACACTTTGGAGTTTGGATACCGCTAGGGCCAATAGTTTGTTGGTTAACTTCACTTGATTATGGGTTATGTTATACAAACCCTCCTTATATTGTAATTTCAAGAGGTTTTGGTCAAACCGTACAACCTGTGATGCACACAGTACAAGCTGATGATACATCCAATGATTGGATACCCTCTCTATGGGAAGGTATGGATATGTCACCCCCTTAATTATTCTGCATTTTACATATATTTTGTATGCGTTGGAGGACACTGTTAGCCTAGCCTATTAGTTATTTGTCGGTTAACTTCACTTACAATTATTATGCATTTTACATATATTTTGTATGAGTTGGAGGGCACTGTTAGTCTAGCCTATGAATTGTATGTCTTGTTCTTTCGAATACTAGCTATATAGACTTCAATCTTCATCCACTTTTCTGCATCTTTGTTACTCATTAGAGACTTTAACCTTGATATTCATAGACCTGAAGAGCATATACATTTTTGCTTTAATTATGGAAAATACTTCATTAAAAAGCAAGTGACATGCAAGAGGCATACATGAGAGGCTGAGAACATGCCTATAGAGTAGATCCTTAAATAGAGCCGTCCAAAAAAAAAAAAAGTTAGAGTTTATAACATCTCTTTAAAGGAGTGTGCATAACTTGAATGGAGCGTCCAATCACTTGGTTCAGTATAACACCTTCATACATCATCTTTATATCCACAATTTATCATTCATGAGTATTGCTCATATATATGTACGTAAAGAGCAAAAAGAGTGAAAAATAATTTGATAGATAAAAATATAGTACTAATCACCATGAACTCAACAGTTCCTCTAACAAATCAGATCCCAGATCTTCCAAGATCAACAGGTTCTTCTGCTTCTTGTTATTTTCTGTCGGATTTGATGACAAAGAAGTTCGGTGAAGCTTATGCATCTTCTTTATAGCAAGTGCAGGAGACTGCCCATCAAAGTTAGCACAGCACTGGATTTCTTTCAAAGATTCCTTCACGATTTCCACAGGGAAGTTCTGAACAGATGAAGAACCCCTCATGGAATATGATGCTTGATCGTAAGCCAATGCTGCTGATTCTGCAGTATCAAACGTCCCCAGCCAGACTCTCTTACCATTTCTGGTTGAATCCCTTATCTCTGCAGCAAACTTTCCCCATGGCCTTCTTCGAATACCAACATATTGCTTTGTCTTCTCTCTTTCTTCTCTCCTCGCCGAATTTGTTTCTACTTGATTTGCGGAGTAGTTGATATCTCGTTCTTGAAATGATGGTGAAATGTCCATCTTCAATTCATGACACTTAATAATGTTTGTCTTTCTGTCTAAGAGCCTTAGAAGCATCTATATATATAGTATTATGGATCAAGCAAGTCAATAATATATTTATTTGCTGATGTACAAAAATCAATAATTAAGAAGATTGAAATCTAACACTTATATTGACTAAGTTAATACTACAATACATTTAAATCAAACTCTTAGTAATTTGTTAACTCCATAATAATATGGAAACCCCTTCAGTATTACAAATGTTGACAGAGCAGATAATATTTTTGGGGCAACATTAAGGCGTAGCTTACTTGGTAATGGAGGAGAGGACTTTGTAAAAAAATTGGTCATGTTCTCCAAAGGTGGCAGACGCACGCTCTCCCGAAAGGGCCACAAAATTAGTCTAGACATTGATTTTCACATATTGTCTTCAGAACCAGTTGTTTATTTATTTATTTTATTTTTTCCTATTAGACTGAATTATAAAATGTAATAGATAAAACTGAGGGGGAATAAAGAAGGGATAATTGTTTTTAAATGTAACGAAGTTACCACTTTTTATTAAGTTGTGTATGTTATTTTATTCTATTTATTAATATTTTTATTTTTATATTTTTTTGTTAAACAATGGAAACATGTTACTAATCATACTATTATGTACAATGTTTAATGTTTTTCCTTTTTTTTGCCGATTTTGCATTGTTGACCACATTGACCCTATTTTTCTTAGCCATGGCCCACTCACAGCGGATATACCTTTTTTCATGGTCACTTATCTGAGACTATATATATGCATCAGCAACCAGGGTGTGTTGATTCTACTCACCCTGATTATGTTTGTCATTTGCACTGTTCGTTATATGGGCTTAAATAGGTCCCTCGTGCATGGTTTCAGTGCTTTGCTAGCTTTGCTACACGGATCGGTTTTCAGCACAACAAAACTGACACGTCTTTAGTTGTCTTTCAATGTAGTACTGACATTTCTTATCTCTTGTGTTAATACAAACAAACCATAAAAACGTTTATTTATAGTTTACGATCTTTTAATGTTTTGTCGATAACAAACGTAAAATCATTTTAACAAAATAAATTAAATATGTAAAAGCTTTGAGACAATAGTTTACTAACACACTTTTACTAAATGTATTAAAACCATCAAAACATGTTTAGTAAATAAGTTATATAAAACGAAAGACATTTTTATAAAACACTAACAAGTAATGTTGTTTACATCCTATAGAAATGTATATGTGTGATAACATCAAATTATCCTGAATATTGAGTGTCAATTTCCCAAGATAATACTTGTAATTTATATCATTTATATGGATTTACGCTTGTTTTCCATTATATTTCACTTTCAGGTAAATTACGAGCATTGGAGCTAAAGAGACGCGGATTTGGAGAGTTTATTGAAGATTTATCATAGTATGCTCACTTTGAAGAAGTTACGAGCGTAACTCTCTCTCACATTACGCCAGTAACTAAAGCGTGGCTGAAAACTAACTTAACAGAAGATTACGGTGTAACTCTATCCAAGATTACGACGTAACCATATTAGGTCAAATGAGGTTCCGCACCGCTACTAATTATGTCGTAACTCATGCAACAACTACAGCGTAACAAAGATTTATTGAAGATACGGCGTAACTCCTTCCAGAGGTTACGCCGTAACCAGCTGATATTAGTGCAAAATACAAGGAATTGTATGTTACGGCGTAACTCTTATAATTAGTTACGCCGTAACCAGATCTGGCCTAGAAATACCTCACGATTTCTAGCATTTCAAATCATCCCATTTCACACACAACATTCAGAGAACGTGAGAAGAGTGAGGGCAAATCTAGAGGAGCATAAGGAGCTATCTCCAAGGGAGAAATCACTCCCCTACGATAAGCATTAGCTTTTATCTTTTCTTTACTTTCAATTCATGTATTTCGTAACATTAAACATTGAATTGATTTTTATAGTTAATATGGTGACTAAGCACCTCTTGGTGCCTAGTTATGATTCCTAATTGTTTTGTTTAGCGTTTACATTGCCGTGTAATTATTTCTAAGTGTATGCATGCATAGTTTGTTGGTAGCTACCCTTGTTTGGGTAGTTTTGAATGGCGGTAGAGGCTAGTTATTTAGGAGATATGACCAACTGACCCTAAGTAAGTAGGCGAGACGGGAAGGGTAAGATATGACCAGCGGCGACCCTTTCTACTCGTGCGATTTGACCAACTGATCACCTACCGTTTGGATGAACTTAAGAAGTAAAGGATGCGTGTTTAAGATGCTAGCGCCCGGTCACTCACTATTATGAATATAGCATGTAGCGGTACTTAATGACTTGGCTTAGGGGACCACAACGACTAGACTTTTGAGGGGACACGACTTCTCGATGGGACCCTTTGCTTATAGGTTAGGGCCGAACGGACCAAATCTTTGTCCTAGCGACTTTGACCCCACCAGAAGTAATTGGAAGTAATTAGACGTAAACACTACTAATTAGGATGAGTAACTAGGTTAGCACCTCTCTCTCTATTGATCACAACCTTCATCTTTATTTGCTTTAGTAGTTAATCATATCGAAATCATATTAAAATCTGTGACACCTAGATTTAGTTTAAATCCACACACATAGCTCTTGGGACGACCTCGGTTTTACCGAATACTACACTACACACGACCAGGTTACACTGCTGTTAGTGCATTAGGGTAGACCATAGGTATAACGAGTAATTATAAATATTAAAACACAGTCAAGTAAAACACCGCATCAAGTTTTTGGCGCCCATTGCTGGGAGATTATATTTTGTTTTAAAATTTTCTCAAATTCTCACGATATCTTTTCAAGTTTCAGGTACCATGGAAGTTGTTAACATTGATGACCTCACTCTTGAGGAATATTTGGCGTTGACAAGAGAAGAACAAGGGTCGGGGCTCGTAAGACCGGCAATTGGGGCTGATGTCCGTTTCGAGATTAAAGACCAATTTATGAGGGAGCTTCGTGCTAACCCTTTTTCAGGAAACAGGGACGAAGATGCATATGAGCACGTTGAGAATGTCTTGTACATCTGTTGGAATCACTCCTAAACCTAAATCAAGTGTTAGTGATTCATATGTAATAGTTATCTTAATATGGACTTTATGTTAGTTATTAGCCTTAGGCTTATGTAGAAGGCCCATAAGCCTAGGCCTAGTCCAATAAGGAAAAGGATGGGAACTAGGAGTGTTGCCCTAGCTTCCCTCCTATAAATACCTTGTAATAACCCTCACTTGAGGGTTGGTTGTTCAATTTATCTCTTTCACATACTCCTACGCATAACCGTCCTTAGTATAACGTGTGTGTGTGTTTGATTTATTGTTCATCCGATCTCTTCTTCATCTTATCTCTTCTATTGATACTTGTGTTGCATATTTGGGAACCTAACAGTGGTATCATTCACCAAATAGTTGGGTGAACATATTGTTCTTGAAGTGGGTTTTTGGTCCTACGCGTAGAACATACGCTTCGGTGTTGATACTTTGGTTTGCTTAAAGACGCATTTTTTTCACTTTTTAATCCAAGATTCTTGTACTTTCAATGTTTTAAGGTGTTAAAATAACTGTTTTTGGCAAAAAGTTTCAACCTTTACGCTTGGATCATTGTTTTTAAGCTTGTTTTTGTTCGAGGGTTTCATCCTTCGCGTAACTGTTTTAGACGCTTTGGATCATCAAGCTTCACACTTTTGTGTTATTTTGGTGATATTGAAGCTATTTCATCACAAAAATCTGGTTTAGAAACATCTTTGGGAAAAAGTCACTTTACGAGTAGAACTACGCGTATCAAAACCCTAGTTCTACGCGTAACTCACTCCTTGGTTTGATCTTCAGTTTAGTGGTTTACTCCGTGTTTTCTTGCTTGGATAAGTCTGAAAATACGTCGACTTTGGATATCTTTTGCTTTGTGATAGTGTAAAAGATCATTTGGGCAAAACCCTAAAATTACGCATAAGCATAAAGCTTACGCGTAGAAAATCCTACGCATAAGATTTATCTTACGCCTAAGCTTAGTCTTACGCATAAGGTAATCCTACGCCTAAGTTTTCTACGCCTAACTTCTTGTTTTACGCTTAACTTTAGTGTTTGTTCCTTTCTTACGCGTAAGCTAAACCTACGCGTAACTCTTGCTGTTACGCGTAACTTTGGTGTTTTTACGCATAAGTGCTACTTGGCTATTGTGATTTCTACGCCTAAAGATACTTCATCAACAAAGGTTCATTCGACTACAAAGATCCATTTTACCAACATAAGTTTTCAACATGTCACAACCACCATACTTTAACTATTTTCCTTACAGTTATAATCAACAACAACAACAACAACTAAGTCCACAACATCAACAATGGAATCAACAACAAGCAGTTTATCAACAACATACTCCACTACTTGCAGTTATTCCACAACCTCAAATGGTACAACCACCACCTAGTCTTCAAGTACAACCTTACACAAACTTCTACAATCGACATCCATCCAGGAATACTATGAAGGAACCAACATGGTTTGGCAAGATGTGTGAAGCCTTGAGTAGCCAACAATCAATTCATGAAGCTGGCTCACTTGATAGACCTCCAATGCTCACTCCGGGTAATTATGATCAATGGGTGATTCGGTTCTTTAGGTTTTGTGATCTAAAGAAGCCACATGGAAAGTTTTAAAGAAGGTTTCATTATGGAAGGTCCATTTCAGATGCCTATGTCGTTACACCGGAGATCCTAATGCTGTTCCACCAAGAGATGATGTCATCAACATTGCAACTGTTGCAGAACTCACGGGTGATCAACTTCTACACTTTGAAGCCGACGAAATTGCAATGCAATACATCCTTTTAGGATTACCTAATCCAATCCTTCGAAGTGTTGATGCTCAAAAGATTGCAAAAGCAATGTGGGAACAGATTCATCTTCTTATACAAGGCACAACACTCAATCAGGAAGAAATGGAATCCAAAATCTACTTGGCTTATGAACACTTCATGATTGAACCGGGAGAGTCATTAGAATCTTATCATCATCGCTTTTCAGACATCATTAATGATTTGGACAAACACAATATCATCATGCCACGAATTGCTGTCAACACAAAGTTCCTAAGTAGTCTTGGTCCGGAATGGGAGAAGTATGTCATTTTTCTCCGTCAAGCTAAAGATATGCATCATGCTACCTACGGATTGTTGTACGACTATCTGAAGCCTCACCAAAAGAAGTTGATAAGGAAAGGATTCTCCGTGGTCAAACTGTTTCACCATCACTTCCGGACAATCAACAACTTGCTTTGTGGGCTCAAACAAATATTCCTCCTCAACAAGCTCTTCAACCCGCTCCTCAAACAACTGCAACCATCAAACCTTCTGATCCGTCACAGCAACAACCTCAACAAAATCAATTGGTTCCATAGAACAACAACACTGCTCAAGCTCTTTATAGTGAAGCTGATGAGGACTCTGATGCCTTCGATGAACTACAACAAGGATTTGTTATGATTGCTAAAGCATTTGGCCATTATACAAACAAACCCAACAATGGCATTCGTTCTTCATCTAATACAAAGAATCTGGCTGTTGTGAACAATGGACGTGTTGAAGTTCAAAATCGTGGTTATGGTCGTCAGATGGGAGGTGGTCAAGGGTTCAATGCTATGGGAAGGAATAACATGGGTGCTCAGCAACAGCAAAGGGCTCAAGTGGTTGAACAAGGAAATGCTCAGAATGGGGTTAATGGTCTTCGATGCTATAACTGTAATGAGAAGGGTCATCTGGCTAATGCATGTCCTAAACCGAGGACAAGAGGCAGTGCTTATTTCAAAGAGGCTTTGCTCTTGGCTCTTAAGGATGAAGCTGGTGGAACTCTTACCAACAAGGAACGAGCTTTATGGCGGATGCAGATTCTGATGATGATATGGAGGACTTGCAGGCTAATGCAGCAGTAATGTTGATGGCACAAATGCAAGCTCTACACATGAGTGACACAGGCCCAGTGTATGACACTGACGGCTTGTCTCAGTACATGAACAAACAATTATCATCAATGATCTGATATCTTCGCCACTTTCTCTATCTGACAAGGATCAGAGTGTTCAACATGACTCTTCCACATCTCATTCCGATGATTATCAAATAGATCTCGTAGTTATATTTGATGATCAAGATGACCGTATGGTTAATATTGATAATCAAGTTGACTCCGTCATTATATTTGAGGATCTAAAGAATGATCATGTTGAGAATCACGTTGAACAAGATGAGCTTTTGTCTGACAGATAAACTGAGCTCTTGACCTTAATTAAAGACCAACATTCTCGTTTGGAAATTTGCACGAAATTAAAAGAGAAAAATGCACTGTTAACCAGGGATAATGAATGTTTAATTCGACAACTCAATTTTTTCAAAACTCAAGAAAACCGTGAAAAGGTTTTGAAGCCGCTTTCCCAAATCACACCAAAATGAAAAATTTTTGGAACGACAGATTCGTGATCTAGCCGCTTCGAAGAATGCTTTGTTGTCTCAAATAGAACAAATGAAACATGAACATAAACAACAAATTAACGCTCTTACTTTGGAAACTCAAAAAGCCAAGGCTGAGTTGTTAACTTGTCAAAAACAGTTCTCTGAGTACAAAAAGCATTCAACGAAATGAATAGATGACTATCTTGAGGAAATTGTCGACTTACAAAACAAAATCAAAGAGTTTAAAACTGTTGTTTATAAACATGGTGAATCAATCACAACGATTCAAAAGTTTTCTTTCAAACCAAATCCAAATGGATATGGACCGAATCTTGCGATTATAAACCTAAGTTTTCACACGAGCATTCAAACCAAATCGAAGTTTACAGGTGCAGAACATAGAAATGATGATTCGATTATGACTGTTGTTGAATATAATCGCATGGAGGAATTAGATGCAGATGACGAAAGTCGGTCAAAAATGGAAAATGTCGTTTATAATAAACCATTTAACTATTCGAAAGCCGTAACTTTTGTCACACAACAAGATACTTCAAACACACCTTTGATTGTTACACCAGTTTCTAAAGTTAGTCCCCAACACAATGGTGCACAAGATAATCATCCTTTACCTTCACTTAGTGAAGTAAAAACTAAAGCCGAAAGTTGTCGTGTTATCAAATATTTCGACACTTTATTATCTGACATCAAACTTTTGGAACGTGCGATTGAATTTCATTCTGAAATAAAAGTTGAACATTTTACCTCGCCATGGGCACGAGAACAACGAGATACTTTTCAGAAAAGAATTTTACCCCATGTCAAAAATTTGAAAAACTGTGCACTATATTGGGAAAGGGATTTTCACAAGGAACTTGGTCTCATGAAAACAGTTTTCGAGAAAACAGAAACATCGATTTCTAATACTAAACGCAAAAAGAAATTATTGAGAAAAGATGTTGATCGACTCTTGGAAGATGTTATCTGTGCTGATGTTTATAATGTTGTGTTATTGCATTCTTTGCCATATGCATCTGATTCTATATCTGCTGATACTGTTGATTCTGTTGAAAATACGGATAATGTGCTTCAGTTCGAGTCTTTAAAAGCTGAAAATGAACGATTGTCAAACGAGCTTTCAACTGTAATACGTCGTCTTAATTGGTGTCAAAAAGATATTCACGATCAACAACTTGTTTTTCAAACAAAAATCGCCAAGTTGCGTGCAAAATCTTCTGATCCAAAAGTTGAGCAACTGGATGATCAAACCGTGTCTTTCAAGTGTCAAATCTCAAAATATGAACAAGAACTTACAAAAGTTACAAAGGAATATGGTGTCATATTTGATTTACTCAAACAGACTCGTGTTGAAGCATCCAACGAACTTGATCATTATCTTGCATACACTAAAGAAGTCATGAATTTTGCTGGAAATCTTCGTTCGAAAATCAAGAGCTTTGTGCACACTATTTTTACGTTAAGGAAATGTTAGGAAAGTATGAACAACTTCCGCCTACTGTGGTTAAGAGAATAGCACCAGTAACACTTAGTAATCGTGAACCTAGAATCCCTACTGCCAAATCACAAGTTGCTAATGTGCTTCCTTCTACTGAAACAGGAATAGTTGCCTCTTTTCCAAACGTCCGCACTTCACAGCCTAGGAGCAATACAAGGAAGAATAGGAAGTTGCGACCTAAGAAAAGAACAATAAAGAATCCTGAAGTAGAAGAACACCCTAGGACTATGAATAAGACTCATGTTGCTTCCACTATAAATATTGCGTCTGTAATAGGAATAGTGATGTAACAAATGCTAAACCTTTAAGTACTTTTGATATTCAGTCGGATGCACCTTGTGTTATTTGTCGTAAAAGTATGAATTCTGATTGTCATGACAAATGTGTTGCTAAAGCTATCATCTCTCGTTTACGGAATCCTAAGAATCGGAATACCTCTAGGCCCACTAATCTTTCTAAGTCTGTGCTTGGTAAACCGCCCTCTTTAGATTCTAGAAAACGCATTGATGTCCCTGTAGCTCCAGTTTCACCTCCTAGGAATGTAGTACCACCTAGTGCATTCACTAAGACTAAAGCAAATACTAGTTGGAGATGGCAGAAATGGATATATAACACACTAGGATTTAAATGGATACCTAAAGTTATTGATGTGTGTATGACTACTATAACTGCTCCAGAATCCTCTAACATTTCGGGTTCCACATCTACTTCTATTCCATCTGTGTCGTCTGTGTGTAATGCAGGTGATACAGATCATTCTCTGGATTGTTGATAGCGGATGTTCCCGACACATGACAGGCAATCTTAAACTGTTATCAAACTTTGTTTCAAAGTTCATTGGCACTGTCAGATTCGGGAATGATCACTTCGCAGCTATCATGGGCTACGGAGATTACATTAATGGCAACATCGAAATTAGCAGGGTTTATTATGTGGAAGGCCTCGCTCACATTCTTTTTTCTGTTGGTCAATTTTGTGATGGAGACTTGGAAGTAGCTTTCAGGGAGAAAACTTGTTTCATTCGTGATCTTCAAGGAAATGATCTTATGTCTGGCCAACGCTCATCCAGTCTCTACACTATCTCCATGCAAGACATGATCGCTTCATCTCCCATTTGTTTACTCTCAAAGGCTACATCTACAAAATCTTGGCTATGGCACCGTCGTCTATCACATCTAAACTTTCAAACCATCACCAATCTTGCACGACACAAACTCGTTGAAGGTCTCCCGCGCTTTCGGTATTCTAAAGATCACCTATGCTCAACTTGTGAACAAGGGAAAAGCACTCGTGCTCATTTTCCTTCAAAGGTGGAACACAGCTCTCAGCATGTGCTTCATCTTCTTCACATGGATTTTTGTGGCCCGATGCGCGTGCAGACGATAAATGGCAAATGCTACATTTTGGTAATTGTTGATGACTACTCAAGATGGACTTGGGTTTATTTTCTTGGAAGTAAAGATCAAGCTCCACAGATGATCATCACCTTTCTCACAAAAATTCAAATTCAGCTCCGGAACACCGTTAGACAAATTCGAACAGACAAAGGAACTGAATTTGTGAATCAAATTCTTTGGGAATATTATGAGAAAGTGGGAATTGAGCATCAAACATCTATTGCCCGCACACCAAAACAAAACGGAGTTGTTGAAAGACGAAACCGTACGTTAGTGGAAGCTGCCAGAACGATGTTAATCAATGCTAAACTTCAGTTACTTGTGGGTGAAGCTGTCTCAACTACATGCTACACTCAAAACCGTTCAATGATTACAAAACGCCACAACAAAACACCATTTGAGCTTCTCACAATCGGAAACCGAATCTCAAACACTTTCATGTCTTTGGATCTCTTTGCTATCCAAATAATGATCGTGATGACTTTGGAAAGTTCAAAGCTAAAGCTGACATTGGAGTCTTTATTGGATATTGTGAGAATTCAAAAGGTTACCGGATATGGAATCGTCGTACAAAGCAGGTTATGGAAACGATTCATGCTAATTTTGATGAACTTACTGAAATGGCTTCTGAGTATAACAGCTTGGAACCCGGTGACAACCGTTTAAACTTCCCCCAAACCCCATCATCAGCTAACACAAGCCCTCAGCTTACTCGTCAACAAATGGAAAGACTATTTGCTCCTCTGTTCAGTGACGATATTGATGAACGTGCTCCAGGTGTATCCGCTGTTTCCGCTGCTCAACCTGATAATACTCTAATACATGATACACCTGCTACAACAACTACTGTTGAAGAAGCACCACCAGTTGACTCTACTACAACAGTTGAACAAACTGCATCCAACGACGATGAACCAGCTAATGATGTTCTGAATGAAGTACCCCCACCTGCAGATTTTGATCCAAATGAGTTCTTTAACCCGTTTGCTAATGAAACTGCTGCACCTGATGTCGCGGAATCATCAACAAGCCATTTGAATCCTCAAAATCTGCACAACGTATACCAACATCAACCCTCTACACATCGATGGACAAAAGACCATCCTCTGGAAAATATTATTGGCAACCCGAATCAACCAGTCGTTACAAGACAACGTCTTCACACAGACGGTGAACATTGCATTTATGCACTCACTGTCTGCCAAACTGAACCCAAAAACATTAAGGATGCAATGACAAAAGATAACTGGATTGAATCCATGCAAGAAGAACTCAACCAATTCAAACGTCTTGAAGTATGGGAACTGGTTGAAAGACCATCAGGGGTCTACGTCATTGGTCTAAAATGGATTTGGAAAAACAAATTGGATGCTGAAGGGAATGTCATCATAAACAAGTCACGTCTGGTGGCTAAGGGTTATAGACAGGAAGAGGGTATTGACTTTGAAGAATCATTTGCTCGGTTGCTCGTCTTGAGGCCGTTCGGATATTTCTGGCATTCGCAGCTCATATGAATATAACGGTCTTTCAAATGGACGTCAAAACTGCTTTTCTGAATGGTCAACTGAAAGAAACGGTTTATGTCAGCCAGCCAGAAGGATTCGTTGATCCCGCGCTTCCGAACCATGTCTACAAACTGAACAAAGCTCTGTATGGTCTCAAACAAGCTCCTCGGGCATGGTATGATAAGCTATCATCTTTCCTCATTGCCAATAATTTTACCAAAGGTTCGGTCGACCCAACTCTTTTCATACAATATCACGGGGAACATATTTTAATTGTTCAAATTTATGTGGATGACATCATTTTTGGGTCAACTCATAAAAAGTACTCAATCGCTTTTGCAAAACTAATGAAGAAACATTTTGAAATGTCCATGATGGGTGAACTTACGTTCTTTCTAGGACTACAAGTTCATCAATCACCCGTGGTATTTTCTTGAGTCAGTCCAAATATGCCCTTGAAATTCTGAACAAATTTGGAATGAATACTTGTGATACTTATGCCACACCAATGGCACATACCAAGAAGCTGGACGCTGATTTGCATGGGAAATTGGTTGACCCTACCAAATACCGTAGTATTATTGGGTCTCTCATGTATCTAACAGCCAGCAGACCTGATATTGTCTTTTTCGTTTATCTTTGCTCCCGTTATCAGTCGCGAACAACTGAAACCCACCTCTCAGTGGCTAAAAGAATCCTCCGATACATCAAGGGAACCATTAATTTGGGGATCTGGTATCCGAAGGATTCTGGTTTTGAACTAATAGCTTTTTCAGACGCTGATCACGCAGGCTGCTTAGACTCTCGGAAAAGTACTTCAGGAGCACTACAATTTCTTGGTGACAAATTGGTATCTTGGCAATCGAAGAAGCAGGACTGTACATCGCTGTCCTCAACCGAAGCAGAATATGTAGCCATGTCGGCATGTTGTGCTCAAGTCATTTGGATGAGAACACAACTCAAAGACTATGGTTACATATTTGACAGAATCCCGATGTACTGTGACAATCGGAGTGCTATTGCGATCTCATGCACATCGATCTTCGATATCACTTCATCAAGGACCACGTGGAACAGTGTACTGTTGAACTATATTTTGTGGGTACAGAATACCAATTAGCAGATCTTCTCACCAAAGCCTTAGCTCCTGCTAGGTTTAATGAGTTGGTCCACCGGATTGGTATGAGGTGTTTGACTCAAGAGGAACTGGATGAACTCTTAAAACATTCTTAAAAACCAGTCAAACACCAAAACCTCTTTTGTAAATAATTTTCAAAAACAAAATACAAAAATATAAAATCAGATAAAACAACAAAAATATTCTTCTATCTATATTTCTTTTAACATGGCAAGTACAACTCTTCCGTCAACACTCAAATCTTTCAAAATTCAGTATTTTTCCGATCAAGTGTTGAGGGGGTGAAAATAATTTCTTAACTGTTTCAAAATAACACTGTACTTGCATGTTACCTAATCCCGGTTGTTTCTTTAAAATGTTGGTTACATTTTTGGTTCACTGACACTCCTCGGACTAAAATTTATAACCTTTAATTATTTCTTAAGTCAAGGGGGAGTGTCGTCAAGTTTCTGTCTTAAAATCTTTCGTTTGGTAACCAAAATAGAAGTTAAAAGGCTTTGGATGAAAATGGAAAAGGTGGAGGGGCTAATATTGTCAAAAGCTGAAAGTTATTTTAATAAAACTCCCCACCTAACCTTTTCACTTCACATTTATTACACACACCAAACTCATCCTACGCATAATAATCGTTCAAAAAATCTGAAGTTTTGATCATCAATCTGTAAGTGATTTTGTTTTTGTAACACGGTTTTAAACATGGGTTTTGATTTTCAAACGAATCCAACGGTTAAATTTACGCATATGGTTGATTTTGTGTTATACGCATACGCGTAAGAACACATGATCATGTTTATGTGTTTGAGGTTAAGATAAATGGGTCAAAAAGTTTCTTTAATATCAATGATACTATGTTTATCCTCAAAATCCACCCAGAAACACGAATTGATTGTTTTTCAAAATTAGGGTTCATGAGTCGTTTTGGGTGTTTTCAAATGTGAATGGTTTTGGTCAAAAAGATTGTTGTGTGATGTTGTTATTATAGTGAATTGATCATATCTGTGTTTAGAATTAACCCAGAAACAATAATTGTTTGATAATTAGATATTAGGGTTTATGTCTTCACGTTTGGGTATTTTTGATTCATTGAGAGTTGGATGTTAAAACTTGGCCATAACACTCACATGACATCTAAGAACCACCAGAATAAGTTTGATGCTATCTCCATGGTTAGATTTCTAAAGCGTAATTCTTGAAACTAGGGTTTAAGACTACGCGTAAGTAATCTTACGCGTAAACTGTTTGATGAGTTTTCATGCCATGATCTGTTATAGAATGGATGTATGTGTTAATATTGATGCTATGATGATCTTATTTCAGGTCTGCTACACGTAAAATTCAGAATCAAGGTCATTAGCAATCTACGCATAAGGATCACCTTACGCGTAGAAGGTTATGCGTAAGAGAAATCTTACGCGTAGCATTTACGCGTAAGGTTCTACAAAGGGACTACGCGTATCCTGTGAAGGATATGCGTAAACAGTGACCACTACGCATAAGGTCTACTCTTACGAGTAAGCCTTACGCGTAAGGTGTTATATGCGCTTACGCGTAAGCTCTACGCATAAGGTTCCCTTTTCCTACGCGTAATATTTCTTACGCGTAAGTAAGGATCCTACGCATAAGCTTGCGTCTACGCGTATACTTCTCCTGTTTACGCATAAGCTACCATTTCTACGCCTAAGCCTTGATCAAACCTTCATTATGAATTGTTACGCGTGCAAACTTGTAAATAAATAAATCATAACGTCACGAAACCAATAAATGTCACTAATAAGCTTAAACGTTTAATATGTTAAGAAAAAATAAGTGATAACATAAACTTTAAAACTTAAAGGTAACTAACTCACGAAACTTTTCTCGACATCATTGGACTATTGAACAAACAAGTGACGTTGGACTCGTAACAATCATTGACATATATCATTCAATAAGTAGACAATAAAACCTTCTGTTGACTAACATTATGTCTTTTAATATGTTGGTTCTTTTGGCTAAATGTGTTTCAGATCACGACATGGAAGCTCAAATGAATGTGGATGCACCAAATGTCCTCACCATTGCTGATATCTTCCCGCATGGCTATCCAATGAAGATTGGAAAGAATAATCTTCGTGTTGACTTTGAAACTCTCACCTGCTCGGAATCTTCTTGTCTCATTGCAGTGGATATTCTGAAGAATCATCCCTATCAGAACATGCTCACCAATTCTGCCACTGTTCCGGAGATCTACATACAGCAATTCTGGAATACAATGCAGATGGTCAAAGGTCAAATCTTTGTGACATGACGCTCAATCACAAACAAATCACCATCACTCCTGCAGATTTAAGGGCTGTTCTCCTCATTCCTGACATCATACCAACTGAATTCTCTGCTGCACCTACTGAAGAGACTGTTCTGCAATTTTTGATTGATATTGGGTACGACGAAGCTTCAGGAGTAATCAATAAGCATTCACACATGGATCTAAAGAACATTCCTCAGCCTTGGAGAACCCTTTATATCATCATCACAAAATCTGTTTCTGGTCGTGACAGCGGCTATGAGCATCCCAAGCTCGTGGAACTGCAAATCTTTTGGGCTCTAATCAACATGAAGCACATCGAAGTTGAAGCTCTGATTTGGGATGACATGATGACATTCCTCAAAAAGCTTGGCTCAAAGATTCCTTACATCAGATATACTAAACTGTTGATCCAGAGAGCACTTGGGTATAACCCAGATGTCCCCAAGAGAATCAATGACCCTGACAATCTCGACATGTTGTCTGAACCTACCCTAACTATCAGATTTAAGGAGTCAACGACTAAGAAACAAGGTGCTGTATTGCCAGATCACCTTATCTCAGACGAAATCAAACAGCTCTACTCTTATAAAAGGTATCTGGTAGCTGTAGAAGAGAACAAAGTTAGATTTCTTGATGAAAAATCTTCTGGTACGCCTACAAGAAAAACCAGAAGAGGAAGTGCAGGAAGTGCTGCAAGCACTGAGAGTCAGAGGAAGTTCCCCGGGAGGAATCCTCCACGTAAGAGGACAGTTCCCACCAAGGAAGCTGTTCCTATTCCCGTGCCTAAGCCTGAACCGCAAAGAAAGCTAACAGACGAAGACTCGGAGGGTACTGCATCAGATGAAGAGATTTTCTACTCTGAAACTGCTAAAGATGACACTACAACGGTACCTAAACCTCCCAGCCCACCAGCGGAACATGGCAAAGGGAAGACTCCAGTCATTGAGCAACAAGAGGAAGAAGAATCAGATGAAGAGCAACAAGATGCAAGATACAGGAAAAAGTTTAAATTTCTTAGACTCCAACACGTTGCAAAAGAATTTGCTAAAGATCAAATGGGTGGCCCCGGAGGATCGAGTGGTGGAGTTCAACCTTCACCAGGTCCTGATGCGGTTAATCAACCCGATAAGGGATCTGGTGCCACCACTCTTGAGCAACAACAAAAGCGCGTGGAAGATTCTATTGATTACAACATTGAAGAACCAGAATCTGAGAAGTTAGAGAAGGATAAAGCTGATGAAGAATCTGCAGCTAAAGCTAAAGCTGATGAAAAAGCTAAGTCTGGAAATGAAGAAGATGTTGAGTATGATAAGTTTCTTCTAGATAGTCCTGCACGTTCAAAGGAAGAAACTTCTGAGCCACCAAAGGACCCGAAGTCTCCTCATACCTCATCATCATCAGATTCATCTTCTCACTCTTCACCACCACCATCAAAAAGGACAACCAGATCCACATCCAGATCAGTGAAGAAGCCAACTACCTCTTGGAAGTCTCATGCTAAGACTCAAATCGTCAAAGCTGTCAAGCAGGTCAGAAAGAAAGACATACTTCAGAAGTTGAATTTCCTTGCTGACCAGATACAGTATCTTCATGATGAGAAAGACAAGATGCAAGTTGAAAGGGAGTATGTCCAAAAGCTCATGAAAGATGATCTTCAAGGGAGAATGGACGAGATGATCAAAGGATACTCTCACAAGTTCCTCATGGAGGTCGTTCCTAAACTGACAAAGGAGATGTATACCAGACAACTTTATCCGAATCTCTTACATCTGGCCAAGCAAGCCATGAAATCAACTCCAATGAATTTGAGCATCAATCCAGTTGAACTCACAATCTTCTCAGATGATGAATTGGTGAACCGGCTAGTAGCTCAAATGTCGAAACGCTCTGCAACGTTTGCCTCCCACGAAGCTAAATTGTTTGAAGCATTGCTGGAATACCAACTCAGGTCGACATACTGAGAGAAGAAGCTGTAAAGCCTAAACGTTCAAGAGACGACGAAGACAAAGATCAGGATAAGGATAACGAGCCCAAACGCACGAAGAAGTCTGGTGAATCATCCTCCATTCAGTACTCAATGCAGCCTCCACCCCAAAGGACTCCAGCTCAACAAAGATCCCCTCCTCGCTCTTCAACTGAAAAACCTCAGGATTCTGAGACACCACCCCAGACTCAGAAAACCGGTGATCACTTTGAGTATACGGGTGGTGACGATGAGGAAATCCATGAGCCACAACAATAACCCATCTCTCCTAACACAACTAAGAAACCAGAATCTTTAACCAGGCCAAAGAAAAAGAAGAAAAAGGCGCCTATGACTGACGTCTTATCATGGCTGGACGAAGATGATACTGAATTTGAATGGTTCTCGAAGCTTGTTGATTCCACTCCCTACCCATCTGAAGGTCAAGAGGTGACAGAATGTAGTACATTGGAGCATGCAAAACTTCTACAAGAAAAATTCCGTGTGAAGAAAATGACGAAATCCGAGTTGAAGCGAATCAAGAATGAAGCATTTCAACTTCTCAAAGACAGCTCGGAAAGTGCTATAGAAGTTGAGTATCACCTTGATAATATAGCACGAGCCATGTCTAACAACATGGATTGGCTCAACCCAGAAGCAAACATCGACTTCACCAAACGGGACAATCCTCCATATTACACCGACTAGTCCAAACCTCTACCAACAATTGGCCAACCAGATCAGCCTAGGATTCCATTCAGATATTTCTTCAACAAAGACTTGGAATTTCTTCTTCACGGTGGCGATGGTTCAAGGAAATACGCTACATCACTGACACTTCCGTTCCCAGCAGCAATTTACTCTAACTGCATAGCCATCGAGGAAAGAGCTAACCACATGTTCTCCAACAATGTGGAAGAGTATGACCGTGATGCACTGTATGGGATTCACCATTGGCCAGAACGCTGAAGAATCTACTACAGAAGCTGCCAGGTTCAGAAGTCTCAACATGAAGTGTTCAGTACTAAGAGTATCGTTGCCATCAAACATGTTGATCTTTCGACCAAATGGGACTACACTTTTCTCAAGAATATTGTGGTCAAAAGACAAGACGAAAGAGATTATGCATTCTCTGAAGCGGACTTTGAGAATTTGTCTCTCAACGACATTGAAGACATGTACCTTGCAAAAGTACAGGGTCGCATGAGACAATTTTCAACTGAAGTACAACGTGAATTCATCAAGTCCTTGCTGATCTTCATCAGACGCATAGTCATCAAAGAACGTGTAGAAGATCTCCAGCTTGCAGTTGAATCATATCAGACCCATGTCAACTTCACTCCACCTCAGCTAGATCTTCCCGACATCAACCAGCTTTCACAATATACACTCATCAGCCAACCATTCGGAGTGGTTTACCTTAGTGAAACACTACGCAACTGCTTGATGGCGTGTAGAGATCTTCACAAGTTTGGGGATCACACATTGAAGAAGGTTAGGGACGGATTAGCTTATAGGTTGAAGGATATTCATGAAGGTATTGGGTCTAAAAAGCGATGGAATTCTAAGGAAAGAAGGGATGTGAAAAGAATCATCACCATGATTGATGAAAGGTTGTATCGAAGGGATCAGTTCAGAACACTGGAGAGCTTTGTAGGTGGTCGTCCCAGGATTGCTCTCGCCGGCTATCAACGCCCAGTTCGCATTCCTGGAAACATTGATGGACTTCCTGGTACTCCTTGAACTGCTTCTATTTCATAACATTTTGGATGTGTGATTAATATGTCAATGGCTTGTGCACACATAACAGTGTACAACCCGTACTTGTCAAGAAAGGACCCTGTGGTATGCTTCAGTGCCACAATCCTTATCAAAGGAGCGAAAGCTTCTTAATTTTGAGTAAAACCTATCAAACCTTTCACTTTTCAAGGTTTTGCTCAAAAGAACAAGTACTTCCCCTTATGATTTTCAAAACCTCAACCGTTTATATCACTTGTTGAGGGG
Source organism: Chrysanthemum makinoi (assembly GCA_910596185.1). NCBI lineage: Eukaryota > Viridiplantae > Streptophyta > Magnoliopsida > Asterales > Asteraceae > Chrysanthemum > Chrysanthemum makinoi. The sequence goes on from OU343218.1 coordinate 112,536,308, forward strand.
GAGTATTTGACTTAAAATCTTTGTTCACAAATTGTTCTCAGTGGTTATCTTCCCACAAAACTCAAAATGGTCATATTTATTCTCAACACTTCTTCAAAAATAACATCTATATGCCATTTTTGAGGGGGAGAAAAATACGTGATAAGAAATATGTTGTGTTTTGCTCATGAATTCTCGTGTGAAAAGACTTTAACCCATGAATTGACGGGATCTAAACAGTCTTACATTGAAAAGATTTGTCTTCCAAGACTTATCCAAGTAAATTGTACCTATTCGAGAAGCTCTTGATAGACATGAACTTTGACGGGTTTGACAACCTTTCGGGGTTGTCCACATCTTCAAGATAGTTATTAGAGCTAGTTGTCACCTAAAAGCTGACAATGTATCTCTTTAACTATACAACGTAATCGTGTCTCGCAAGGAATTGTCTATCTTGAGTCGATCAATTCAAAAAGTGCGCGCTCTTTCCTCACTGTGCAAATTTCTGTCAAAACTCTTAAGCACATGTGGAGGGGGAGTATTTCTGCAAAAGATCAAACTCTTAGACTGATACAAAATGTTTTTCATTCATAAACACTTTAAGAGATTTTCATGTAAATGGTTTTATGGCAATGGAGTTATAAGGTGATTAAGGTTAGGAATAACCGTCCTATGATCCGCCAGAGCCGGAGGGATCTACCCAAGGACACTACCAATAGTTAGAATTAGAAGTCCTTAGGTATGATTATAAAAAGGAGAAAATGAGAATCGGAGAAAGAAGGAGTTGAAGAATTAAAAAGAAAAGCAAAGAAAAAGGGTGAAAAGAAATAGCCCTCCAGATTATTCAACTTAGGGCAGACACCGGGTTCAATTCATATGCTACTGGTTGTCACAAAATGACACCGGTATTGAAGATTAAAAGTCGTCATGGACCCAGTGACGCATGCACTAAACCTTCTTAGCCACTCAAGTTTCTCTCAACAGAAGCTTGTTTCATTCTCACAAGGAACCCTACGTAAACTATCGGCTTTCTCTTAGAGATCCCTGGTATTGAAGAAGGAGACCCTCTCCCTAGTCTCCGCTCAGGAAAACCAAAACGCACTATTGAGTCTAGAGCCACGAGATTCATCAAAAGATCTCTTAGGTACACTTGACATTTCATCACTTGCTGTTCAACAATAAGAACATCAGTGGTACGTTATCGAGTCCTTCACAGATCTTAGCAATCTGTCGAGAACATTTATGAGAGGTTCACAATTGTGATCCTCAATGATTGAATGGAAACTCCTGCCAGGGTCAACATCAAACAGCCCTGACAGCAGGTCACTTCGGTAACTCCCCGTGGATTACGCTTAGTGTGTCTCAAACGGTCTACAGTCGTGAGGTGATGCTTCGGTGTACCTCAGCGACTCATCTGAACCGTAGATGTACTTCGGTACATTGTGTTATCTCACTTGTGGGACTCCGGTTCAGGAACGGCCTTTGTAAGAATTAGAGTTGTGTTTTCACACTATGCTGTTAACACTCTCGAAGTTCAAACTTGTAAGTGCCGGTATCCGCTTATTACTAACCGTTTTCATGTTTTCCTCTTATGGAAGCTCTGGAGCGGAACGATCGTGCATATTCCTCATATGCTCATGCCAACATCATCACTAATGGAAGTTCTCTCAAAAAGCAACACAAAAGTCAGAATGATTCTACATCAAATCAAAGAATCTACAAAGTTTAAAGACTTAAAGAACTTCATCAGTACTGAAATCCAACGTCAAAGAGCGTGTGAGCATGTTGAAGAATGACGTGGAGACACTGGAGCAGCGAAGCAGACCTGAGGCAGACTTGATGCAGACAACAACAACATACTATCACTATCACCGCAAAGAACAAAGATCAAAGAACAAAGAATATGATGACGTCAAAGCAGAACTGTTTAAAGAAAACAATTTCTCTACACTGGGGAGATTGTTCAAATCAAGGCAATTTTTCTCACAAGAAAGAAGAATGTCAGAAGACGTCAAAGCTACTATTACACCAGTACCTTAACCGTTCATATTCATTCATCACCAACACTTAGGGGGAGATTGTTGGAATCACTCCTAAACCTAAATCAAGTGTTAGTGATTCATATGTAATAGTTAGCTTAATATGGCCTTTATGTTAGTTATTAGCCTTAGGCTTATGTAGAAGGCCCATAAGCCTAGGCCTAGTCCAATAAGGAAAAGGATGGGAACTAGGAGTGTTGCCCTAGCTTCCCTCCTATAAATACCTTGTAATAACCCTCACTTGAGGGTTGGTTGTTCAATTTATCTCTTTCACATGCTCCTACGCATAACCGTCCTTAGTATAACGTGTGTGTGTGTTTGATTTATTGTTCATCCGATCTCTTCTTCATCTTATCTCTTATATTGATACTTGTGTTGCATATTTGGGAACCTAACAACATCGCAAGCCTTTTCAACATTCCGGGTGTGTCTCATGACGCTGTTATGCTAAGGGTATTCCCCATGACTCTTACTGGGGCTGCAAGAAGATGGATCGAAAGATTGCCCGTCGGGGCAGTTGATACTTGGGCTCTACTAAAGAAGCACTTCATCTAGAGGTATTGTCCTCCGTCGAAGATATCTAACCAGCTCTTGGAGATCCATAATTTCAAGCAAGAAGACGATGAAACGTTGTATCAAGCCTGGGATAGATACAACGATCTCCTCTACAAGTGTCCTACACATGATCAAAACAACCAGCAAAAGGTCAACATCTTTTAAAAAGGAATAAACATGACTACAAGACAGATGCTAGACTACCAAGGACCAATTTCGAGCATGACTCCTACTCTAGCAATTGAAGCCATCCAAAAAATGGATGATCATTCCCAAAAATGGCACGATGGAGGAAGCAAAAGAAACCAAGGCGGAAGTTTTGACGAATTTGAAGCCATCACTAACAAGCTAGAGAATCTGGGTCGGGATATGCTAAAAATAAAAGAAATTGTTCATGCCATCCAAGTAGGTTGCAAAAGCTGTGGGGGCGGACATCTCACTAAGAATTGTCCTAACGTTAACGAAGAGAACACGATCGAAGAAGCTAAATACGGAGAAAATCACCCATTTTACGGGGATAATCGTAATGGCTATCATGGAGACATCCCCCATATTATGATCGTGGTGAAAGAAGAGCTAACTTGGAGGAAATGATTAACAAGTACCTTGTAGATTCGACTAAGAGACAGAAAGAGCAAGAAGAATGGCTGAAAAACTTCCAAGATAATACAAACAAAAGCATTTCTAGCCATGACGTATCACTAAAAAACTTGGAAAATATGATTGGGAAGCTTGGCGACGAGGTACAAAAAAGAAATGAGGCAAAAAAGAACAAATCAACAGTATGTAAAGCCGTGTTTTCTAGAAATTGACAAATCCACCGATGAGTCTAATAAAAACAATGATGCTGATGGCAGAAGAGAGTTATGCCATAACCAAACATCAGAGTTACGGCGTAACCAGGATATGAGCAATGACAAGTCTACCAAAATTGACGACTCTAAAAGGAAGAATCATTGGTGTAAGGCTATTGCAATTGATGATGGAGAGTGTTATAACCTATGGGCCTCATGCGACCCTCGGAACAAGGCCTGCGATGGAGGGGTCAATAAGGAAAGGATTAATGATGACAGATACATGTGGACTGCACTTAACGATGAAGAAAGATTAGCCAAATTCTCGATTAACGAAGTGGAAGGACCACCCATCAAGAATTGCTGTAGGCCCTTACTAATCACGAAGATGAGTTCACACAAGCATGGCCGACTTGCAACCCCTTTCTTGAGTATAGCACCGGAGGGGGCAATGTGAAGAACGAAGTTTGGATATGCCCACATGAATCGGGAAGACATGACGTTGATTTTGGGGACCTATCATTAAGTGATTGGTATTCAATAAGGTTCGGGGACGCAATAATTAATTCAGTTTAGTTGAGAAATTTAGAGCTCAAATATGAAAACATATTCTTCGAGGAAAGACCATTAAACCTCTCAGCGATATTCCTTCTAGCAACAACGATGACGAGAGAACTCGAAGTCATTGGTGTGAGAAAATTAAAACCCCTGACGAAAAATTTTGGGCATCTTGCGACCCTTTTGATTATGAATGTAATGGGGGAAGCAGTATAAAGAGAGTTGGGGAAGACGAGTTCCTATGGACCTCAACTAATGACTCAGAAAGAACAGAATTGCCTTGGCTAGAAGATATAGGATTCGTCGATTGGGTCAGAATCAAATACGGAAAGATAGATGCGCTAACTAAGGAGAAAATCTGGAATGGATGTATGAGTAAAGACGAACCAAGCGAAAAAGTTCCAAATGAAGAGTCGGATAATGATACCAAGGATTC
>OU343218.1:112540768-112602115 GCA_910596185.1 Chrysanthemum makinoi
ATCATTTAAAAGATTTTGGGGAAAGACGTGGCAAAATTTAATTTTGAAAAATGACAGATAGGAACAGATTTAAACATTAAAGATTGTTAGTGTCAGGTATGATAGTTTTAAGAGATCTTTAAGTAAAATAAAACAATTTCACAATCAAACAAAACGAGAAAAATTTCATTTTGAAAGACCTTGATTCAAATGAAAAATCATACCATGACATAACATTAAATCTTTAGATCACCACATTTTAGCATACAAACGGACTCTTTTGAAGATATATTGTTTGAAAATACTTTATTTTAAATCACTCTCCCCTCAATGATGACAAGAGGTCGATGATTGAGTGACTCAAGTTTTGATAAAATGAAGTCCAGTGATTTTCAAAATTAAGTCCAATTAATTTTCAAAACAATATTTTCCATTTTCAAAACAATTTAATCAAATTATTCAAAATTGTTTAAAAATGGTATCCTTCACAAAGATACGTTAGGTGGTTGAGAAGCTTCCATTGTTGGCGTGGGGCTTGGAAGAAAACCGTCTGGATGCGATTGAGACTTCTTCTTCGTTGCATTTTGAATGCCAACGAGGTCAAATTAAGCTCGTTTCTTCAATCACTTAGAAAACCATCTGTGATCATGTGAGACCTCTTTCGTTGCATTAATGCCAACTCTCCATAGAAGTCCAATTAAGCTCCATTTCTTTATTTGTCAACCCAAGATATAGTTACCATTTCCTTTCGGCATCCAATCATCTTCATTTGTGGGATCTGGATCGGGAACATTCTTATACCAATATACCTGCATACGTTAGTGAACATACATACAGATATATGGTGGTTGACATCACCCAAACAACAATCGACTAATTCAAGTCAATTCAACATATCAATCAGTTCATATAAGGTATGGGAATAATGTGTTTATCAAACTCTAATCATCTAAACCTAACAATCACATCCTAGAAACCTAGTCCTTCGACACAGGCAAATATCATTTTTATTAAGCACGAGGGATAATGAAAGCCCGTTAGAAGATATAGATTTGAAAACATTCTCCCCCTCAATCAATGACTCATTTTCTAAAAGGTTTAAAAGCGCTGGAGTCATTGAATGAGTTTTCAAATTATACGAAAACTCTGAACCTGATTGATTTTACAAGCAACTCATTTTACCACCATTTTGAAATACAACAAATATTTTTCTGAAGAATTTTAGACGGAAAAACATTTGTGTAGGAACAATGATCCTTCACACATACTTTCCTCAATATATTTTAGGATAAGTTACGAAATATTTGAAAATTGGTTTAGCGCTTTTCCTTTCTCAAGAGCGGGTTACTATCGGAAATAATAGCAAGCCATAGTTTAAGCAGTTTGGTGAAATGCTGCAAGCCATCATTTGAAGCCCGGGTTCTGATCGAAATAACTGTAAGCCATAGTTTGAGACATGTTTAGAAAGAAATATTTACAACTCCTGCTCGAACTTCATCTATGGTCCCGTGCCATTGTTGAATGACATTTCTAAGACCGTAGATGTTATCGATACCAGAAGACATGTCTTGAGAAACATATTTTTGGAATTTTTCAAATTTTCTAATTTTTATGGGTTTTTGAAGGTTTTATAATTTTCTATTTTCTTTTACTGGTTTTATAATTTTGTATTTGGTTTTTTAATAAATATACAAGGATAGAGTAGATGATATAGTTTAAGAAGATTATGATACGAGTACCGAGATAAGGATATCGAGCAGCCCCGTTGAAGAAGATAGAAGTCATCATCCCTAAAACTTTCACCACCAAAGCTTCCGAGGCTCTTGCATTGAAGAAAGAAATTGAACCATCTGAAAGTGAGACTTTGGCAGCTTCCCCCAAACCAAAGAAATCCTTTAGCAGATTCAAGCTCTATTTCAAGCTTGCCTTAGCTAGGTGCAAGAAGAAGCACACCATTATCATAAATCCCGCTGCTCCATTTAAGAATGATAATCGAGGTTCTCTGTTCGGGGTTATATCATCCAATAGAAGAACAACAACGTTTCATCCCACACTTAAATAATCTTCTCAAATTTATTTTCCACTGAGGTCTGAAGCAATCCATTCCAAGCAGGTGTCAAGAGAACAATTCCCCCAAGTAGTTGAATTAAAGCAGTTGTTTCTTTGTATAATGCTCAAGAACTCTCCGAACACACATCATGAGGGGAATGAAAGCACCTTCCCATGTTCACATTTTTCTTCCCTGATGATCGTGTATGAAGCTCAAGAACCGGAAGTACACCAATACCCAAGAGCTCTCCCGAATACACATCATGAGGGGAATGAAAACACCTCCCATTGTTCACATTTTTCTTCCCTGATGATCATGTATGAAGCTCAAGTATCCGAAGTATACCAATACCCAAGGAAGGAATAACGATAACATTGAAAAGCAGGCCAAGTCACGATTATCTCTGCGGATGACAATCTGGTGGATGTCAACTCCGAATAAGTGATTATATCTGAATCACTTATTAAGCCCTTAAGTGAAACACATTGAGCCCCCAATGTACACAATTCTCTCTCTCCATGATTGTGAAAACATCGAGATCATCACGCACTTGTGTACCTCTTTTATCTTCAGAAACTAACTCTTCCATTGCTTCCCCCACATAGTTGGAATAAGAGTACTAAACGCCTTGATGAGTAAAACCTTGAGTTTCTCTGCGGTAATAACATTTGTCTTCCCGGGATATCTTCAATTTCTTAGAAGTATTAAGTACATCAAGTTTACTCGCGTTGAGATGCTTGTCTCCTTCCCCCTTTCTAGTTTTGATACTTCAGAATTAGCAACTCTTTGAATGCCCAAATACTTGAAATTTGTTGAGAAGATCACTTGAAGTCTTTGTGAGAATCAACATGCTGGATAATGTGAGCAAGTCTAATTGGGGATTAAATTCGACATATCACATTCCCCCAATTAGTGCTCTCCCCTAAACCGACAATCTGTTTGATAAATGCCCAGATTAAGAAGAAGTCTTTAGATCGTTAAATGCAACTCGTCTTTAGTCTTCTAACATGTAGCAGAAAATGTAGAACATACTGTAGACTCGACCTTCTTCAAGATATTGCAGTTGGGGAATAGATAGTTAACATCTTCAACTCACCAAAAAATAAGAACATCACCAAAAGCATCCCAATTAACTTACATCTTGCAAGTCCCTTTAACTAAAATCTCTCCCAATCAAACAAGAACAGAAAGATGTTCATCAAGGAAATCAGCAATCAGCGCCGCGAACACACAAGATGATAACACCAAACTACCAATCACATCAAACAAGAACAGAGAGATTGTTCGGAATAATCATGTTGATATATACGTGAAGCATTAACCGGAAGCACTTTGTCGATAAACTCATCAATCCGAGTGAAGATGTCAACCAACGGCTCTTAGAAGAACAAACTCCATGTTAAGATGACCCGATAAGAAGAAGCTCGGTTCTTACATGAGTTTAGAGCCGTATGACCATTTATATTCTCAAATATCAATCAACAATGCAAAAAATTCACACTTCTTCTCCCCCTCAAGAATTGCATACGGAGATACCATTCTTGACTAAATAAGTGAAATCCATCCGAATGTTCTATTCACACTTCTCTCCCGCAAAATAAGCACATGATGTTGCCATCTTCATTATAATCGAGCAAGTGGAATGAGAAAACAATCAGTGGTAGCCCGGTTCACTATATGACTGAAGCGCATGGAAAAAGCATGAAGCATGTTGATGAGAATGGTCATTAATTAGAAGATTTCTCTTCTTCAGAAGATAAAGCGCACTGAAGCGTACACCTTTCTTTTCTTTAGAGAACGAGGCATGAACTGTAGTGTTCATACGTCATTATGTTGAAGTACGAGGCCTGAACTAATGTGAACATACGTCATAATCTCTCTCTTTTCAATCTCTTTAGGCAAAACATGTAATTTTAGGGAGGAACTGATGTAAACATGTAAATGTCACCATTATCATTCAGTAGGCTCTTTGTAGTGACAGCTGATGGAGATAACCCAATATGATGAATTTGACTCTGAAGTAAACTAACCCGAACTCGTGACTTAAACTTGCACATATGAAACAAAGAGCGGTGCCGATTTCCATTAGCATTTCTAAGTACTCTCTATGTACTCTATACTCTTCAACCAACCAACCATCAAGTATAAGACGTACATTACCTCTTGAAAATCCACAATTAAATGTGACACTGAGCACTACAACGTAACTCCTTAAAGTGATAGTTATTTTGAAGTGGTAAGAGCCCAATTCCCCCAAGTGGTAAAAGAAAAAGGTAAAAGACACCCAACAATAACTAGATTTCCAAGTCTTCATTTTTGATAATAAGCTCGAACAAGGATCATGAAGAATCTTCATCCATCCATCCCCTGATATCTTCAGATACTAAGTACACTCACCCGTGATAATTCACTTCAACCTCAAATAAATAATACTGAATTAACTCCGTTGTCACATCTTCTGGTTAACTGCTCAAATCTAGCCTTCTTTGACATTTAAATGAACTTTGATAATGGTTTCATCCCGACCATGGTCAAAAGCACATAACCCCGTAAAACCATGTAATAACCAAACTGCCATGACAAATATCCAAACACACATCCAATTTATGAAGTACACCCTTTTATCCCTTCTTCAAACGTAACCCGTAACACCAGATCGAAAGACCCCGATATACGCTTTCCTTTCTCCAAGATGGTTCCATCATCACGGGATTTTACAATTCTATAGTTTAAACCGAGAAATAGTTTCTTTCGCGGGATTTTACAAAACCAAGAATAAACCGTATGATAGTTCCGGATATGCACTTTACAATTACCAGGATGTTTCCATTGTTACGGGATTTTACAAGTCTATGATTTAAACCGAGAAATAGGTTCTTTCGCGGGATTTTACAAAAATCAAGACAAAACCGTAAACAATGTCAGCTTGAATGTATTATAACAATTTAGGTCTCGGTGAATATCTGTTTTAGGGGAACATGCAGTGGCTCATCTACGATTCATTTACCAATATCAACACCATCATCAACCATCCAATTAAATACTTTGGTAAATACATCCATCACGCATTCTGTCGGCTAATGTAGTGACCACATGGAGAAGTAAGCCAGATATACCAAACTTGATCATGAAGTAGAATTCCCCATATTTGTTACTTAAACTTGTACTAATCCTTGTGAACAAGAAACGGTGTACCCAATGTACAAAACCTCTTGACATTCTCAACTGAGTGAGACACCGAAGTGATAGCTACGTTGTGGGTTAAGTGAGAAAGAATCACAAACGCAACTAATTAGCCAAGTCTTTATCACACTCTATAAATGCCCAAACAAGTCATCTTGGCGGAAAGGTAGAAAGAAAGAAGACGAAGTAAGTAAACTTGCACGAAAAACCTCACTTCAAAGCCAAATAAGAAATACCGTACAAACAACCCCATAGTCAACATTGTCCAATTTTTGATTCAAGCCGTGACGTAATATCCTTCGTGGAGATGTATACACCAAAGTACCAAAAAATCATAACCCATCGACTCTCATCATCACACCAAATCTCATCATCAAAACTCTTTAACAAATCAGATAGAAACAATCCAATATTGAAAAGCCCATATATCCATTATCCAAGTTCAAAACATATATTACTCAAGCTCGGCCCAGATAACTTAAAGACATTTAGCTCATGAGATACACTAATCCCCCCGTCAAACTATTTAGATCCTATACATAGTAAAACAAGCAAATCCGCTCCGGCCCATCCAAATAGAGTTTGCACGATCCAAAAGAGATAAATGTAGCCCACGTCATATCAACTCAATACATTGAAAGATGTCAACCAACTCAAAAAGCTCATTACCGGTTATATTAACTCGAAAGATATCAACTCAATAAAACGTATAAGTTACATTGAATAAAAACCCATCACCAGATATATCTAATTGGCCCATGAATAGTGAGTAAAACCAGATCCAACAAATCAAACTCGTTAAGGATCCAAATCGGTCCATGTGATAAAACACCCAAGGCCCAAAACAACCATATCGCGGCTCACATAACTCAAGATCTTCAGCCGATCCATTTGATAAATCTACCCTAATTAACCGGTTATAAAATGCCACAAACACTCTCACTTAACCCTAATCTTACTCTTCCAAAAGAAAACATACGCCTCCAAATATTCCCAAGTCATAGATTACTTGAACAAACCCTATAATCTCTCAAGTATTGTTCGCCTTCTTATTCACTCATCACACTCTCCATGAGAACCTTCCTACACAACTCATATCGACCAAGCCACAGGGATGGCTTAGGGTTTTATTATCGAGAGACTTAGATTCGCCACAGGGATGGCATAAAGATGAAGAGGGCTGTGAGTTCGAATCCAAACGAATACTGGTAGGTTAATACATGTTATTCATTATCTTATTATTGACCCTTTTTGTTGTTGAATGATTAAATGAGCAAAGTAACTAATCATAACATTATTGTTATGAATTAGTACTTGTCGGCTCAAAAAATAAATGGAGTTAATTCCATAAACGATCAATGAGGTATTCGTTCTTGTGTGTATAGATCATTCGAGGTCTATGTGTTAGTATAACCTTACACAAATGGAACAAACTGAGATCGAGCCTTTTGAATGTACACGAATCAAGGAATGAATGAACTTTTTGAGTTTTGTTCATTTTCTTTAATGTATTCGAATAGATCATGAGTCAGAGCATCAAAAAATATTGTCGATGATGTTAAAATTCGTGTATAAGGACTTGTGAGTCTTGATATCTTGTATGACACACGAATTAGAACTGAGATCAATTACATTTTTTTTGTTTATGGATCAGTGATGAGTTATTATGGGATGATAGGATCTTGAGATACCTTTACAGCCATAAGAATCTGAGATCATGTAGATGATAGAGATGGTTGATATTGTGAGTCTAGGTCTAGGATTGATTAATGGATACGAATGATATCGTTTTGGACACTGAATTGGCTTTGGTGCTGTTTTCTTGAATCAACTAGTCTGGTTGTAATCGTTATAGAGTAAAGCACATGGACTGATGATGGTGTTATACTGAGGTCATGATGTTTAATGGTATATGGTATTTTGCTTTGAGGTCATGGTCAGTCTTTTCTTCTTCATCATTTCTTCCATTCTGTCTCAAGTCGCTAGGTCAAAGTAAGTCGCTACAACACATACAACTCGCTACACTTTATCAAAACAAGTCGCTAAATAGTGACAAGTCGCTAGGTCAAGTGTCAAGTCGCTATTGACTTTAAAGAAAGTCAACAAATCACCCAGTCGCTACATATTTCTTTAAGCAATTCGCTAGCATAACTCGCTACACTTATGCAATGAATCTAGACGACTTGTAAAGACAAGTCGCCACCAGTGATTGTAACAAGTCGCTAGGTAGATTCAATGAATTTGTACTATTATGAGGACAAATTGCTAACTTGATCCGGTGAGTTTTCCAACCATTTTCCGACCATATTCATCTAAACCCAGAAAAAACATTAAAGATGCACCTTTTTGACCCATTTTGTCCACTCAACATGACCATTTGACATTCAAACTTCAAGGTATTTGGTTCAGCAAAAAGCAAAAGTGATGAGCAAAAACTGACTTGACAACGCAAAAGTGATAAGCAAAAACTGACTTGACAACACATTAACACAAGAATCAGTATAGAGCATGACATTTGACCAATATAGGATACAAAAAGCTTGTACAAACAGTTTAACCACAATACTCTAAAAACGTTTTCCAACCAAAAACAAGTACAAAACAGCCACGAGCACAATGCAAACCGCAATAAATCATCAAAACATAATAACCTGTCTCTGATACCAATTGTAGGATCGTTATATTTATTGTGTTGATGATTCGGGTGGTCTTGGATGATCAAAATACATGTTTACCATTTTAGAGAGAGAAAGTAGAGAGAGAGGGTGTTCTTGCTAGAGGTTTAAACAAAGGAAATGTTAGATTGAATGAGAAGCACCACCCCTTCCATGGATGGAAGGGGTATTTATACTTACACAATACACGACCTCCTATCGGCCTGTGGATCAGGTATACAGTGGGTAAAGACCCGTCCTTCCTCCATGGTGTTGCACTATACTATTCTACGCTACACACTAACTAATAAACTACTAAATAACGTAAATAACGATATGTCTACGAGCTAACTTATGCTAGATAATATTAGGGGTGACCGACTCTTCACTATGGAATTTTCTAATTCCTAACATTAGGACGAACTGACCAAATGTTGTCCTAGCGACTTTGACCCCACCTGAAGTAATTGGAAGTAATTAGAGGTAAACACTACTAATTAGGATGAGTAACTAGGTTAGCACATCTCTCCTCTATTGATCACAACCTTCATCTTTATTTGCTTTAGTAGTTAATCATATCGAAATCATATTAAAATATGTGACACCTAGATTTAGTTTAAATCCGCACACATAGCTCTTGGGACGACCTCGGTTTTACCGAATACTACACTACACACGATCGGGTACACTGCCCGTTAGTGTATTAGGGTAGACCATAGGTATAACGAGTAATTATAAATATTAAAACCTGATCAGTAAAACCTGCATCAATGTGTAACAAGTAATAGTGTTTACATTTTATAGAAATATATATGTACTTTGTATATGTTGTAATGGGTAAAAACGAAATTCCATAACCCATGCCTATAGACCATGATCCATAACCCATGACCCACTGCATGACATCATGCATGAAGTCATGTTGGATATTATCCATGATCCATGACCCAAAGTCCATGACCCATGACCCAAGATCCATAACCCAATGACTAGGTACACTGCATCTTTTTGGGTATCCATAATCCAATACCCATGACCCATCGTCCATAACCCATAACCCATAACCCGGTTTGCAACCCAAAATCCGGAATACATTGAACCAGTAGCCCGATCCCAGGATTTGCACTAGCCGGATCCCTCTGGTGAGGGATCCGGCGGAACCGTGGGACAGTAGACACATTTTGTCTATTAATAGTGAGACATTTCTATCTTGCTCACTACCACTCTTAGATATACTTTCTCTCAGTATTCTAACCTCACTAACCACAGAACTTAGGGATCATTCTATTTAGTTTTATATTTGTGTGATTCTCTAGGTTCCTCTTAAAGGCGATATCACCACCTCTTGAAGACGTGCAAGCTCAAGGTCATGAGTCGCTAAGCTTCGCCATCATCAAGACCACTGAAGTGCATCTTGTTGATAGTTCTTTCCTCCCTCTATAAAAGTTTCGTGTTGAAGGCATTAGTGAATGGTGCCGAAGGTGTACATTCAATATGGTGCATCGATGTACAAAGTATGTAGTTTTGGTTAAAGGATGTTGATATCCTTTCTAGTATTGTAACAAGGAGTGTGTCTCCTTTGGGTAGTTGTGTTGTAGTGTAGTGTTAGGTAGTAGTTCCTCCTTTGTAATGGAACTCGGTATCTAGCCTTGTACCGAATAAAGTGTAGGCGACGTTGTGATAGGTTTGGTTCTACCTCATGGAAGAACTCGGTGTCTAGCCTTGTACCGAATAAAGTGTAGGAGACGTTGTGATAGGTTTGGTTCTACCTCGTGGAAGAACTCAGTGTCTAGCCTTGTACCGGATAAAGAGTAGGCGACATTGTGAAGGCTTCTCCGCCACATTAAGGAGCTTGTGTTGTGTAGTGCTTAGAAACTCTCGAGTGGGGTATTCGGGGAGTGGAGTAGGGCAAGGAAGGTGTTCTTGTAGCCGAACCACTATAAATACTCTTGTCGTGATTTTGTGTTCCTTTACTCTTATTTTTTACATTACTTACTTATATGCTCATCTATCAATTTCCAACACACAATCTAAATAGATTGACATAAGTCGATCTAAATACTTTAAAACGAAGTTTTGATCAGTAAAACTATTCAACCCCCCTAGTTACCAAGTTTCTTAGTGTATATTGTACTTTAAAAACTTGATACGATCCGCATATATTTGAAAACTAGAAAGAAGGAAATTTTCTAAAAACAAAAACTATGTTTCAAAAATATTTTTGTTGGATGTTAATTAGATGATAACACTAATTATTTTCTTTAATTACATCTTACTTTGTTTTACAAAATGCACTAACCTTTTCTATCATTTTGTTTAGTTAATCTCAAAATAAGCAAACCATCAAGATTCGTTGGTAATAAGATAACTTTCCCAAAAAGGTTGTCTAAACATATTATCAAGTAGATCTCGAAGAAACCGGAGTTTTCCATTGATAATACTCGTCCAAAAAAAAAAAAAAAAAAAAAGACTCTCAAATTGCAATAAAGGTATGTGTTTCATAAGACTTATCCCTAAGTAATGTTAGTAAATCATGTGTATACTTGCATGTCACTAAATGGAAAATTATGTGTTTCAATTTTTTCTATTTTATATAAATAGTTAAACACATTTATATGATATACGTGGCGTCATTAGAAAAACCTTGTGCATACGTGTCATCGTCCGCCTAAACCTAGATATAACAATATGTGTTGTCTAAACCTAATGTCTAAAAATCAAATATTTCTAAATACAAATAAAACAAACCACAAATCTCAAAAAATCCTCCTTTCCAATAAAAATATTCCGATCTTCAAACCTCCACCAATAAATCCCATTGTTCAAATCTTCCACTTTCAAAAACTTCACACACCCAAAACTTCATCTTCTTCATCATCTCATTTCGAGAAATCCAAACCAAGGAAGATCCTCCTCATCATGGTTTACATTGCCTTCGTGATCATCATCATCTCGCTCATCGCCCTCGTGTATCCCATGATCAAATTCCCGCATGCAGACATGTTCTTTGTTTTATTGATCTATATTTGTATCATCTATCTGATCATTTGTATTGCTTTAAGCATTGAAATGAAATATAAATGATGTCATAGTTTTCTCGTTTCATTCTTGCATAATGTGTTTTTATTTTTTCGCACATTCAAAACCGCAACATGTTTGAAACCATTAGTATAGATTCAAAAATTAACATTGGCTAAAACACATTTTCATTTTGTAACATATGAGTTGTAGAAATAGATCCTACGTCAAAACAATTTCTGTCAAATCTGCATATCTCCTGGATCCCTGATTTTTAACTAGCCGGATCCCTTTTAAAAAGGAACCGACAGAACCGGAGGAACTGATGACGTAAAACTCATGCAACATAAAAACTATTTCATGAAAACTTACCATAAAAGGAAAAACTCACTAAAATGTCAAAAAGTAGTAAGTTAAAAATATGGGAGAGTCATTGTTAATAAAATAGAATTGACAATAATAACGTTAGGAGATCCTATCATTTTACCATAGCTAAAAACCATGATTAAAATACTCAAGGGTATCAACAACCAAAAACACTCTCACTCTCTAAGTCTTACTATGTACTAACACACTCATGAAAAATATTCGTTTCATGTCTATAGGTCTCATCATGTCTCATGAGTATGACTTCGATCATCAACTCACCTATGTCTACGTTCCAAACATATCTCTTGAACCTAACACCCCTGGCAATCATGTTTGTGAGTTCAATAATCTCGAAACTCATTTCTTTCATGAAGGAAGTGTTGTTGACTCACCTATAATTTTCCAAGAAGGTATCAATAATTCATTCCGCACCATAGGACTAGAAGGGATTCTCGGGATCAACAAGAAAATTTGTCCGCGGTTTGTTTTAGAATTCTTCCGTCAAGTTGAACTCGTTCGTAACGAGGATCGTTCTCTATCACTATGGTTTTGGATCAAAAACCAAAAGTTTGTTTTGACTCTTGAGCAGTTTGCTCACATTATCCGAATTCTAAATTATGGACAATGTGCTTTCACTGAAGATTGGTCCCTTGATTCTGTCTTTAACTATCGTGAAGAAAACAGTCCATATTGTTCATACATACCCTATCCTCAAGAAATAACTCGCTTTCTATGCACTCCTCAATCCAATTACTCACATCCAAACATAATTCATACACGTGAACTCCGAGATGATCTTAAACCTCTTGCAGTCATCCTACGTGAAAATGTTTGGAGTCTTACAAGAAATCGTGAGATCCTTCCCGCATGTTGCGCTCACACCATTTACTGTCTCCTAACGCAAAAACCATACAATCTTGCCTACTTCTTCGTAAACCTCCAAGGAAACAAGAACAAACTAATACCATATGGGATGTTCCTGACACGCCTTTATAATCATGTCATGTACTATCATCCTCAATTTTAAAGCCCTCAATATTCACTTGTGAACAAAATGATGGAACCATTGAATGCATCTCTCATCACTTCATTCTTCATTTCGGAATCATCAACTGCTCACAACCCACTTGACGATCCATCAAACGAAAACTATAAGGGAAAAAAGTTTCTTTAGAAAATCCATCCTTATGATTTTTCTTAAATTCACCAATGTAACCTTATCACGCCTATGAAATAAATCGTTTATTGATCATTTTTCTATATACTTGAATATTTGATGTTTTTACATGCTAATCTTACCATGTCTTACTTGTATACATGTATGCTTACTATGGAGATCATTAGTTTCAATATTCGATACCTAGAGCAAAATATTGCTCGCTCACTGTTAAGAAATCTGTTCTAGATGCGGATCCCTGTGTTATAACTAGCCGGATCCCTCAAGTGAAGGATCCGGGCAAACAGAAGTGATTTTTTTGTTTTCTTACATCAATCCAACCTTTCAGACCTTATTGAACTAGTTGAACATGATTCATTAAGGATCATTTAAACTTTCCTTAGGCTCAGTTGATCTCACATTCACTCATGGATGACTTAAAATCACATTCAAGGTATTTTTGACTTATCATTTCTTTAAAACTCATCATCTTTCCGCTCCAATGTTTTTACATTGTTCCTTTTATCTAAAAACACCTAGGTTGATATTTTCTCAATTTTAGCAATTGATTTTAGTCATCCTTACATTTAAATGATCTAAAAACTAGTTTTTCATTTCTTGTGATTTTTGAGAATTTTTCTAAATTTTTCTTTGATCACCATCTGGTCTCTAGGATCATTTGACACCCTCAAAACTCTTAGTGTCATCCTTGATCACTCATTGGTGCTCATGAAAACTCCCACTACAAAAAAAGGCCATTTAGTGACACACAAAAAGTGTCACTAAATATGAAATAAGTGTCACTAAAGACCTGACGGGGAATCGGTGGCAGAAAAAAAAAGTGTCGCTAATGCTGCTGACACTAAATGGTTTTAGTGACACTTTATACTTGTGTTGCTGCAGACCTTATGGGTTTTAGTGGCACTTCTACGTTTTGTTGCTATTGACATTTCTAGCTTTAGTGACATATAAGTGTCTATCACATGAAGGATTTTGTGACACTTTTTGTGTCATTATACTCTTACTCTGATCACAAAGTAATTTGGTTTTAGTGACATAACATTTGCACTAAGATTTGTTACAATATCGGTTTTTGCCATTGTAATGCTTTCAAATTGTAGCACAATGTAATATTAATTCTCAAGTACTAGATTTCATAAAAAAGAAACTAACAATTTTATATTCAAACAAAAATGCAATTTCCATTGACTAAGCTTTTTAGATTATCAAAATAGAAATATCCAGGAAATACAAAGCAAACAATATTCTTGAACATCCAACAAAAAAAGTAAAATGAGTCTAATCTCCAACTCAATATCATAAAGACACCTAAATGCTACCGACTTTATTGTAACTTTATCAAAGGTAACAAGCATTGTGATAACTCTTAACCATTGACACCCCAAGAATCTGTAAGCAAACAAAAACAAAATTGTAGAAATTAATATTCAAGATGAAGGCAACAAAACAGCTACCTGAACATACAAGATTTATGTTATTCTTTGATATAACCAGAATTTGTGATAAAATTTCAAATTCGGAACAAGAAAAATGTTAAAAAGTAAAGAACTTTCAGTAGATGAAGAGGAAGCGTACCTGTGAAAAGTATAATCAAGAAAGATTTGTTAGAGTACCTGAGTAAAAAAGAAACACAATCTTAGCAGCGAACTAATGTTACCTAGCCATATTTGAACAAAAAAAGTTGGTCTTTTACCAATGTTTTGATCTGCAATAGTAGATCCTTGATTTGATGATCCTTGATTTCCATTAGTAGAGTTGTTTTGACCCGGAGAAAAGTTACCAGAAATTACCTCTATATGCATACTTCTAAGAATATAAAAATGTGAACGGAAATATTACCTCTATATGCATACTTCTAAGGACGTCAGGCAAGTTAGAATTTGCTGTTGGGTCCTTCAAAAGGTTTACAAGGGTGTATAAAACATATTCTGTTTGAGCCAATCGTTGTTCAACAGTTTGTGAGCTTGTAGATGACGAGGCACCATTTTCCTAACAGAAAGCATCTTTCCTACGCATCGAAAATATCCTCTTTTCTCTGGCCCCTTAACTTTAGATAAGTCATCATTTGTCCAATCATCACCTTGTATACCTTGGGTATTAGTGGAGTCATTTACACCAACTTGTATTGATTCCTGCATAGCAATAACATGTTACACTGTTAATAATAACCTATGGTATTTTAAATATTGAGAAATCACATTACCACAACTTGAGCAGCTTTGTCATTAACAACACTACCATCCTTACGGGTTCGGCTTATTTGGTATAGTTTCCCTCGTGTTGGTTGCACCCCATTATTTTTAGTAGCCTATAACAATAATCATTTCAGTGTCATGAACTATGTTCCATGAATCTAACACTAAATGAAATACAAGTTAACAATACTGTACAGTAAATGAATATTGCTTAGATGCTATCATCACACATTGTTGGAATTATATATCATGACATTCAAATAAATAACCACAAAACATCAAAGTAATCAAGCGGAAGCGTATAGGATTTATTAACGAATAATTAATTTACATAAAAGAATATGCGTACCTTTTCTTTATTCTAGCCGAACAAGAATCAAATCCACAAACTAGCAATGGAAGAACCCTAATTTGATTTAATTAGGATTATATGAATTACCCCTTACCGTTTTGTAATTCAATCCAAGAATAATAACAATATTGTGTTATTACCACGTTCTTGTACACACGTACTAAACCGAATTAAAGTAATGCTAGTTTTGATAAAACAAATAACTTGATGTGAAAAAGTTTTGAGGATCGACACCCTAAAGGAGTGGCCGATCGGTTTGGACAAGAAAAACACACAAAACACTTTTTAGGTTTAGCTAATGAGCACAAGAGATACTTTACAAACACCCTAGGTCTTGTATATATACTCAAGCAAACTTGGTGAACAAGTTTGAGTTTGGGTTGGGTTGGGTTCCTTCTCCTCTTGGCCGATCGGTTCTAATCCCACAAGAGGGATTCTGGAACCTTCCCAACTTTTGCAATTAAGTCCTTTTCCAAATACATTTAACGCCCGTTAGTCCATTACATTAATTACTTAACGTCAGTTAGTTATTTCGTTTAATCAATAAATAAATATAACGTTTATATTTAATTATTAACTTTTAATTCTCATACGTAAAGTGTGCAATCCCGTGGTCTCGGCTTCGATCCTAACTCACGAATACTAATTTATATCCATAAAACTAACAGCTCCCACTTGGATATATCTTAATAGAGTAATCACATCGGTTAGCGTCTAGCAACACTTCGATGCCTCTAGTACGACTTCGAGTAAGGCTCCTAGAAAACCTTTTAATGATTTCTCATTATTATTATCCTTTTGTTTCTAATACCACGTTAAATAAAGATATGAAATTAAGTCATTCTTTATAAAACTATTCTGTTTCTCGTTGTAAGTGATTGACCAAGATTACCGAATCATCTAAACATATTTAGGGAGATTTGGGTGCGGCCGCACAAACATCTTGTCAACCCTACGAAGGGCCCAACAGTATTAAACTTCAAATAAATTTGAAGGAACAAATTCTATCTTGACTACAAGAATAACCCACAAACTTTGTAACATTTCTGAAAACAACCCTTATGACTACCATTACGTATAGTGTTAAGTTGCTTCACGTAAATGCACTACATTCATGACACTTATCTCGTATCTCAAGTCTGAGGATAACTATTCATAATTTACTTATAACAATATCCACAAAGTAAATTATGTAGTTGGGATAAGTCCTATATTCAATTCATTGAATATCATCTGAAATTGGTATGCATTCTCATCAATATACTTTCAAGTATATTCTACCACATCTCTCAGATTTGTCTTAATTTAATGATACTCCCATATCATTAATCGACAACGGACATTTAGAATAACTTAGTTATTCATGGATTAAACATGCAAATATAGGACAACAATATTATAAATGAAAATAAACATAATCCAAACTTTATTTCATCAAAATAATAAATATTTTACAATATCCTTTATCCAAATACTAATCACAGTTATGCATGAAACTATTAGCTAAACGAAATCCAATTCCATTGGCAAGTCCAATAAGCTTGTCTTTAGCTAAAGCCTTAGTGAATGGATTAGCTAAGTTATCATCTGTGTGAACTTTCAATAGATTTATTTCACCTTCAAGGACTTGTTCCCGAACATAGTGATACTTAGTAGAAAATGTCCGGTGCCCTTCATGACTCGGGTTCATTGGCAAATATGATTGCAGTTGAATTGTCACAATACATATCAATAGGCAATTCAATTGAAGGCATAACACCAAGCCCTGAAATGAATTTCCTAATCCAAATAGCCTCCATTGCAGCTTCCGAAGCCGCTATGTATTATTCTTCGCGAGACATCGCAATCGTACTACGCTTCTTGCTCTTCCAATAATCTGCTCCTCCATTGATGACAAAGACATAACCCGGCAGAGACTTTGTATCATCTTTATCACACTGCCAGACGCATCACAGTAACCTGTAACACCAAGTTCGTGGTCGGATTTCCACCATACACTAAAAACATATTTTTTGTATTCCTAAGATACTTTAGAATATGTTTAACAGCAGTCCAGTGAAGTTCACCCGGATTCTTTGATATCGATGGTCATGTTTTGAGCAAACGCCACATCGGCCTTGCATCTCACATCATACATAATAGATCCTACAGCCGAAGCATAAGGAACTTTCTGCATGCGTGCCACCTCAGCAGGTGTTGAAGCACACATATCGCTACATAAGCCATGCTTTACTTCCATCGGCAAATATCCTTTCTTGGAATTTTGCATATTGAATCTCTTTAATATTTTATCAATGTAAGCGCTTTGACTTAAACCAATTAACCACTTTGACCTATCTTGGTAGATCTTGATTCCCAGAATGTATGCAGCTTCTCCTAAATCCTTCATGAAAAAACACTTCCCAAGATATGCCTTAACACTTTGAAAACTTGGAATGTCTTTTCCCATAATTAATATGTCATCGACATAAAGAATTAGGAATTACATCACTCCCACTAACTTTGTGATATACACATGGCTCATCAAGATTTTGAACAAATCCATACCTTTTGATTTCTTCATCAAATCTCTTATTCCATTGCCTTGATGCTTGCTTCAATCCATAAATGGACCTTTGAAGTTTGCATACACGGTTTGGAAATTGTGGATTCACGAACCCCTCAGGTTGCTTCATATAGATGTCTTCATCTAAGCGACCATTCAAGAAGGCGGTTTTGACATCCATTTGCCATATCTCATAGTCATAGTATGCTGCTATAGCTATGAGAATTCTAATAGCTCTAATGTCCGCTACAGGAGAAAAGGTCTCCTCGTAATCAATGCCATAAGTTTGAGTAAAACCTTGCGCAACTAGACGAGCTTTATAGACGTGTATATTGCCATCCATGTCAGTCTTAATCTTATAGAGCCACTTACTTCCAACTACCTTGGCGTTTGGAGGTAATTCAACCTCTACCCAGACTTCATTTTCTCTCATGGATTGCATTTCCCCATTCATTGCAACTTTCCATTTGTCCTTATCAGGACTTGCCATGGCAGCTTTATAAGTAGTAGGCTCTCCAAGATCTCCTAACATAGTTTCCTCAACCTCTACATTAAGACATAGACGTTCAGTGCACGCCAGATTCCTTACGGATCTACGAACGGGAATCACTTCAACTTCGGTGGAGGACCCGGACTATCTCGGTTCTACCGGAAGTACGTTAGTGTTTTCAGAAGGTAATGCATCTTCATGATCATCTTCCGGATCATAAACTCTCCCACTGAATTCTTGAGATACGAGATCTCTTTCAAGAAAATCTCCATACCTAGCAACAATTACTTTATTTTCATTTGGATAGTAAAAGTAGTAACCCATAGTTTCCTTAGGGTATCCTACGAAGATACACTTTACAGATCTTTGTTGGAGTTTATCTGCTGAGTCACGTCTAACATACGCCTCGCAACCCCGGACCTTTAAATAAGACAGGTTTGGAGCTTTACCATGCCATATTTCATATGGTGTCTTATCAACCTTCTTTGTGGGAACCATATTTAGAATGCGACAGTGATTCCAAAGCATAATCCTAAAAGGATAAAAGTAGAGTGGTAAGATTAAACATAGATCGTATCATGTCCAACAATGTACGATTTCTTCTCTCGGATACACCATTTTGTTGTGGAGTATATGGAGAAGTGAGATTCTGGACAATTCCATTCTCAGCTAAGTAATCTTTAAACTCTTGGCTTAGATACTCGCCTCCTCTATCGGATCGAAGAGCTTTAATCTTCTTTCCCAATTGCAGTTCTACTTCACCTTTGAAAACCTTAAATGTTTCAAACACCTCATGTTTATGCTTAAGTAAATAAACATAACCATAACGGCTGAAATCATCATTAAAGGTTAAGAAGTAGCTAGCACCTCTCTTTGACACATGTCTAAGTGGTCCACACACATCAGTATGAATAAGACCAAGTAGATTAGAAGCCCTCTCCATATTGCTATGAAAAGGTTTCTTCGTCATCTTCCCAGATATGCATGACTCACATTTATCAAATGATTCATCATTGATATTTTGCAAAAGCCCTTCTTGTTGCAGCTTATGCATGCGAGCCTTGCCTATATGAGCAAGTCTACAATGCCAAAGATAAGAAGAATTCAAGTCTAACTTTATCTTCTTATTAATGCTAAACATCGAATTATTATTATTGTTAGATTCATGTCCAATCACATCAATTTCAAACACACCATTCACAGTAATTGCTTTAAAATAAAATACACCATTTAAAGAAATAGAAATTCCATTACGTGAAATAGTATGAGTAAAACCATCATCCAACAAAACTGAAAAGGAAACAACACCTCTAATTATAGAAGGTGCGTAATGATAATTGTTCAATAACAGTACTAAGCCCGAAGGCAATACTAAACTAAACGTTCCTATGGCTTCAACAAACTTCATGTGCCATTTCCCACGTCAAATATTGCTCCCCATAGGCAAGCTTCCTCTCCACTCTAAACCCATGTAGTGTATTACAAATGTGAATACCACATCCAGTATCATATACCCAGGAATTTTTATGATTTAGAGTAAATAATTCAATGACAAATAAATTACCTGAAGAACCGGCGCCCATGGACCCTTCGTACTTCACTTTATTTGCCCGCAATTTATCAAGATAGAGAGCACAATTTATCTTCCAATGCCCAACGCTCTTACAGTGGTGGCATGCTTGATCCTTTTTAAGATTTTCCTTCCTAGGAGTAGGGTTCTTCTTGGGTTGTGGTTGATAGGCCATAACTTGTTTACCCTTATCAACTTTCCCTTTGCCCTTCCCTTTCTTGTTGTTTGCACACTGCGGTTTTGGCTTATTAATCCTTTCACCCTGAATAGCAAGTACCTGGGCGGTAGGAACCTTTGGTAACCCTTTTTCATAATCAATAAGCAATGCGTGTAGGTCAGTAATTGTCTTCCCTACGCAGTGCATATTGAAGTTTCTGACAAAACCATTAAAATCCTTGTTAAGGGATCGATTAATCAAATTCACAGCCATGTCATCATCATAAGTTTTGCCAAGTGCCTTTAGCTGGTCCATGTAACCTTTCATTTACTGTTACATGAGCACTTACGGGTTTACCCTCTCCCGCCTACAAATTTGTGTATGCGTCGGTCAAGTCATAAATCTCGACGCACCTGGTTTCTCAAACATAGTTCGAAGTTCATTGAGCATATTATATGGGAAATAATGTTAATTGCTTTTGAAGAGCAGAATCCATCGTTCCCAACATAAGACAAGCCACATCATTATGACGCTTATACTCAAGTTTCCACTCGTCCTTTTCAGCTTGAGTAGCTGTAGGACCAGTTGGTTCAGCAGGACAAGGTTCATAAAGATATTTCAACGGTCGGCAACTCTACAGACAATTCTCAAAGAGTGGTGCCAATCATTGAAATTCTTAGAGCCAGTCAACTTTTCTTGATCAAAAAAACTTTTGAACGTAGAACTTAGTGCAGTGTTAGTGTTATCGTTATTTTGAGTCATTTCTACAGAAAAAAGTTCAAGTATTAGTATTTTCGATAATACAACTTTTCAAGAAAATAAAATATACCCAACGGTAATATAAACATATAACCATATAATTTTCTCGAAAAACTAGGATCCAAATTATCATAGTTTCATTACATCAGTTGATCTGCTAGTAACGAAAGCATATAATAAGGTAATCTGTCGAACATTAATTGGCAAACAATTTCCAACTCCTAGAACATTATGGGATTTATATTTTCCAACGCTATTGCAAATATAAACATGTTTCATCCCATCTTATGCCATGAGTCCAGATCTCACTTACTACTCAATTTAAGTGTCTAACTTAAAGAACTGCAAATATGTCCATGTAAGGTCTGACTTTACATAGAGATTTACCTCTCCATCACAATCTAGCCAAGTACTGTCATGACGTAAATTGCAACTTCAAGTGTTCCTTTTAATTAGATGGCATATAACTTAATTTAAAAAGGGTACTAGTTTTGATTTTATGTAGTCAAATCAAATATGTACAAAGATGTCATGCATTCATCTTGTAGCATAAATATAATAAAAAAACTTTTTATTACCAATTCACAAAGATCAAATTATCAAAGTTTTGATTGAGGTATTGGGTTCACCAATCAAAGAATTTAGTGTTAATTATCGTCCATTATACCTTACTTTTGCATAAGTGTAAACACTTAGTGTTTCGGGTAATTACCACCGAAGCGGCGCATGGAATTAAAACTAATTCGCCCTTAAGATGAGTTTGTACATTTTATGGCTTACTAAGTAGCTCCATTCGAACTTACAGAGGGCAGGACGGTAAGCGCAAAGCAAAACCTTAGACATCCTTTCAGTGTGACTGTGCGCACTTCTTTATTAACCCCTTTATAGTTCATTCTAATGGGTGAGCCGTTCAGTCATTTGTACCAAAATCACCAATCAATTAAACTATTGAAAACTTAACTCTTCCAAAACAAATCAAATTTCACCATTGTTTAGTCCGTATTATTTTTCTATTCAAAATTACCCTTTGCTTAAAACTGTCGCATATAATAAACAAACAAGTAATACCAATAAAAAATAAACTACTAAAAAACAATGCGCACATAATAAACAATTTATACGTGTAAACAAGTAGCCACATGCAACTTATTCGATAAAACCCTATTAATAATAAATATCTAGGTTAAATTAATGTATATATTAATTTAGGGTTTTCACTCCAACAATAGAAGGTGAGCCGAATCGATTGCTTAAACCCTTAATTAAAATATACCAAATTGCACAAAATTGATTCATTAATATATGTAATTGAAGTCTTCCCCAATTCAAGATTTATTGCAAATAAATATATCTTAATAATTAAACAATATCAAAGCAACTTATCCATGACTAACATGCATGTATAATCATGGATATATCATAACAATTATACAAGTAGTCACAAGATCGCATATCAAAATTCCATGACACATAACAAATTATTCATGAATTAATCACGTAATCAATATATTAATTTTAGGTTTCGATAAGGTTAGCAAACAATTTTCAAAACCCTAAAAAATTTATATATATGTGTCGACTTAAAAAAATAGGGGTACGCCCCAATTAACAGAAAAAATCGACCAAACAATTATAAACATAAACCCTAGATTAATAATATCAAACAACATACAAGTATTTGTTTTATTATGCGTTTATGCAATTAATTACTCATTAAAAACCAATGACTCGTGATGCCACTGTTGGAATTATATATCATGACATTCAAATAAATAACCACAAAACATCAAAGTAATCAAGCGGAAGCGTATAGGATTTATTAACGAATAATTAATTTACATAAAAGAATATGCGTGTCTTTTCTTGATTCTAGCCGAACAAGAATCAAATCCACAAACTAGCAATGGAAGAACCCTAATTTGATTTAATTAGGATTATATGAATTACCCCTTACCGTTTTGTAATTCAATCCAAGAATAATAACAATATTGTGTTATTACCACGTTCTTGTACACACGTACTAAACCGAATTAAAGTAATGCTAGTTTTGATAAAACAAATAACTTGATGCGGAAAAGTTTTGAGGATCGACACCCTAAAGGAGTGGCCGATCGGTTTGGACAAGAAAAACACACAAAACACTTTTTAGGTTTAGCTAATGAGCACAAGAGATACTTTACAAACACCCTAGGTTTTGTATATATACTCAAGCAAACTTGGTGAACAAGTTTGAGTTTGGGTTGGGTTGGGTTCCTTCTCCCCTTGGCCGATCGGTTCTAATCCCACAAGAGGGATTCCGGAACCTTCCCAACTTTTGCAATTAAGTCCTTTTCCAAATACATTTAACGCCCGTTAGTCCATTACATTAATTACTTAACGTCCGTTAGTTATTTCGTTTAATCAATAAATAAATATAACGTTTATATTTAATTATTAACTTTTAATTCTCATACGTAAAGTGTGCAATCCCGTAGTCTCGAGTTCGATCCTAACTCACGTCTACTAATTTATATCTATAAAACTAACACACATAGCTTAAATATAGACATTTTTCACTTCATCTACTTTTCTAGAAAGAATGTGTACTTTTTATAAACTTCTAATAATGTATCTTCAGGTTTGAAGTAATTGATCAAAACGTGACAGAACCATTCTAGAAATTTAAAGAAATTAAGTAAGGGAATGTCGAGTAAATGTGGTTGAGAAAATGGACCATCTTTTTGGCATTAACCATCCTAGAAAGTTGAAGAAAAAACGTAACAACCCAGCATTGGTGATGGGACCATTGTTGCAACCAACCATCAACGCTAGTAGGACTGAACACAGTGGCAACCTAGTTCATCTGTACCACATCAGTTTTTTCTCTCCGACGACCTGACGACGACCTAGTTGCCACAGTGGTGACCTGACAATTTTATTATTATTATTTTTTAATCAAATATTTTTAAAAACAATATTAAACTTCATTAATAAAAATAATTAACATTACAACAATAATTAAAAACTTAAACTAATAAAACGTAGACGTTATAATACTTATTAAAAACTGAAAACATCACAAAAACTCTTCATCGTCAGTTACGTCTTCGTCACTTTCGTCTTCGCTTTCAATCTCTTGATTGCCTGCATTTCCACGGTTTCTCCAAATGTGTTCGACCAAATCAGATTTTACGTTTAGATGAGTTGATCGATCCGTTAACTCTTGAGTAACTACTAAGGATTCTGCATGGGATCTTACCGGATCATGATCACGGTGGCACTCTTGTGGAAACCATGTAGGACAAATCGGCCACTGCTTGTGTTTGATGATCATATTATGTAATATGATGCATGTATACACAATATTTTCGAGATCCTGTTTATACAGCCCTCGAGCCGGAACTTTAAGCATTTTTCACTTCTTCTTCAACACACCGAAAGCTCGTTCTACATCTTTCCTTGCTGCTTCGTGCTTCCTCTTGTACAATATTCTTTTTTCATCACCAGTAGGAGGATTTGAAATGGCCTTAATAAGAACAGACCATTCCGGATATATCCCGTCAGTAAGATAATATCCCCTTTTGTAAGCAACATCGTTAGCCTCGAATTCAAATTCCGCTTTGCTCTCCTTTGATTTGATATCATTGAGAACAGGGGAACGATATAAAACGTTTATATCGTTATTCATCCCGGAGACACCAAAGAACGCATGCCAAATCCATAAATTTTGGGAGGCGTACCGCTGATAAAATGAATGGATGTGGCCCGTGATCACCCCTAGCATATTTACCTCTCAAACTATTTGGGCAGTTCTCCCACTCCCAACATGTACAATCAATGCTTCCCATCATCCCAGGAAACCCATGCTTATGCTCGTGATGAGCATATAATCTTTCAAGGTCGAATCACGTTGGGCTTCGCCAAATACTCGACACCATATAACTCCATGATATTGCAAAAGTTAGGAGATAATCGCGTCTTTGTTGTTGCACCCACTGCGAGATACTGCGTCAAGAGAATAAAGAACTGGCGTATCCCAATTGACAAATTGCCGCTGATACACTTGACCAATGGGGAAATACCAAGTAGGCCTCGACAATCAGGAGTTTGTTGAAAATAAGGAGAATAATTGGTTACCTCTTGCACAATTTGAGTGAATAGGTCTCGGGACATCCGGAACCGCCGACGGAATGTTTTTTACTCATCTGTCATACAACGGTTCTTCGGAGAAGTAAGCGGTAACTAAACGATTATGAGCACCTTCACGATCCCTAGCCGTGTAGTTTCGTTGAGCCTTTGGCGATGGCGCTTGGTAAGTGTCCCAAGCATCTGCGTAAACTCCATAAACTCGATGAAACTTCGCTTATAACTTCTTCCTCGTCGGAAGACGAAGAATTAAAAAATATCTCGTAAGACATAATTATCAAAATGTGTTTAAAAGTGTTTATGAGAAGTTGTTTAAAATTGTGTGTTTAAAAATGTGTTTGAGGTTGGTATTTATAAAGTTGTAAAAGTGGTAAAGTTTTTTAATTTTTTTTTTACAAACGGGCATATTATAAGTTTGGATTTTTGTGGCTTAACACTCGGTTGCCTCCTCAACCGACTTCACCCTTTCTCTCCCCTCAACCTTGCTCGACCGGCCACCCCACAATGGGGCAACCGGCCTCAACCGATGATGACAACCGGCCTCAACCGAGACCATTGTATCCAGCCTAATATTCATATCCTAAAGTACCTTATGCCAATTCGGTCCTAGG
Source organism: Chrysanthemum makinoi (assembly GCA_910596185.1). Taxonomy (NCBI): domain Eukaryota; kingdom Viridiplantae; phylum Streptophyta; class Magnoliopsida; order Asterales; family Asteraceae; genus Chrysanthemum; species Chrysanthemum makinoi. Next base: position 112,566,003 of record OU343218.1, read on the forward strand.
ATACGTCGATGTTAAAAGTGCACTATTTGATAAAGTGAGCATGAAACTAATTTGTGATGGTATAGATTAAAGGTGCACTAAGTATAGAATAAAAAGAAAGAGCAGTAGCTAGCCAAGTCAAATCCACAAATAAAATTAACCAATTCATTTCCAAATCCAAACAAACGCATATTTGCAAAGAATATTAGTCTGCAAACAATACAATATCATTAGTAATATAAGAAACCAACTAATAGTATGATATATTTTTATATGTGTTAAATTTATTGATTATGTATTACATGTAGTCTACATTATATGGTATCAATATTAGCTGACTTTTGACTATGGGTGTTATCGGGTCGGGTTGTCGAGTTATTGGGTTTATCGGGTCGGGTTGATTCGAGTTTTTGACTAGAAAAATGTGACCCACAACCAAACCCGATAAGGGATGTCGGGTTATCGGATTCGGGTTGTGGTCGGGTCGGGTAATTCGGGTTTATCGGGTTACCATATTAATCTGGCTAAAAAAGAAGTACAATCCCAAAAAAACTAAGGGGGCGTTTGGTTGGAGTAATTTGAAATTCCAAAAATTTAAATTCTAGAAAATTTAAATTTTTTAGAATTTAAAATTTCGGAATTTAAAATATCTTCGCATGTTTGGTTGACAGAAATTTATAAATATATATTTTTTTTAAATATAAATTTCGTAAATATTCTATTTAAAAGTTTATAAATAAATTATAAAATAGGTTTATAGAAAATTTATAAAAAAAGTTAATAAAAAAATTATAAAAAAGTTTTTAAAAAATTTATAAATTTTTTTTTATGAAAAATAAAAAAAGTTATAAAAAATTTATAAGAAAATTATAAAAAATTTATAAAAAAAAGTTTATAAAAAGCTTATAAAAAAAGTTTATAAATAAAATTTATAAAAAAAGTTTATAAAAAAAATTTCATAAATATTCTATTTAAAAGTTTATAAAAAACAATAAGAAAAAAAGTTTCTAAATTTTTTTTCAAGTAAATTAAAATTCTTCACCTTTTGGAGACATTATAATTCTCTTCATTTTGGCAATTCGTGAAATTGTAAATTACTATAAATTTTCTTATTTGAGATACCAACAGGATATTTGAAAGGAATTGAAATGCAAATGCCCAATATACTCCAAATTACTCCCACCAAACGCCTCCTAAGAAAAAAGTACAAGCCCAGCAACACCAATATCAATTACATAACGAATGATAAAATTAGCATCAATAAGGGTTAATGCAAAAAGTGCCAACGGTAGTTGGAGTATGTATTGCATTCACTAAAAGAGGTACTAATAATCACAAATTTACAATAACCAGTAGCTAGAGATTTGGAGTATTGCATTATTTTATTTTATGCCAGTAACACAGTCAATGAACGAAAAGTATGTGCTTCACTTTTGAATTTCAAACCGTAAATTTAGTCAACTTACTGTGACAATGGATAGACTGAATTGTGAGGGTTTAGCATGTTACTGTTATGTAAATAGTCTCATGCAAATACGGTGGGCTTTTCAAAACTTTCACAATGTAGGACCTTAGATATATCAACTCTATGACACTAACACTAATATGAAGCAAGGAATTGTGACTTAAGTATTGTATATGGAGCGTTTTAAGCTAGAGAGAAAGATGAAAACATGTAGAGGTTTGTTCCAGATGAAACACACACTTACACACTCAAGCACACACACCAAATGACTAGGTGTGTGCCTTTTATACTTAGTACATAAAAGCCTTATGGGCTTAGGATGGGCTATGTTTGGATTCTGGATTGGGCTTACATTACAACTTGACTAAACATAACATAACCAATAACCGGTTAGCTTGGCCCAATCCACGAGCCCATTGACTATTCTAATACAATATCGAAAACACGTTACAAAGTTCCTAAACGTGAATGACCATCACTTTCTATCACTTCATATTAATGCTAACAATCCCCCCCTGGGTGGTCATTCAAAAGATGCTTCACTGGATAAGATCTTTAAACTTCTTGAGCTTGAACTTTGTGTGTCGACATTGAATAGTCTTGATTTTTTGTTCATTCATGCTTGGTGATCAGATAATGGTGTTTTCTGCCTTTTGTCAACTTCTTTGGGATAGGTCATAGGTGTCTCCACGTCTTTCTCCACCATGCTCACACTTCCTTTGTCTTTGAATTTGCAATGATGTGAAGCTCTCTAGTCTTTGAACTTTGTAGATTCTTTGACATTGACGAAGAACCATCTTTAACTTTGTGTTGCCTTTGATATTGATGAGAACTTTCATGTGTTGAGATGTTGGTATGAGCATGGTGAGATGGTGCGGCCTTTACTCCAAGGAACAATCATCAGTACCTGCATGAATATGTTAGTTGAAAAACACCAATCGATCATGGTGGACTTTTCTAAAGGAATTGACCACTACGATTGTTTTACTAATGAATGTCTTGATTCCATTCACCTTGGTCGGGCACATCAGCCGTACGAATCTCGTTGAGGGACAGTTATCATTACTATGAATAGATTCAAGTAATGACCCACGTCTTTAGGATTAGATTCGTGAAAGAAATCTCCTTAGCGGGATTTCCAGCACTTACAAGTTCGAATGTCGAGGGTGTTAACAGCATAGTGTGAAAACACATATCTAATTCTTACAAAGGCTGTTCCTGAACTGGAGGCCCTCAATAAGGCTAACACGATATACCGAAGTATATCTACAATTCAGGTGAGTCGCTGAAGTACACCGAAGCATTACTCCACGACTGTAGACCATTTGAGACACACTAAGCGTAATCCATAAAGAATTACTGAAGTGACCTGCTGTCAGGGCTGTTTGATGTTGACCCTGGCAGGAATTTCCATTCGATCACTGAGGATCACAGTTGTGAATCCCCTCATAAATGTTCTCGGCAGATTGCTAAGATCTGCGTAGGACTCTAGAGTATATCACGTGTGTCCTTATTGATGAACAACAAGTGATGAAATGTTTAGTGTTCCTAAGAGATCTTTTGATGAATCTCGTGGCTCTAGACTCGATTAGTGCTCATTGGTTTTCCTAAGCGGAGACTAAGGAGAGGGTCTCCTTCTTCAATACCAACTATCTCTAAGAGAAAGTCGATAGATTATGTAGGGTTCTCCGTGAGAATGAAAGAAATCCTTTTAAGAGGAATTGAGTGGCTAGAAGGTTAGGTGCCCGGCGTTATCTAAGTGACAACCAGTAGCAGATGAATTGAACCCGGTTTCTGCCCTGAGGTTGATTATGGAGGGCTATTTCTTTTCACCCTTTCTTTTACTTCTCTTTTTAATACTTCAACCCCTTCTTTCTCCTTTCTCACATTACTCCTTTTTTCAATCATACTTAAGGACTTCTAATACTAACTATGGGTATTGTCCTTGGGTAGATCCCTCCGGCTATGGCAGATCATAGGACGGATTTCCTATCCTTAGTCACCTTATAACTCCATGACTATCCTATGTTGCCATAAAACCTTTTACTTTAAAATCTCTCAAAGTGTTTATGATTATCAAATACGTTTTTTTAACACCTTGAGAGTTTTGTATTTTTAGAAATACTCCCCCTTCACATGTGCTTATATTGTTTTAACTTAAATCTGCACAGTGAGGGTAGAGTTCGCACTTTTTGAATTGATCGACTCAAGATAGACAATTCCCCACGAGACACGGTTACGTTGCATAGCTAAAGAGTTCCATTGATAGTTTTTAGGTGACAACTAGCTCTAATAACTAACTTGAAGTTGTAAACTCTCCTTGAAAAGAATGTTAGACCCATGAAAGTTCATGTCTATCACGAGTTTCTTGAAATGGTACATTTAATGGCTTTGATTTATCGTCAATTCATTGGTTCCGTCTGAGTCGAGCTCTTTTGAGATTCAAACACCGATCATTAAACATTTTTGATCACATTTAATCACGTCTTCTCCCCCTCAAAAATAGCATATTCGTGATATTTTTTTTATCAACAGATTAAACAACATTTTTTAGAATCTTTTAGGGAGACAAACGAATTTGATTTTAGCATGAAATTGGAACATTTTTGTTTTATACTCCCCCTTTAATAAAGCATAATCAATAATGGTTTTTGGAGGGAGTTATCTTGAGCACAAAATATTTTGAAAGATTTTGAAAAATCTTTTTGAATAATCTTGAAAAGGTGCTCAAGATGATGATGATTTCTCACCAGTTTTTAATGTAGTGCACTAAAGTGTACTCTAGATATTTCTTTTAGTAACACGAGTTTTGATTTGAAATAATCAAAAGTCATCATTTTGAGTCCGGGTTTCGTACTGAAGTATACGAAAGCCATAGTGAAAGAAAGTTTTGAGAAACGACATGTTTTAGAAAACATTTAATGAACTCTCGCTCAAGCATCTGTACATGCCCGTATCATTGTTGAATGACATTTCTAGAAACGTACAGAATATCGATTATACGAGAGTCATGTTGTGAGAAGAATATTTTTGGATTTTTGATTTTTTATTGTTTTTGTATTTTTTTTGAAAGTTTTAAATTTTTATATTTTGCATTTGTTGGTTTTTCAAATTTTGTATTTGGTTTTTCAAAAATATTTACAGCGAAGCTTTTTGAAAATTTCGAGAAGACGTTCTAACTCCTCAGGGGTTAGGCTTCGCATTCCAATTCGTCGAACTAAGTCATCAAACCGTTCTTTTGGAAGGGCTTTAGTAAATAGATCGACGAGTTGGTAATCTGTCTTCACGAAAAATAATTCAACAGTACCTTCTTCTACGTGCTCTTTGATGAAGTGGTAGGGGACTCGGATATGCTTAGTCTTTCAGTGGTGAACAGGATTGCACGATATGGCTATGGCACTTTTCGAGTCACAATACATAGGTATTTTATCGAAAGTAAAACCATAATCTGTGAGTTGTGTCCTCATCCATAGAACTTGAGCACAACACGCAGATAGAGACACATACTCGGCTTCAGCGGTTGAGAGTACAGTACAATCTTGTTTCTTTGAAGACTAACTTACTAACTTTTCACCCAAAAATTGTGCTCCTCCTGATGTGCTTTTTGCTGTAACTTGATCACCTGCGTGGTCCACATCTGAAAAGGCTATTAGATCAAATCCGGATTCCTTCGGATACCAAAGTCCCATGTGAATGGATGTCTTTAGGTACCGAAAGATCCGTTTAACCTCTTTAAGGTGAAGTTCGGTAGGCTTTGCCTGAAACCGTGCTAATAAGCAAACAACAAATTGAATATCGGGTCGACTAGCAGTGAGGTACATGAGAGAACCAATCATGCTCCGATATTTCTTCTGATCGATAGGTTTTCCAAATAAATCGGCTCCAATTTTTGGTGAAGTTACCATTGGTTAACCAACCGAATCACAATTATCCATACCATGTTTTTTCAAAACCTCAATTGTATATTTAGATTGATTAATGAAAATTCCACGAGGGGATTGATGTATTTGTAAACCAAGAAAAAATTTCAGTTCTCCCATCATGGACATTTCAAATTTGCTTTTCATGAGATTTTCAAAATGTTTTGAAAAGATTCGGATTAGTGGACCCAAAAATGATGTCGTCCGCATAAATCTGAATAATCAAAATGTCATTGTTGTATTTTTGTGTAAACAAGGTAGGATCAACCGTTCCTTTGGTGAAATTGTTTTTGATCAGGAAAGAAGTCAGTTCATCATACCACGCTCTTGGAGCTTGTTTCAAACCATAAATTTCCTTTTTGAGTTTGCAGACGTAGTCTGGATGTTCCATGTCTATGCAGCCTTCTGGCTGACTCACATACACTTCTTCTTTTAGAGTTCCATTCAAGAATGCAGTCTTAATGTCCATCTGATAAACCGTGATGTTTTTGTGAGCTGCATAGGCTAAGAAAATCCTGACTGCTTCAAGTCTTCTTCCTGTCTGTATCCTTTGGCCACAAGACGAGCTTTGTTGCGAATGACAGTAATTTCTTCATCCTTTTTGTTCTTCCATAACCATTCTAGATCAATGACACGAATATCAATTGGCCTTGGAACTAGATCCCATGAGTCATGTAGACGGTATTGGAGAAGTTCCTCATGCATCGCTTCTATCCGTGATGGTTCTGCCATTGCCTCTCGAATGTTCTTTGGCTCTATATTGCTAATTGAGCAAAGGTAAATGCACAAGTCGCAATTTGTGGCAATTTGGCGTCTCATTTGAATTGGCCTTGTAGGTTCACCAATAACTTGTTCAATTGGATGGTCTTTTGTCCACTTCAGAGTAGAAGGATACCGTGGGTTAAACGTATGCGAGTTAGATGGTTCTTGTAAGCTTGAAGATGATTCAGCTGATTACATAGCAAACAGGTTTTCGAATACGTCTTCATCTAACGTTTCATCGTTTTGGTTTTGTGTAGGTTCTTCTTAAAATGATGTGTTTTGGTTTTGCTCATCAACTGTTGGTAGACTGGTTTCAAGAATCGGAGTTGTTGGAGTAGATGTAGATGATGTCGATGGAGTTGGTGCATTTGTTTCGACTGTTGTAGATGCATATTTTGTTGGTGGTGGTGGTTGATGATGTTGAAAAGTTGCAGAAAAAGGATGGTTTGATGCATTTGTCGAAGTTTCACCATAGTATTCATCAAACATTAACTCGAAGAAATTCTCTCATTCTTGTTCTGAAGGTCTGTCAAACGTAGTTGATGGAGCACTTCGGGGTACGAGTCCTAAACTGATGTGTCCAGAAGTCTGCTGGTTAGGTTCGGGTCCTAATCTTTATTGATTAGAAGCCATCAGGTTAAGCGCGGGTTCTAGAGCGAGTCTCTCAGAAGCCAATTGTGAAAGTTCATCAAAATTCACATTCATCATCTCCATTATCATCCTAGTTCTTCTGTTATACACCCTGAATGCCCTCGAGTTATCTGAGTATCCAATGAAGATTCCAATATCACCTTTAGCTTTCAGTTTTCCTAGATCTTCTCTGTCATTCGTTGGCTAGCACAGAGCGCCAAACACGTGAAGGTAAGAGATATTAGGTTTTCTGTTGTTCACTAGTTCATAGGGGGTATTGTTGAATCTTGGATGGATTAGGGATCGGTTCTGAGTGAAACAAGCAGTGGCAACACCATCAACCCATAAAAATAACGGTGCACTAGAGTAGATTAGCATTGTGCGAGGAGCTTCCACACGAGTTCTATTTCTTCTTTCAACTACCCCATTCTGCTGTGGAGTTCTAACAACTGATGTATGATGAGTGATTTCAACATCTTCAAAATAAGTTCGTAACTCCTGATTTTTAAATTTTGTGTCGTTGTCTGTTCTTACAATCCTTACTGGAGCTTGAAGAAGTACTTGAATACGCTTCAGAAAGGTGATGATGATGCCTGGTGCTTCGTCTTTTGACCTCAGAAACTTAACCCATGTATATTTTGAATAGTCATCAACGATAATAAGAATATACTTTTTCTCGTTTATGCTTTCAACTCTCAATGGGCCACATAAGTCCATCTGCAACATATGTAACTTTGCTTCCGAACTGGGTACTAGTTTGGGTTTATATGATGCTCTTTTGCTTTTTCCTTGTTCGCATGATGGACATAAGTGATCCTTGGTGTATTTGAACTTTGGAAGTCCGTTGACGATGTTGTCTTTGGCAAGTTTGTTGATAGTGTCGAAATTGAGATGGGATAGCCTTCTATGCCACAACCAGGAATTTGTTCCAGATGCTCGTGTTATAAGACATATTGGTGATGAAGAGGCCATTTGGTTAATATCGATAGCATACAAGTTTGTGTCACGATTCCCAGTTAAGAGATCAATGACATCCAAGTTTCTAACGAAGCAAGAATTTCTCCTAAATGCAACCTCTAAATCTGCATCACAGAACTGCCCGACTGAGAACAAATTGTGTCCCAACCTTTCGACATAGTAAACTCGAGTGATCAAATAATTTCCAAATGGAAGATCTCCATAACCCACGATAGCTGCTACATGATCATTTCCAAAGCGTACGGTTCCCATGAATTTCCATACGAAATTGATCAGTAGCTTCAGATTCCCGGTCATGTGCTTGGAGCAACCCGAGTCGACGATCCAAAGACATATTTCGATAACCTTCCAAGAACAGAGGAAGATGCTATTGGAAACCGTTTTGATTTTGGTTCCTTTAGGTTAGAGGTAAAATCCAGATCACATTCATAAAAGGTTTCTACTGGGTATATTGGTTTAGCATTCATTCGACCATTCTCGATTGTGAACATTCTACCTGTAGGTTTTCAAATACCATCCCTAAAGGAAAAACTATGCTTCTTATCTATAGTGTAAGACCTAAATCTTGCAACTAGACTTCCTGTATGTTTAGCATAAGTTCTTTTTGGAACATTCTTCTGAACAGGCTTATCATTCAAATTCTTAGAAACACAATCATCTTGAACATTAATTAAAGATTTCTTGCATGTTACACAAACAGATTCAACACATTCATTAAACATAGCAAGATTCATAGGTTCATTACATTCAGATGAAATGTCTTTCTTATTACAAAGCGGTAAATTCCTAGGGTGTTCTTCTACTTTCTTCTCATTATTCAAGCTACTACTCTTAGAGGGAGGCGAGACTCTATTGTTCCTTGTATTGCTCTTAAGCTTTAGTCTGCTGCTCCTATAGGTGCTTTCTAATCCGTTAGAAGGTAAGGCACACGCATTAGGATTCACATTTTTATCAAGAGAAGTGGTTTCGGCTTTCCTAGTCTCTTTAGAGTGCTTGTTTAAACTTATGTCGTTTGTTCCATATGGTTTAGATGTGGAGGCAGACACATTAGTGGTACTTATCTTAAAAACGCCAGGAGCTAAAACTTTTGGTTTCTCGATAACCGCTTTTTTTGTTTCAACAATCTTTTCTTTTTGCTTTTGCTTTTGCAAGGCATGTGGAGTGACTGGTTTTGACAAATCATTTTGCTCATTGACTTTTGGAGGAGGCTGAGAAATAGACATTTTAGGTTTGGAAACCGGTTTAGAAACATTTGTTTTCTCTTCAGTCAATGATTTTGCAAACTTAGTATCCATAGCCTTTCCTTTTTGACCTTCCAACTGAGCTCTCAAAAGGTCATTTTGCTCTTTCATGTCCTTGTAGGCATGCTCATACGACAGTTTGTTATAGTTGCATTCCTCATTTTTTCGATCAAGTTGTTTAAAATATGAGACATTTTCTTTTTCAAGTTTTTCAAGAGCGTTTTCATATTTTGAAACAATTGCGGAGGTCTCAGACTGGAGTCGTTCATGGTCTTCAACAGAATATGTTTGTAATATAATGGACATTATATCGGTGGTCATAACATCTTCGAAGAGAGAATCATTTACATTTTCCAAAACTTTGATGTGTTCAAAACATTCATTAGCTTTCTTTACCAGGGATTTATGGTCCTTGAAAAAGTCACCTGTTTCTTTCAAAAATGCTTGTTCAAAATGAATTACCCTCGCACTGATGTTATTTAGCGGAGTGGCAATTTGAGTTTCAAAAACCTTTTTCATTTCATCGTGATAACTTGAAAACCAGTTGTTAGAACTAATATTGGTTTTAGATTTAACAATTTCTCGAAGTTGCCCAATTCTAGTTTTAACGTCATCTAAAATGCTTCTAGCATCACTTGTGTTAAAAGGATTGTTTGAAGACATTTGTTCCATATTCGAAAATGATTTTGAGACAACTACTGGTTTTGAAACTGGTTTTGAAACTGGTTTTGACTCTTTGTTTGAAACACTGGGCGTTATGGAAAACTTTGACTTTTCTTTTTGAGGAACAAAATTAATTCCAGAAATTTTGTTAAGTTTGTTGTAATCGATTGGTTTCATTTCTGGGTTCTTTTGTTTTATTTTTGATCTACTCTCATCAATTAGTTCTAACGTTTTATGAGAATCACGAACAAATGGGTTCATGCTGATCTAACAAAGCATTTCCATTATGCAAAATATTCTGTTCTTTCTGAGCTTTCTTGAGTGCACAAGGAGGTTTGTTACCAAGAATCATTTTTTGAGTTGTATGATAATACATATTTGTTTGATTAATTAGCATATTGGTTGTTTTAGCTGAATGACCCGTTGTAACAAGCAAATTTTCCAATTTATTGATTTTTTCATATTTATCAAGAATTTCATCAAGAAGAGAATCTTCTCGTTTTGAAAAATCAGCAATCAACTTTTTCAAGATTAGAATAGGTTGCTTTTTGTTTAGAAAGTTGGTTTTTAAGATCAGAAATTTCCTCGTTTAAAGATTTTATTTTTAAGCTCAAATTAACATCAAAAGTGTCATACTTGATTTTCAATTGTTTTTATCTTAAAATAGAATTTCGATAACCAATTTCTAATTCTGACTCTTTGTTTTTGTGAAATTCAAAAGCTTTTGCATTCTCCTTGTACCTCTCAAGATCAGCGGTCAATTTATCATTCGCGGCCTTAACATCGCGATTGACCGTTTTAACTTTCTCAATTTCAATGCCACAGTTATTAATCAATGATTCAAATAAGGCACGTGTTTCCTCATCAGTCTCAGTATTTTGTGCCACAAAGCCTCCACTAGGATTCACATCTGGAGGTTCAGAGTTAATATTGCTACTACTCGGATTGTCCAGGTATGTATCATAAGTAGGTGCTAGTGTCACAGAATGCTGTTTGTCATGATTAAACACATCAAATATGACATTGTTATAGCATGGATCAATGATTGGTACCTTAGAGACTGCATTGGTGTCATAAACAGGAGGTGTGTCAGAATCAATGTCGTACTTAGCATCCTGAAGATTTGCAATGAAGATGCAGTTTGCATTGATATCTTCTCGGTCTTCCAATTCATCCATAATTGCTACAAAGTCATGTTCCTCAGCACTCAACTGCATCCCTGCTTCAGCCTTTTGTACCAACAGCAATGCTTTCTTAAGATACGTTGAATCCTTCTTTTTCGGCTTAGTAGGGCAATTCCTTGCAATGTGACCCACTCATTGATAGTTGTAACACGTAACCCGATTAGCCTGATTCACATTTTCATAATTCCCAACAACTGGAGCTGCAACATTCCCATTCGGATTACCTACTTTTCTGTTCACAACATTCTGACCCATCTGATTTCCAACATGCTGACCCATTTGATTACCATGATACTGAACCGCCTGATTTCCTGCATATTGACCCTTATTCTGCATATTCTGATTATGCATGTGAAATCCAGTAGCATATCTCTGCTGATTCCTACTTCAACCATTTGTCCTCCTTGACCCATATTCATACCCGGCTGAGCAATTTGTCTATTGCGAGTGTTTGAAGAAATCCTTTAGTTGTTGCTAGTTGGAGTGGAATAGCGTCCTTTGAATACTTTAGTCAAATAAGCGAATGCATTAGAAAACGCCTCTGTTTGTTTAGCTTCAATGTCAGTGATTCCTGGATCCTGGTATTGTGGATACTGTTGTTGTTGAATGACTTGTTTTTCCGGTGGGTAGAATTGTTGTTGAGGGATGACAGGTTGTTGTTGTGGAATGTATTGCTGCATGTTGTTGTTGGTGGTGGAAGATGATGAAGAAGTTTGTTGTTATGTGTTCATTGGAGTCTGTGTCTTTGCAATTAGTGCCAAGGGATCATGATTCTTTGCCAATCTCTCTTTCCTTACTTCATTGGCTTCAGCTTGGTTTTGTTTCAGAAAATCGTAGAGTTGATCAACATTCACTTGATGTAAGTCATTTGTTTGGTTGACAATAGTGACATAGCGTCCCCATTCTTCTTGAAGATTGTTGATGAATTTGATGTTACTCACGATATTTCTGGGTGACAACTTGTTTCTTATAAGCTCATTCATCAAAATGCAAAACCTTCCATAGTAGGATTCAATAGATTCTCCTGGAGTTGAAGTAAACTTCTCCCATTCAGTTAGCAGTTTGTTCTCCATGTCTTGTTGACCAATTTCTGTTCCATAACATAGCCGTCTAACACGTTCCCACATATCGTAAGCAGTTTCACAGCTGTCTACAGAAGCAAAGATATCTATTGGTAATCCTAGTTGGATGATGTGTATTGCCATGTCATCTGCTTCGATCTTCTTCTTATCCTCTTTAGTGCATTCTGATTCATTTTGTTCACGAAAAGATGGTGGGACGGGAGGTATTGCATCAGGAATTCCAAGTTCTTCGATTTGTCGTGGCTTGAAGGGTCCATTCGTAATGGATTGAATCATGAGTTTTCAATTAGGTTTGGTTTTGATGTAGCGGAGCATACGACTTGTCCATTGAAGATATCCACCTTTTTCCAACATAGGAGGACGGTTTTCAGCACCGGCTGCATGAATGTCTTGTTGAGTTGCCATTTATGAAGATATTAGTGATAAAGTTGATGTAGGATCGATTCAACGATAAAGGAGTTGTGATTGATGATGGTTTAGTATAGTAATTGTGGTAAAAACTTGGTGAACATTTGGTCCGACAACTTAAAAACCTCAATAACTTCGGTTCGGAGCGGATTTAGGCCTCGAAGGTTGACCCGAATGAAATTTAGTTATTCGGCGTGTCATTATCCTCGTTCTCACGGTCGTTTTGATGAGTAGAACGCTGAAAACGAAGTTACGGTTCAAAAGTTATGGCCGTTTGAAGTTTTGTCGGAAAAAGTCAACAAAACGCACTGATGAAATGGTCAAACCGCAGAGTTCTCAAAACGCATACCACAAATCGCACACTTCAAAACGCAGATTATCAAACCGCTTAACCTCAAACCGCAGAAAGTCAAACCGCTTAAACTCAAATCGCATAGGTGTCAAACCGCTTAAGCTCAAACCGCATAGGTGTCAAACCGCATAAGCCAAATCGCATAGGTGTCAAACCGCATAAGCGTCAAAACGCATAGGTGTCAAAACGCATAAGTGTCAAAATGCATAGGTGAAAACCGCATAAGTGTCAAAACGCATAGGTGACAAACCGCATAAGTACAAAATTTCACTTTCACTGTTTTATCTTTTTACTTTTTTTACTCAAATCTCTTTGTACTTTTCAGCTCAAATCGCACACTACAAACACAAATCGCTTTGTTGAATTTGACAAACCGCTTAGATGAAAAATGACTTCTTTAGTTCAAAAACACTCAAATGATCCAATAAACGTTTGATTTAACCTATCTAAACACTAAACTAATCGAATATAACTACCTTAAGCCTAAAAGTACATACTTTAAGCTAAGAAAAGCAAAAAAGTCGAATGGTTTGATGCTTTTCACCACAAAAACGAACCAAAAACACTCCTAGATCATTGTTTGGCGATTGATACCACTTGCAGGACCTTAGATATATCAAATCTATCACACTAACACTAATATGAAGCAAGGAATGGTGACTTAAGTATTGTATATGGGGCGTTTTAAGCTAGAGAGAAAGATGAAAACATGAAGAGGTTGGTTCCATATAAAACACACACTTACGCACTCAAGCACACACACCAAATGACTAGGTGTGTGCCTTTTATACTTAGTACATAAAATCCTTATGGGCTTAGGATGGGCTATGTTTGGATTGTGGATTAGGCTTACATTACAGCTTGACTAAACATAACATAACTAATAACCAGTTAGCTTAGCCTAATCTACGAGCCCATTGACTATTCTAATACAATATCAAACACACGTTACAAAGTTCCTAAACGTGAATGACCATCACTTTCTATCACTTAATATTAAGGCTAACACACAAAATTAAAAAAAAATATATAGAAAATAAAAAATAAAAAAACTTTTCGGGTATTTTTGGGTCTTTTCGGGTTGACTCGATAACCCAATAAGATAAATGACTCAACCCTAACCTGACCCTATAAGAATATCGGGTTATCGAGTTAGTTTCAAACTAACCCGATAAGCTTTTTCAACCCGATTAAACCCGACCCTATAAGACTTATCGGGTTCGGGTTGGGTCAACCCGACCCTACTGATATACTTACTTTTGACCCATTTTATCATGAGTAATCTAAGAAACCAACTCTAAGAGTAATATGGGTTAGATGTAGTCTATAAATAGTTGCATATATGAGAAATCTTAGTTGACTTTTGACCCATTTTACACATTAACAGTAATATGGCTTACACATTAACAGTAATATGGGTTACTCATTTTTTAGACTTCCAGTAGCAACTTCAAAACTTCCAGTAGCAACTTACATTACAATACCAAACTCAGTAAACGCTCCTGCTGCAGCAACCAAACGCCCCTTGCTGTAGCAGTACGTTATTAGCAAACGCCCTTTTTGACAGTACTAAACAAAATACAGATTGTGTACTATAGAAACAACCAAATACGAATATTGCAGACCAGAAACCAAATGCATATTGCAGACCAATGCTAAAAAAATCATGGTTTGACCACAACCTGCAATTATTTAAGGGATTCATATTTGTTACGATTTTTTTAAAAGGAGATAAAAGTGCTCTCTGGTCCAACCCATTTCAACCAATTCAAGTTACAATGTCAAGTGCTTAATAAATAATAGTACTACGTTATTTGTAAATCTATTATCATCAACTATTTGTGTACATTACATAATTGTATTTCATTATCATAAGAACTTCAAACTGTTTATTGAGTAATTAACTATTGTGTACAGCTTATTAACATTTTGACAGCCTATTATTGTACAAATATTAAAATTTTGACATCAAAAACATAGAAGAAACATAATAAATTAGAAAGATTTAAGTGTTAAAAAGACACATACCCCCTAATTCATTATGATTATCAGAGTTTTCATTAGTTTCCGTGTCCATCTAAGAGGAATTTGCGTCATTTGTTTCATTAGTTGAGTGTCCATTCGACTGAGCTTGTGCTTCATCATGTTGTTGTTCATTTTCAGCTTCAGTAAAGATCATACATAGTCTCTTACGCCTAGCCATGCTGGAGTATACAAGAAATAAAAAAATCATGAACTCAATAACACAACATATCATAATAATCATAAACTCTTTACATCATTCACAAAAGATCTACTTGATGTTCATATATTATACATCCACGATTTGTCCATTACTAAATTACCTAAAGTAAACTACACCCAAAAAAATTGTGTATTGATGCTTATTTGTTTTAATGGAAACAAATTTGACTAACACCAAAAGTTCTAATCATAAAGTCATTTGACCACATTTTCAAATATCACATCAGAACCCAACTAAGAATGTTCAGTTATAGAATGATTAATAATCAAATTAAATTACACAATCTCTACACCATTTGCAAAACTACACAATAAACACCAGTAATACTCAAATAATAGAATGATTAATAATCAAATTAAATCATGAACGGGTTATATCAAACAAAAGGTAGATACAAATTTTTATTCAATTACCTGACCAAAAGATGAAGATAGTGATCGAATGAAACTTTGTTATTGGGATAATTATGAATTTTAAATGAGAGGTGAGGGATATGTTATTGAGATTAGGAACAGAGATTGAGAGTTTAAGACTTGATTTAGGGATATATACTCATAATAATTGGAGGGAATTAATGTTAGGAATTAGAAATTCCAGGTATTAAAGAGTCGGTCACCTCATGTATATGTTATCGTTAGAAAGCTCGTAGTCGTAGTTATTTCTAGCTAAGTAGTATTTAGTTATGTAACACCGTGGAGGACGGACGGGTCTTTACCCACTGTATGCCTGATCCACATGCCGTTGTGTGGTGTTTTATGTAAGACTATAAATACTCTCTACCTCCCAAGGTAGAGAGTTGGAGCTCATAATAATATCTTTCACTTTCTCTCACTAAGTTCCCTAAACCTCTAACTTTCTCTCTCTAGAACTCACCTTTATACGCCCACTTTGAGTTATGATATGATGTGTATGTGAAATCCAATATCCTACAATTGGTATCAAGAGCCATGGTTAGATCATATCTTGCACATCTTTGGATTTCTAGTGGTTTTTAGGTGGTTTTTGAGTTTGAAAAAGTTTTGTGGTTTGTGCATCATTTGGTTGATTTCTTGTGTTAAAGCTTGGATTTTGTTTGTACTTTTATGTTTAGAATCATCACAAGTGTTTAGGTTTTCATTTGGTAAGCTTGAATCATCTTGGTTGGGTTGTTTTGGATTGAAAAGTGATGTTTGTGAAGTTTTCTTGCTAGCGACTTGACCTACGGATTTTTTTCTTAGTAGCGACTTGCTTTACAATTTTGTAGCGAGTTGCAGTTATTGGAGCTAGCGACTTAGGCCTAGCGACTAACAGTACAAGTAGTGGACTCTCCACTACGGGTAGCGACTTGGTGTTAGCGACTTGGTAAGTAGCGAGTTGCTATTTAGCGACTTGATTCCTTAGCGACTTGTATCTTAGCGAATTGCTGCCAAAATTTCGCTAGCGACTAGAGGCTTAGCGAGTTGCTATTTAGCGACTTGTCTTTTGTTTAGCGACTTGGGACTTTAGCGACTTAGTGGAATAGCGAATTAGAAGATAGCGACTTGGTGCATAATTTTCTAGCGACTTGAGTGATTTCTTTACGGTTTTCTCTTGATTTAGTAAAATCCCGTGAAAGAATCTATTTCGCGGTTTAATCATAGAGTTATAAAATCCCGTTTAATTTATCATCATGTCTACCAACGTTTCTACAATCATCTCCACTGTTGCTGAGGATGTTCAAGCAGTGGTTCGATACTCGTCCACCCATGCTTGACAGAACTGACTACCATTCTTGGGCTCAACGAATCAGATTGTACTGCCTTGGAAAGGAAAATGGTGTCAACATTCTCAAATCCATTGATGAAGGACCGTATCGAGTTGAGACAACTAGAGATGTACTTGATACTGCTGAAGATGGAACTCTGATTTACGGAATGGACAGACCAAAGATGTATGATGAGCTTGATGATAAGGAGAAAAAGAGATTCGATGCTTATATCAGGGCTTCTAACATTGTTCTTCAAGGTCTTCCTAAAGACATCTACAAGTTGATCAATCACAACACCGAAGCAAAGGCAGTATGGGATAATGTCAAGATGCTTCTCTCGTGTTCGAATTAACTATGGAATACAGAGAATCACAACTCTATGACGAATTTGAACACTTCAAGATGAAACCAGATGAGAGTGTCTATGAGTACTATGTGAGATTTCATAAGTTGGTGAATGATATGAGGAACATCAGAATGACTATGCCTAACATTCAGCTGAACTCAAAATTTGTGAACAACATGAACCCGAATGGCACAAGTTTGTCACCTCTGTGAAGCTCACTAAAGGATTGAAGAATACAAACTATGAGCAACTCTATGCCTTCCTCCTTGAGAATGAGAGACATGCTATGTTTGAAAAAATGATTCTTAATCGGTTCAAAACCAACCAGGGGGAGACAAGCTCATCTAATGACTCAACTGCCTTCTACTCAAACATCGGAATCACAACCAAAGCCTCACAAGTCATACCCATGGGTAATGGTAATCACAAACTCATTCGATCCCATGTTCAAACAAGCTGATGCTGATGCACACGTGGGTAACTTCATTAATCAACTAGCTCTTCTGATTAGTCAAAACATGAATTCTCTCCCACAAACCAACAACAACCTCGAACATCTAACCCACACAATCAAGCTATTGTTAAAGATGGGAGGATCGTGGTGCAACCGGTTCAGAAAGATATGATCGGGGAAGAGGTGGAGCTGGTAGAGGTTATGTTGGTAATCGAGTCGAGGAAGGAATGGTAATCCAGGTCAATCCAAGTTTATCAGGGACACATAATGGTGTTGCTTGCTGGATGAGGAGGAATTGTTGTTTCTTCGAGGGCAATGCCAAGACATATGATGCATATGTGGATGAGCAGCCAATTCAGGAGATAGGTCACAATCATCAGAATGCCTTTCAAGTCGCTGATTGTGATGCATACGACTCGGATGTGGATGATGGACCTACTGCACACACAATTTTATGGCTAGCATTTCTCCAATGGTTTCTCCCAAGGTCTCTTCTTCACCACAAGCTGGCCCATCCAAAGACAAACTCATCTCGAGGTACTAAAACTATACGATGATGTTGATGTGCAAAAGATGCATGACAAAGTACCATCAACTGAAACTATTGAATCAAATATTGAAAATATGGGTAATATCAATGTTGTCCCATATGATCAATATGTGAAACAAAGTGAAAGTGAAGTTGTACCAAGTGATGCATCTTCTGCGGTCAACAATGACTATGTTTTTGATGAATACACCTGCATGTGCCCCGATGATTCGTAAGTTCGAACTAAATGCCTATACAGAACGTGTTGCTATTTATGAACAACGTGCAAAATTTGAGTTGACCACTCGTGAGCAGGAAATGGATGACCAAGTGCGTACAATCATTAGAAAAAGTAATTTTAGAGAAGAAGTATTAAAACAAGAGTTAAATTCCTTACAAGAAAAGCTTTCTAAAACTGCTAAACAAAAACAAGAACTTCAAGAAAATGTGAAAATGCTTAAGCAAGAATTTAATGCAAAGGAATCAAAACTCTTGAAAGATTTTTCTAATCTGAAAACTTTGAAAAACAAACTTGAAAACAAGTTGTACATACAAGGGAACACCATTCAGATCGCTCACATGATCACTAAACATAGAGTCCTAAGCGATAAGCATAGTGTTCCCATTATAGATAAACCCAACCACGAGTACGGAAGATAGCAAAAGCGCTCAAAAGTGATCTATGATGGCAATGAGATTCTTAAACCTAGACACAAACCTAGTTGCTTTGAGTGCACAGAGGAAGATAAGAAATTAGATGAAATCACTAGGGAGAAAATGAATAAGAAACTAAATGATCCTAAATGCAAAGAAAAGAAAGTAATTATCACTCCCCATGACTACAAAAAGGAGAATTGGATCTCCTTGAACATGTTTAAGCCTCAAACATTGTTGACTCCCGAACAAGTGTTCGGAAAATGGATTTAGATAAGCGAAAGCGAAAATATTGTTGAAACAAACCCTCCCCTTAGGAAAATGCCTAAAGAACGTGTATCCTCCCAATACACCAATGCATCTTGTTCCTAGAACAATTGCCACTAAAATCAAGACCTTAATTAGCCAATATGTTATATTTCAACTATTTGTTGATTTTGAGAAAACTTGCAAGAAAAGGATCACACCCACTGGTATAACTGAAGGAGAAAGGGTTTTGAGCAAATGAAAGAATGTTATTTAACTGAGGTCATGCCTTTCTTTAAACTTCTAAAAGATCACTTTGAGAGTCTTAAAAGGGGATAGAAACTGATATTAAGGGAATGGAAAAGGAATTTGATGCAATGATAGTTGAAGTTAATGACTATGAGCGAGCACTAAAATATAATGAGATTGAAAGGAAGAACTTGCATACACTTAATGAGAATATGATATCTGAATGTGTTGCTCAAGATGTGTTTTTCACTGCTACAAATTGTTCTATTAATGCTTCCAAATTTCATGAATTATCTGTTGCCCTGAAAGTCTCCCATGATCGTGTCATTGAGCTTGAAAAACCTAATTCCAAACTATCTGAGAAAATTGAACTGGATGATCATGACAATTTGGTTAAACATTTTTCTAAACTAGAAGTTGAGCATTTTAATTTACAACTAAAATATCAACATCTTAAAGAAAATGTCAAAACTTCAAATATCAAGACATCCTCGGATGCTCCAGAGTTTGATGCAGTTTTCAAATTAACAAACGTGATGAACAGATTCAAGCTCATTGCAACACGATCGGAAAGTTGAAAGCCCAAATCTCTCAATTAAAGGGTCAAAAGAACCATATGACAGGCTCCCAAATGCCTCCTCCTTTAGATTCTCAGAATTCTCAAACTTTTCATCTTCAAAACTTAGTTAATGCCTTACAAAAGGAAAACGAGAGTTTTCTAGAAGAAAATGAAAAAGTTAAAAGACATTTTAAAGAGTTATATGATTCAACAAAAGTCACCCGTGACCAAAACAACGAAAAATAAACGTCTTTACAAAAGGAAATTGAGAATCTGAGAAGTCAGGGAAATGGGAAACTACCACTTGTTTTCAATAAGAATGTTGTCTCAAAGTCACCCTTAGATTGCAAATACACTGTGATAGTTAAATATATTCCTCCTCATCTTAGGAATAATGAACATGCTTTTCATGACTACTGTGCTCACCTTAAGGATAGTCTAGAATGTCTCCGTGAGATTGTCGAAGAGGATTTCATTAACAAACCTCTTGATAGTGAAATTAGGTTTGCTTGCCTCCAGGCCAAACGATCTCAAGAGCTGCTTGAATGTGTAATTGCAACATGTCCAAAATCCTTAGGTGAAAAAGGCAAAGCTGTGAAGCCTTGTTCTATGCCTTGTGCCAAGCAGGAATTCCGTTCTATGCCCAGTCTTAAGAAAGTATACACTAATGTGCCTTCTAGTACTTCAGATCCTTGCACATCAAGTTCAGGAATGCAAAATTTAGATCAACCAACTAATGTTCCCATTCCTCTACAGAGTAATCAGTGACATTAAAGCGAAAGCGGTCAAAGTCTCAAGACAATACAAGGAATGATAGGACCTTGCAAGCTAAAATGTGCATTGGAAGAGAGTAGAAGACCAATCTAGGAACTTTAAGCTTGAGTTGAATAAAACGAATCGTGTTGATTCTAGTATTAGCCTTAGGCGCAATCAGTAATTAATTCAATTCGATACTATTTGCAAACCTTGTAATGATGTCCGCTTGAATTCATTTGCTAATCATGAATGTGGTGTGAATGCTTTGTCTAATGCTGTCAAATGCCCGTTAAAATTGTTAACGCTAATAATGCGTGCAAAGAAGGCAAAAGGCAAAAAGCGAAAGATTGTTAGAAAAAAATGGAAACCCACAGGAAGAACATTTATAAAGATAGGTTATTATTGGATACCTTTTGGCCATAAGAATAATCAGTTTTGCTCTCAAACTGCTAAGATTATGCCCACTAGAAAATGGATGCCTCCTGGTAGAACTATTCCCTTAAGAAGTGAACATACTTTGAATAGGTCAAATACTGACACCAACATTGCATCTATTCCCAATGATTCCATTGCTTCTACTTCTGATATGGATGTTTCTATTTCGGATGTGGGTGTTCCAATCACTGTTACTAACCAAGTGGAACCCATTCTTGCATGGGGATCCCAATTATCCAGCTATCCATTCTTGTCTGTGTTCAACTGCAGATCGTTCAAATCGTTCGTGGTACCGGACTCAGCCGTTCCAAGCATATGACTGGAGACCGGTCGCGGCTCATGAACTTCGTGAGCAAATTCATCGGAGACATTAGATTCGGTAATGAACATTTCGGTGCAATTATGGGTTATGGTGATTATGTTGTTGGTGATAGTGTTATCTCTAGAGTATACTATGTGGAAGGTCTTGGTCATAATCTGTTCTCTGTCGGTCAATTCGTGATTCGATCTAGAAGTAGCCTTCAGAAAACATACTTGTTTTGTTAGAGAACTTGATGGTAAGGAACTTTTAAGAGGAACTCGTGGTTCAAATCTTTACACCATCTCTATCGATGATATGATGAAGTCTTCTCCAATCTGCTTGTTGTCAAAGGCTTCAAAACAAAGTCATGGTTATGGCATCGTCGTCTCAATCACTTGAACTTCGGCACCATCAATGATCTTTCCAGAAAGGACTTAGTTGTAGGTTTACCTCGACTAAAGTATGAAAAGGATCATCTTTGTTCAGCATGTCAATTGGGAAAAAGCAAGAAGTATGCCCATAAACCCAAACCTACTAACTCGTCACAGAAGTTCTTCATAGATTCATATGGATTTATGTGGACCAATGAGGGTGCAGAATATCTTTGGGAAGAAATATGTGTTAGTTGTGGTTGATGATTACTCTAGATTCACTTGGGTCAAGTTCTTAAGGACAAAGGATGAAACTCCAGATATCATCATCAAACTCATCAAACAGCTGCAGGTTCGACTTAACAAAATAGTCAAAATAATCCGAACAGACAATGGAACTGAGTTTGTCAACAAACAACTTAGTGAATTTTATGAAAGCATTGGAATCAGCCATCAAAGAAGTGTTCCACGAACTCCTCAACGAGCGGTGTAGTTGAAAGGAAAAATCGAACTCTTGTAGAAGCCGCTAGAACAATGCTGATTTACTCAAAGGTTCCAATGTTTCTCTGGGTGGAAGCTATTGCCACTGCATGCTACACACAAAATCGTTCCCGATTCACACTTGTTCATGGAAAAACTCCATATGAACTTGTCCACAATAGAAAACCTAATCTCTTATTTCTTCGTGTGTTTGGTGCATTGTGTTATCCAACTAATGAGGGTCAAGACTTAGGCAAACTTAGAGCTAAAGCGAACATTGGAGTATTTGTAGGGTATGCACCAAACAAAAGGGATACCGAATCTACAACAAAAGAACCCGAAATATCATGGAAACAATTCACGTTACGTTTGATGAGTTGACCGGTCAAATGGCTCTTGGACAATCCAGTTCAGAACCCGCACTTCAAAACAGTCCCATTGGTTCATCCCTTGTTCCAAACTCTTCTCAAGAAACTCCATATGTACCTCCATCTCAAGATGATTTAAAGAAATTGTTTGATCCTATGTTTGATGAACTTTATGATCCAAGTACTAATGAGGTGTCGATCCCTACAACAGAGTCGCTCATATTCCCGTGAATGAAGTCAATCCTCTCTCAATATCTTTAAGTCAAGAAGCACCTGCCGCTGATCCTTCAGTCTCATCAACAAATCATCATTCTTCAAATGTACATCATGGAAATGTTTCGGGCATCAATGATGAAGTTAATCCCTTTGCTACTCCTCAAGATGCTCCATTTGAAAACATATTTGCTCCTGAATCATCATCAGAACCATCTTCTTCAGAAGACATCGACTCTGCTACTTCAGTCCCTCAACAACTACCACATGAACACCTCGGAAAATGGACTCACGATCATCCATTAGACAACATCATTGGAAATCCTTCTCGTCCGGTATCCACACGGAAACAACTTGCAACCGATGCCTTATGGTGCTTCTTCAACTCCGTACTCTCAAAGATCGAACCAAAGATGTTAAAACCGCCATGAATGAAGACAATTGGTTCAATGCCATGCAAGATGAAATTCATGAGTTTGATCGATTAGATGTATGGGAATTAGTACCGGCTCCAGATTGTGCTATGATCATTGCTCTTAAATGGATCTTCAAAGTGAAACTTGATGAGCATGGTGATGTGTTGAAAAACAAGGCTAGGTTAGTGGCTAAAGGATATCGTCAAGAAGAAGGTATAGACTTTGAAGAATCTTTTGCTCCAGTTGCTCGTATCGAGGCAATCAGAATCTTCTTGGCTAATGCCGCAAGTAAGAACATGGTAGTTATCGGATGGACGTGAAAACCGCATTTCTTAATGGAGATCTTAAAGAAGTGGTTTACGTCCACCAAGGGTTTTGTGAATCAAGAGCATCCTACTCATGTTTATCGCTTGAAGAAGGCCCTATATGGTTTAAAGCAAGCTCCAGGGCATGGTATGATACTGTCAAAGTTTCTTCTATCTACCGGATTCAACAAAGGAGCATTGATCCTACATTGTTCACCGAAAGTCGAGGCAAACATTTAATTAATGTTCAAATTTATGTTGATGATATTATTTTTGCCTCGACCGACCCAATGGAATGTGATCGTTTTTCAAATGAAATGAGTTCAAAATTTCAAATGTCAATGATGGGACAAATGTCATTTTCTTGGGATTACAAATTTCACAAAGTCCCGGAGGCATTTTCATAAATCAATCTAAATATGCTCCTGAGATCTTAAAGAAATTTGGATTTGATTCAAGTGACCTGTTGACACTCCCATGATTGATCGAACCAAACTAGATGAGGACCACTCGGGGATCATGATTGACCAAACAAAATATCGTAGTATGATTGGATCCCTGATGTACCTCACCGCTAGTAGACCAGACATCTTGTTCGCTGTTTGCATGTGTGCTAGATACCGGGCTAAGCCTACTAAAAAGCACCTTGAAGCGGTTAAACGGGTCTTTCGGTATCTCCAAGGAACCATCAATATGGGACTTTGGTACCCAAAGGACACCGGTATGTCACTAACGACCTATGCGGATGCCGATCATGCAGGGATGTCAAGATACTCGTCGAAGTACGCCCGGAGGTGCTCGTTTTTGGGTGATAAGCTTGTGAGCTGGTCTTCAAAGAAGCAAATGAGTACTTCTATTTCCTCTACAGAGGCTGAATACATAGCCATGTCATCTTGTTGTGCTCAAATCTTATGGATGAGATCTCAATTATCCGACTATGGCTTTGAATTCAACAAAATCCCTCTGTACCGTGATAATAAAAGTGCTATTGCTCTCTCATGCAACAACGTACAACACTCAAGAGCAAAGCATATCGACATTCGACATCATTTCATCAGGGAACAAGTGGAAAAGGTGTGGTGGAACTCTATTTTGTGAGGTGAATATCGGTTAGCAGACATCTTCACCAAAGCTCTTCCAAGAGAACGTTTTGAGTTTATTCTTCCTCGACTTGGCTTGAAAAGCTTTCAACCAGAAACACTCAAACGTCCTTCGGAAGAAAGACGAGGAGTAAAGGTCTATGCTCATCTATCTCTTGTAAATATTTATTCAAAAACAAAATACAAAATTATAAAACTTTAAAAAAAAAATCAAAAATTGAAAAATCTTCAAAAAAAAATATTGTCTTTTTGTCATGTTTTTCTCGATTCGATAATATCTACGGTCTTTGTCTTGTCATTCAAAGAATGACACGGACTTTAGATGTTGTTAATTTTTAAAAAAAAAATCAAAAATATTTTTGAAAAGAATGAGCCATGGTTTACCATGTTTTCAAATTCCATGCTCGATTCTATAAACATTTATCTCAATGAAAACTAATTGCTTTGAAAAATAACTCAGTCTCTATTTTTGATAATCATCCGGACTTATTTGTCAAAATATCTATCTCTCAATCAACAACCTATGTCATTGATTGAGGGGAGAATGATTTCAATTAAATTAAAAAGTTATTTGGCATTCAATTGTTTTCAAAAGATAATCATGCATGTTTAACCAATGGAGTTTAAATCTCATAATCGATCCTTATCGCTTAAAACGCTTTCATAATCAAGTCACAATTCTCCACAAAAGCTTTCAAAATCAATTTAAATCTATAAGAGATCACAAATCTCAAATGATTTGATAATTGTGATCGGGGAGAATGTGTGATTTAAATTGGATTTAAACCGATAATTCGGTAAATGGTTTTATAAGGATGTACAAGCTCTCCTTCCCACATGTGACAAACGATTTCAAATTTTCCATGCACATGTTGAGGGGAGCATCTATCTTAAACCACAATGATTTGAAACGTGATCATTTATCTCAATGTGGTGTTCCCTCTAGTATGTGCAAAACTCTTTTCAAACCTCGAGGCACATATTGAGGGGAGCAAAATCATGAAAACCTCATCCTTCCCCAAAATGCTTTATCTACTTGATTTGATTAGGAAAGTGATGTTGATATCTTTTAGAAAATGGTAATCAAAGAAGTTAATTCTTTCTCTTGCCTCCGTGTGCAAAACTATTTCAAACATTTGATGCACATGTTGAGGGGGAGCTCTTATTCTAAAAATATCAAAACAATTCAGGTACAAAATGCTTTGATAATATATCACAAGTATCCGGATTGATTTTCAAATGGTTTTCAATTGGTTCCAATGGCGGATGAACAATACCAAATAGACCGACCAACTTTACTTTATGTATGGTGATATAAGGATGATAAGGTTAGGTATTTGTTCCCATGATCCGCCGGAACCGGAGGGATCTACCCAGGGACTATCCACTAGTTAGTGTAGAGTTCTTAGGTATGATGATAAAAGGAGAAAAATGAGATATGGGAAGAGTGCGGACTGAGTCTGAGCTAGTACTGGAATAAACCCAACAAGGTTCTAGCTATGAAGTCTCGGTAAGCATTGAAGGGGTTGAAGAATTAAAAAGAATTGAATGAGAAAAGGGTGAAAACAAATAGCCCTCCATTTATTCAACCTTAGGCCAGAAACCGGGTTCAATTCATATGCTACTGATGGTAACATCGGTATTGAAGACAAGACGTCATGGACCCAGGACGACTGCACTTCAACTTTCCAAACCACTCAAGTTCCTCTTAAAAGGACTTGTTTCATTCTCACGGGAACCGACATTATCTATCGACTTTCTCTTAGAGATTGTTGATATTGAAGAAGGAGACCCTCTCCCTAGTCTCCGATATAGGATCCAAATATGCACAAATTGAGTCTAGTGCCACGAGATCATCAATAAATCTCATTAAGACACTTTCAATGAAGTCTCTCTGTTTCACACAATGTGGAAAGAAAGATTATATCTTGAGTCCTACGCATTATCCTTGTGGTATTGCCGTAACATCCGAAGTGATATAATAAAAATATTCACAATGAAGATGGAAAGCCTTCTGCAGCCAACATCAAACAAGCTCCTGGTAGGTGGCATGTGAGATCTATCCAATAGATCAACCATGTGACAACCGGACAGAAACAATGGAGAGATTCAATCTTTTGATCAATCTCGTTCAGGTTATGGATTGCCGGATACCTTTGAAAAACCGGTTGTTGTGCTTAAAACTCTTTTCTTTAGCACATCGACCGTGTACTATTTCTCAAATAAAAGGTGTTTATGATTGATAATTGATTTTCATTAAAACCTTCGTTGTATTGCAAAAACAATTTCTATTGAGCAATACACGATTGCTTTTCAAATCTCTTTTCATCAATCGTGAATCTCATTTCATTTGGTTCACTCACTCCGTGTTGTCTTCTTTGAGACGTTCGGTTTGAGAACGGCTAGAACATTGCGAAACCCCGTCAAGGAGATTCTTAGAATCCTACGATCACAGCGTACTTGTACTTGATCAACGGGAACCGTGGGCGTGTACCTCAATTCAACAAAAGTATTCAAAGACACTTTCGTGCGCTTTATTGCTAACTGTCTTATGCAGGTACACCCGACGTTTGCATGATCGGAATGAAGCGGTCAATCCATAGCCGCATGCTCACATAACACATTCATATCGAAAGAAATCATGATTAGTGCATCAATGACTCTGATATTTTCACTCCATGCTTCTGCTACGCCGCTGCCAATATCATGAATCAACGAAAGCTTCCGCTACTCTGATGAGAAGATATCATGATCCAAAATGTGAGCATGTCGGTCCGAAAGTCACAACATCACATAATACCAACACCACAATGGATGTCTCGAGATTTTTTAGCCGATGATCTCAAAAGATGACATAATGTTATTATCACGTGGATCAGTAAAAGACCTCCACTTGGATTAACCAAACATGCAATGAGTGGAATCAATGACTACGAGCTTCGGAGCAAAGCACTACATCAAGAATGCAAGAACAATTGTTAATGTAATATCTGTTTGTATTCAATGTAATTTTAGTATATGTTTGAGGTGACCTCCCTTAGGGGAGATTGTTAGGAATTAGAAATTCCAGGTATTAAAGAGTCGGTCACCTCAAGTATATGTTATCGTTAGAAAGCTCGTAGTCGTAGTTATTTAAAGTTAAGTAGTATTTAGTTATGTAACACCGTGGAGGACGGACGGTCTTTACCCACTGTATGCCTGATCCACAGCCCGTTGTGTGGCGTTTTATGTAAGACTATAAATACTCTCTACCTCCCAAGGTAGAGAGTTGGAGCTCATAATAATATCTTTCAATTTCTCTCACTAAGTTCCCTAAACCTCTAACTTTCTCTCTCTAGAACTTACCTTTATACGCCCACTTTGAGTTATGATATGATGTGTATGTGAAATCCAATATCCTACAATTAATAAAAGAAAAGTCCACTCAATTTTAATTTTTTTCAGTGAAAATGCCGCCTATTTTTTTAGTGGTAATTATTGACACTTATAAAAAACAAATAAAGGAAACTAATAACTTTTAATGGGATATTATCTTGGTGTATCATAAATTACATAGACTTTTAATAACATGCTTATTTTTGTGCCACCAATATCGTGTACAATGGTGACACACTTCGTAAATTGCCACTAAAGCTATAGAAAATATTAGTGGCACTTAAAATATGTCACTAGAAACGTAATATAGTGACACATGTAAATCTGTCATTAAAAATGTGTGCCACTAAATGGCCTTTTTTGTAGTGTCCATTTCCTTTCATAAAAGACATCATTAGCTATCCTCACTCATTATGTCTGATCATTTAAGTCTCATACCATTTAAGACACCTGAGGAGACTAAATCACTCAAGATATATAGGGGCTAGGTCTTACTAGAGCCTCATCACTCTTTTTCTTGGATCCTGAGAGCCGGATCCTTGGGTTTATTCTAGCCGGATCCCTCAAGTGAGGGATCCGTGAGAACCGTCTTTACAGATTAACCAATCTTACTTGATATAATCATTTCAAACCCTCTTTATTAGTCTAAACACTCCACATTGTCTTAAATGACTCCCTAGATCAGTAAAACTCTGTAGTTGACTCTTGTGCATGCAAATCATTGCAATTTGAAGGATTTTAGTGGTTTAGGCTTTAACTCATTTGTCAAATTTCTTCTTTTATAAACCACTTGTGTTTGTACTTCCAAATCATCACTCAAACACTCATTCTCAGTAGATAAAAACCCTCTCTTTACATTTCTCATTCTTACCATTTCACCATGAGAAAGGCACTAAGTGCACACTCATCAACGAAAGGACCTCCCAAGAAAATTGCCCGTGTGGTTCCTGAAATCTCCTCAACCGAGTCATCACCCATCAAAGCCTCAAACACTAGAACTCCCTCACAACTAACTCTACCAATCAAACCAACTCCCAAAAGGCTTGTTCCCACAAGACAACCCTTGGCAAACACTACCATACTTCCTAAACCAAACAATCCTACCTCAACTAAAACAACCAAACCATCACCTCTAGTACCTAGAGCTATATCTTTTACCACCTCACTTTCATCCCCAAACCTTTACTACTTAGAGGACTTACCACCTAGGCCTTCTCATCCACCACCATTGCCAACATTTTCTACAATTGAGAGAATGGTGCCACAACAACCCTCTCACCAAAAATTTGGTGTTGAAACCACACTAGCACTTGTGTCCTATTCTCCTTCTCCCTCAAATGGTCCATTTTGGATTATGAGAAATCACCAAACTCAACAACCAGACCATATGGAAGTAGATACTTCTTTACCTCCACCACCAACACATATTTCACCACCTTCACCCCTAGTTGAACCGACTCAGACTTCATCAAACTTGCTGTTAGGTCACCATATTGTAACACAAGCATCAATATGTAAGAAATAGATAAAGAAGTGATCTGTTGAACAAGAACAAACAATATACGAATGATAATAAGGAAAAGTTATGCGTGGATATTGAATGAAAGTGAACAACCAACCTTCAAATGAAGGTTTACAAGACTATGTATAAGGAAGGGAACTAGGGAAACATATCTAGTCCCTTCCGCTAATTATTGGGCTTGGGCCAAGGCTTATGGGCTTTCTACATAAGCCTTGCCTTAAATACAAACATAAAAGCCTAATTAAGCAATCTATTACATATTGATTCCTAACAGTTGAAATATAGTTTAGGAGTGATTCCAACAATCTCCCCCTAAGTGTTGGTAATTAATGACTTCAGTAATCTTGAAACGTCGTAGGTTCGGATGTAATAGTTGCTTTGACGTCTTCTAACATTCTTCTTTCTTGTGAGAAGAAGTGTCTTGATTCCAACAATCTCCCACGTGTGAGGATCTTGTTTTTCTTTGAATTTTTCATCTTTGACGTCTTCATTTATCTTTGTTCTTTGTTCTGGTGTGGATATGGTGATGTTATGTTGTTGTAATCTGCATCAGGTCCGCTTCGTTACTCAGGTGTCTCCACGTCCTTCTCCAACATGCTTACACGCTCTTTGACGTTGGATTTCAATGTTGATGTAGTTCTCTTTAGTCTTTAAACTTTGTAGATTCTTTGGCTTTGACGAAGAATCATTTTGACTTGTGTGTTGCCTTTCAAGAGAACTTCAATTTATGTTGTTGTTGGTATGAGCATGTGGAGAATCTGCACGATCATCTCCCAGGAGCATCCATAAGAAGAAAAAATAAGAATGGGTTAGTAATAAACACCAATCGATCACTATGGTCGTTTCTTAGAGAATTGACCACTACGATTGTTCTTTTGATGAATGTCTTGATTCCATTTACCTTGGTCTGGCGAATCAGCCGTCCGAATCCCATAAGGGACATTTGGCATTACATTGAACAAGTTCAAGTAATGACCCACATCTTCAGGACTCGATTCTTGAATGGAATCTCCTTAGCGAGATTTCCAGCACTTACAAGTTCGAATTTCAAGCGTGTTAATAGCATAGTGTGAAAACACATCTCTAATTCTAGCAAAGGCTGTTCCTGAACTGGAGTCCCTCAAGTAGGATAACACGATGTACCGAAGTACACCTACAGTCCAGGTGAGTCGCTGAGGTACACCGAAGCATCACCCCACGACTGTAGACCGTTTGAGACAACACTAAGCGTAACCCACAAGGAGTTTTTGAAGTAACCTGCTGTCAGGGCTGTTTGATGTTGACCCTGGCAGGAGTTTCCATTCAATCACAGAGGATCACAGGTGTGAACCCCTCATAAATGTTCTCGATAGATTGCTAAGATCTGTGTAGGACTCTAGAATGGTATCACTTGCGTCCTTAATGTTGAACGACAAGTGATGAAATTTCAAGTGTTCCTAAGAGATCTTTTGATGAATCTCGTGGCTCTAGACTCAATAGCGCGCTTTGGTTTTCCTAAGCGGAGACTAGGGAGAGGGTCTCCTACTTCAATACCAGCAATCTCTAAGAGAAGGCCGATAGTTTACGTAGGGTTCTTTGTGAGAATGAAACAAGCTTCTGTTGAGAGAAACTTGAGTGGTTAAGAAGGTTTAGTGCATGCGTCACTGGGTCCATGACAACTTTATTCTTCAATACCGGTGTCATCTAGTGACAACCAGTAGCATATGTATTGAACCCGGTGTCTGCCCTAAGTTGAATAATTTGGAGGGCTATTTCTTTTCACCCTTTTCTTTACTTTTCTTTTTAATTCTTCAACTCCTTCTTTCTCCAATTCTCATATTCTCCTTTTTACAATCATACCGAAGGACTTCTAAATTCTAAATATTGGTGGTGTTCTTAGGTAGATCCCTCTGGCTCTGGCAGATCATAGGACGGTTATTTCTAACCTTAGTCACCTTATAACTCCATGACTAACCTATGTTGCCATAAAACCATTTTCTTGAAAATATCTCAAAGTGTTTATGACTAAAAAATATTTTGTACCACTGTAAGAGTTTTATCTTTAGCAGAAATACTCCCCCTCAACACGTGCTTAATTGTTTTGACAGAAATCTGCATAGTGAGGGTAGAGTTCGCACTTTTGAATTGATCGACTCAAGATAGACAATTCCCCGCGAGACACGGTTACGTTGCATAGTTAGAGAGTTACATTGTTAGCTTTTAGGTGACCACTAGCTCTAATAACTACCTTGAAGGTGTGGACAAACCTCAAAAGGTTGTCAAACCCGTCAAAGTTCATGTTTATCGAGAGCTTCGCGAATTGGTACGATCTACTCGGATAAGTCTCGGAAGACAAATCTTTTCAATGTATGACAATTCAGATTTGGTCAGTTCATGGGTTAAGTCTTAGCACGAAGATTCAATCACATTATCCATCATATTTGTATCACACAATTTTTCTCCCCCTAAAAAATGGCATGTAAATGTTATTTTTGACGAAATTTTGATACCGAATATGACCATTTTGAGTTTTGTGGGAAGTTTCCACGAAGAACAATTTGTGAACAAAGATTTTATGCAAATACTCCCCCTCAACAAGTAATATTAACTTTTGAGGTTTTGAAAACATAAGGGGAAGTACTTGTTCTTTTGAGAAAAACTGTGAAAAATAAAAGTTTTGATAAGTTTTACTCAAAAGTAAGAAGCTTTCGCTCCTTTTATAGGATTGTGACACTGAAGCGTACCACAGGGTCCTTTCATTACAAGAACGGGTTGTACACTGTTATGTGTGCACAAGCCATTGTCAATTATAAAAATCATAATATCCAAAATAATCAATCAATGAAAGAGTTTAAGGAGTACCAAGCAGTTCGTCAATGAGGCCAGGAGTTCTCTCTTGACGTTGATAGCCCGTAAGAGGGAAACTCACTCTTCCACCGACAAAGCTCTCTAGCCTCCGCGTCTGATTCCGGTGAAATAGCCTTTCATCAATCCGTGTGATTATCTTCCTAGCATCCCTCCTTTCCATAGAATTCCAACGCTTCTTTGACCCAATACCTTGCTTTATGTCTTTCAGCCGATATGCTAACCCATCACGAACCGACTTCAACGTGTGATCGCAAAACTTGTAAATCTCGTTGTACGCCATGAAACAATTGTGGTGAAGTTCACTGCGGTAAACAATTCCAAATTTCGGTTTCTTGACAATGGTGTACTGAGAAAGTTGGTTTATGTCAGGAAAGTGTAGTAATGGTTTAGTGAGGTTGACTTGTTTTTTATATGATCCCACAGCAAGTTGAAGATCTTCAACACGTTCCTGGATTACTTTGCTTCGAATGAATATTAACAAGGCAGTGATGTAATGGAGCTGAATATGTGTGGAAAATTGTCTCATGCGACCTTGTACCTTAGCAAGGTACATGTCTTCGATGTCGTTCAGTGACAACCTAGGAAAATCAGCTTTAGTAAATTCATATTCTTGTTCGTATTGGCGTTTGACGGTGATTTTCTTCATGAATGAATAATCCCATTTAGTAGCCAGTTCGACATTCATGATAGCAACGATTCGTTTGTCACTGTACACTTCTTTGTTTGATTTCTGAACTTGGCGGCCGCGGTAGTAAATTCTTCTTCGTTCAGGCCAATGATGAATGCCATATTGTGCGTCGAGGTTATAAATCACCACATTTTCAACGAACATTCTTGTGGCTTCTTCCTCAATGGCAGCATTGTTGGAGTAGTTCGCAGCTGGGATGTTAAAAGTGGGTGACGTAGCATACTTTGTGCTGACTTTGCTACCATGTTGTAGGAATTCCAGGT
This sequence comes from Chrysanthemum makinoi, assembly GCA_910596185.1. NCBI lineage: Eukaryota > Viridiplantae > Streptophyta > Magnoliopsida > Asterales > Asteraceae > Chrysanthemum > Chrysanthemum makinoi. The sequence continues at coordinate 112,599,115 of OU343218.1, forward strand.
CGTTGTTGAAGAAGTATTGGTAAGGGATTCTAGGTTGATCTGGTCGACCAATGGTTGGTAGTGGTTTAGTCCAGTCAGTGTAATATGGATCCTTATCCAGTTTTGTGAAGTCAATGTTCAATTCAGGGTTGAGCCAGTCAATATTGTTAGACATAGCTCTTGCAATGTTGTCGAGGTGATACTCAACTTCAACAACACTGCAGGATCTGTCCTTTAACAATTGGAAAGATTTGTTTTTGATCCGGCGTAATTCTCCCTTCGTCATCTTTTTGATCCGGAATTCATCCTAGATAAGCTTAACCTGCTCCATAGTACGACCATCTACCTGTTCTTGGCCTTCTGGTAATCGCGGAGTAGCATCAACGATCTTGCTGAACCAGTCGTACTCAGGAGTGTCATCTTCATCTAACCAAGAAACGACAGAGTTGGATCTCTTCTTCTTCTTAGGTATGGATGATGGTCCTGATTGTTGCTCAGTTGATGTTTTAGGTGAGGGCTGTGGTTGGGGCTCAGGAATCTCTTCGTCATCACCACCGGTGTATTGGAAATAGTCACCAGTTTTCTCCTTTGGTGGTGAGGACTCAGAGTCCCGAGGTTTATCTGATGCAGAAGGACGTTTTGGAGATCTTGTGGTGGTGGTTTTCCTTGGGGGTGGTGGAGGCATAGATGAGGATTCGCCAGTTTTCTTTTTGCGTTTTGGCTCAGAATCCTTGTCCGCATCATCGTCATCTCTTGGTCGCTTAACCTTACTAGCCGACTCTTTACACGATGTCTTGAGTTGATATTCCAGCAATGCCTCAAAAATTTTAGCTTCGTCAGAAGTGAAAGTTGCGGATCGTTGAGACATTTGCATAACCAGCTTCGAGATCAATTCAGTATCAGAGACAACCGGAGACGGGACTCGTTTGATTTCCATGACCGCTGGGGTATTTGCCAGTGTATGTTTGACCAATGACATGAGATGTGGAAAGAGTTGTCTAGCGAACATCTCTCTTGTGACTCCAGGGACAGTGTCGAGAAGGAACTTATGAGTGTAGTCCCTAATCGTCTTGTCCATTTCCCCCTGGATATCTCGATTGAGAAACTGCTGGATCTGTTCTCTTTCCTCCGAAAACTCGTTTATCACATTCTGAAGTAGATTGACTCTGACCCAAGCTGATTCAGTTTCTTGTTAACAACGTTGCGTTTCCTTGCTTGTCTGATAGCTTTGACAATCTTTGTTTTGGCACGCGATGCCCAAGTATCGGTTGGTTTCTTGACTGATTTGGAGGTTGATCTGGTGGTAGAATCTTTGGATGGTGGTGGTGATGAGTGAGACGGTGAGTCAGATGAAGATGAGTCACGAGAAGGCTCAGGGTCCTTAGGTAGCTCAGAAGTTTCTTCTGGGCTTTGTTCAGGATTGTCTTGAATGAAACTGTCAGCCTCAATTCGAATTCTTTCTTCCTCGTCAGCTTTAGCCTTAGCTTTTTCTTTAGCCTTTTCCTTAGCCGCTTCCTCTATATCTTCATCGGTGATCTTCTCATTCTTCTCTTATTCCTCTTGTTCAAAGTTGAAAATGATTTCATCCTCTTGCTGCTGTTGTTCTGCTAATTCGTGAGTGGTGGTACCAGTTCCCTTACCGGGTTGATTAACCGTATCGAGAACTGGTGTGGTTAGTGCACCACCACTAGAACTTCTAGGGCCTCTAGTTTGTTGAAGATTAAATTATGAAGCAGCATGTTGAATCCTCATATGCTTAAGAGTTTTGTGGTAATCTTTCTCCTCATCCTTTGTTGGAATGTCATCATCTGAGCTTTCTTCTTTATCCTCAGCAACTGGAGTCTTTCCCTTGTCTGATTTGGGACGAAGTGGTTGATCGTCGGACCTCAAAGAAGTCGTATCATCAGTAACGGATTCAGAGTAGTGAACCACCCCCTCAGACTCAATATCTTCAGAATCGATGACCTCGTCCTCAAGCTTGAGTGCCGGTTTAGGGTTAGGGATGGCACTTTTAAATGGAAATTTTCGTTTGCGAGGAGGATTCCTCTTAGGATACTTAAGGGCACTCCCAGTGCTTTCTACACTACAAGCACTGCCTGATCGTCATGTCTTCCTTATAGGAGTAGCAGAAGTCTTTTCATCAACAAACCCAACTTTGCCTTTGCTCACAAAATTGGTATCGACGATACCGATTGAGGCTTTTGATATCATCGGTGAGAAGCATCAAATAGCACTGCACCTTGTTTCTTTGTTGACGAGTCTTTAAATCTGACAGTGTTTAATGTTGGCTCATACAACGCAGAGTGTTGGTTGGGGTCATTAAGTCTCAAGGGAATGTCCCGATGTTTCCCGAGAATATTTTGGATCAACAGCTTGGTGTATCTGATAAAAGGAAATTTAGTCCCGGGCTTCTTGAGATGGGACATCATGTCTTACCATATCAGATTAGCAAAGTTGATGTGCTGCTTGTTGACCATGCCCCAGAAGGTTTGCAGATGCATAAGTTTTGGATGCTCGTGACCGCTCCCAGACACAGATTTGGTGATCATAATATATAGTGTTCTCCATGGTTGAGGAATATTCTTTAGATCCACAAAGGAATGTCTGGTAATAATCCCGGTAGCTTCATCATATCCAATGTCGATCATGAATTGAATAGTAGCCTCTTCACTTGGAACAACATACTCAGAGGTCGATAGCAGAAGCGTAAGAATGCTCTCAAATCAAGAACAATGACTGACTTGTTTATCGTTGAGAGTCAGACAAAAGATCTTGACCATCAAATTTCTTCATTAAGCTGTGAACCTGATGAATATAAATCTCGGGTAAAGTTGCCGAAGTTTGAGCATGTTGTTGTAGGGATGAGACTTAAGAATATCCATCGCACTGCAAGAAGACTCCGAAAGGTGAAGTTCTCAAAGTCAACCTTGAGGTTACCTTTTTCCAAGCTTCATACTATAGCCTAGGGAATATGTCTTCCATTTTGAGCTCATTTGGTGCTTAACATTTTCCATGGTGATGT
>OU343218.1:112602215-112661588 GCA_910596185.1 Chrysanthemum makinoi
AAACACAAATGCAATGAAGATCGAGAATATAGTGAATTCTCGGTCGCTTAGTCCCAAGGAGACTCAATGGTGTGTAAAACACAAATTCAGATGATGGAATGATCACTAAGGATAGTGATCTGTAAAGGTTTTGATTAGAAATTACACTACTGATTGATTTGGAATAGAATTGACCTGTAATTGAAAGCACAACAATCTAAGAAACGTGAAACGTAAGTTTAAAAACTACGTGATAATGCACAAAATAAAAAAGTGAAAACTAAGAAATAAAAGACCTAAAAATATAAAAATGACATTTTTGGAATCCTAAAAATAAAAGGAAATTATTAGAAAAGAAAATTATTTTTAACACTATTTAATTAATTATTATTAATTAAAACTATTTTAACTATTTAATAAATACTCTAAATTAGAAGAAAATACAAAATAAGGCTAGAAAAATAAACTTATGATTCTGAAAAATCTAAAATACTATAAAACTAATTTTAAAATTAAAAATATATTTTTCACACTTTTTATATAATTATTACTAATTAATTATTATTTAAAATACACTTAAATACTAGAAAATATAAAATAAACTTGGAAAAATAAAATTTTAACTTTGAAAAATCTAAAATATGATAAAACTAATTTTAAAACAGAAAATATATTTTTGAGACTTTTTAATTATTTATTACTAATTAATAACTAATTTTAACTAATTAAAATTATAATAAATACTAAAAAGAGAGAAAAATCTGAAACTTTTTCTAAAAATCCTATATGATGACAGAAACCTAAGAAAAATAGAAAAACAAGATTTGCTTATTAATAAGTTGAAAAGAAAAATCAAAAAGCTAAAACTATTAAATAAATGCTATCACTGATTTTTAATTGGACTTTTTCTGGATTTTCTTTTTGAAAACTACTTAAATACTAATAATATGAAACTTTAATAAAGACAAAAATTTACAAATCACAAATAAGCAGTTTTGATGGCTTATTGATCCAACAGTGGACTTAAGAGCTTGTTTGTGAAATAAGCTCAAACAAGCTTGACAGATGAAACAAAAGCTCAAACAAGATGCAAACAAGCTTAGAGAAACTGAAATGAGGCTAAAATATGCAAAGAAGCACACTGATAAGCTAAGACAAGTGCATAAGCACTTTTGATAATGATGTAATGGGACAAGCTTAAGGCTTGCCGTGCTCTATCAAACAAGTTCCAAAGTGAAGTCTTAGACTTGACAATCCAAGAGGACCAGGTTGGCTTTCCAAAGAACCAGAGAACACAAGATTTGAAGCACTAATAAGCTCAATGCAAGCTTATTAACATGGAACCATTAATCGTGTAATGTGACGCTTATTCAAACAAAGTTCCCACAACAAGCTAAATAAAAGCACTTTAAAAGTCAGATTCAATAGAGATCTAGTATTTTTATTTTGTTTAAGCAACTAGACTTCTAATACCCCAAGAGCTTATAAACTGAAACTCACTATTGAACTCACAATGAAATTCCAAAGTTTATTCAAAAAACGACCCATCTAAAAATTTTGACTTTTAATTAAACTACTAAGTTGACCAAAATGAACTTTATTGATCTAAATCACTGAATATGTTGTTATAAGGTATACTAAGACTTATTTAATCAATACTAACAATTCTAACACAAAATCATGATCCTTTCTTTTTTAAAAATTAACAAAGGATCAGACAAATAATGATTTGAAGAATTTTTGACTTTTTGCTATTAAGAACTTGTTCTTAATGATGAAATCGTTGTTTAGACCAAGCAAGCAATTCTAACAAAGCTAAAGACCAAAATACCTTCAAATACCAATAACCAAACACTACTTATCTTGACTGTTTGAAACTTTTTCAAAGCTACTCACAAATTTCAACCATTAACTTGATCGCAATCATGCATTTTCACACATTTTAGACTAAAAACATAAATCAACAACATTAACAAATAGAAACCAAGAATCTAGACCTAAGCTTGTTTAACTGCCAAAAATAAGGTTTAACTAAACTACAAATTTAAAAGAACCACTAATTGATTTTATTGTTTAAACACACTTAACTATATCTAATCACAAATAGAAATGTAAATTAGAACTAATGAACACTTGCAAATGTGAAATGCCAAATTAGTCAAAAGCTTACAAATGGCTTTTGAGGCACAAACCGAGAACTCAAGACCAACTGAACACCAATCCTAAAGCTTACCATAAGCTACTAACCCAAGGCCATCCATACTATACCTTGCTCCAAATTTGTGAACACTTCCATATTGATTTTTTATTTTTTCACTATTTAATTTGATTTTTGGTGATTTTTGACTTTTGAGCTAAACTCGATTTTATTGTTTCTAAAGCTTCAAAGTTATCTGGGAGCTTATTATTTCAATCCATACAAACATCTAACAACAACATTTGAAACATCCAATGAGATTTGCATAAACTTGAATGCATAAACTTGAGAAATGAGATTAAAACTTGAAATTACTAATTGAAAAGCTTTACAATACACTAGAATACTAAAACGTAATGCTTGAAGGATTTAAATTACACTTTTAAACTTGAAAACACTTAAAACGACATTAAAACATTTAAATAAAATATACTACATACATTGATACATTGCATCTATCTCTCTTTATAGACTTTTCTTGCATTCCTTGATCCTCTCAATCTTTCCCACCAAATTCTAGCCTTTGGATCATCAAACTCATAAAACCGCCCACATGTGATTTTGGCCAATTTTCTATTTAGCGTGTTTAAGCATTAATGGATTTGTTTGAGCAATTAAGGATATTTGGGAGCAGGAGGAGGGAACATAGTATGGAGGGAGTTGAAATGTGTGAAACCACCGTTTTGAATATCCGCTTGGGAGATAGGAGCTACGAGCTCACGTATTTGGGCTGCTTTTCTGGGTTTGACTAAGGCCGACCGACAATATATGGCTTAATAACACGTGCCGTGGGCTTTTCAACCGTGGGTGTGGCCAAAGGGGCAATCTGATCAAGGGGTCACCTAAACAAAGGGTCAGGGTCAAGAGTTTTGGGCTGGGGATTGGGCCAAAGAGTGGATTGGGTTTTGATATATATATGTGTCCGCTGGTTTAGTGATATTGTAAGGACCAAAATGCAATTCACCAAACTTCAAGGACTGAAAGTGAACTTTTCCAAACTTCTCACAAGGACCAATCATGACAAACATTGATAAAACAAGGATCCTTTTTGCATAAAATCCATTTTTAAAGGTCCAAGGACTAATTTTGCAAATTTCCAAAGTTTGAGGACCTTTCTTGCCAATTGACCAAAGAATCATTCAAGGATCATTTTAAACAACTTAGAATACTTCAGGGACCTTGAATGATAAATTTCCACATTTTTGAATTCCAGGGACTAGATTTGACAACTTTCAAAACTGGGGACTAAACGCCAATTTTGCAAACTTGATACATTTTTCATCCGATTTTGATATTTTTGCATTTAAAACACATAAAACACTGATTTGTGATATTTTAATCATTTTGATGTGTTTCGAAAGTGTTTTCGATGATTTTGCAGCTTTTAGATTACACAAAATGATGAGTATTTAGACACTCATCAATCCCCCACACCGAGATATTGCTAGTCCCTAGCAATGATTTGAGAAAACTTGATGGATTTTAAACTCTTTACCAAAAGCCATCACTTCTAGAGTAGCCAATTGTTTTGATTCAAGTAAGAACCTTGGTACAACGATAACCAAATGATTTATTGGCAAATCATAAACCATATAACGGTTTTGATGTGTCTTTACCGTAGCCGCACTTTCTCGACTAGCCAACTCTTAGATAAATTATCGATTATCTTTGGTGAGTCAATACCAATTATGGATTTTCCACCGCCTTTACCACAAGCCATAACCTTGCGGGCTAGCCAACTCATTATCTTTTGAGGATGATGGGGAGTTGAGGAACCATACAATTTTGGGCAAATTGCAAGCCATATAAACGGATTTGAGAATTCTTTACCAAGAGCCGCTTGTCTCGGATTAGCCAATCCTTTGTCTTATCAAACATGGCGGATCGATAACCAATGAGTAAGTGTAGAACACTTACTCAAAAAAAAAAAAAATTTGGCCAAAAACGGGGGAATTGGGTAGATAATATATGATAAAATTCGTGAGAATTCCCCCCTACACTTAGAAATGAATATTGCCCTCAATATTCAAAGTACCGCAATGTTATGCCGAAACAAAGAACGTAAAAGGGAAATGATACGGCCATTTATTTAGAAGAAGATTTTTTTTAAAGAAAGAATGAGAATATACAACAGTGGGAAACTCCCCACACTAGGGTGGTAGAAAGGGGTAGAAAGAAGACGTAAATATGGGTGAAAACCCATATGGTGCGTGCTAATGTTTTGATTACCGAAGTCACTAGCTTGACTCGATCCCCGCATTCATTGGTTCATGGGGAATGTTTGTAGATCCGGGACAACCACAGTGGGAATGTCCTCTCCAAAGTAATGCTTCACTCGATGACCATTCACTTTAAAATTAGGACCATCGGGTTGAGATAACTCAACGGTACCATAAGGATAAACCTTTGCAATAGTGAATGGACCGCACTAACGGACTTGAGCTTTCCCGAGAAAATCTTCAATCTTGAATTGAAAAGAAGGACTTGATCACCAACGTTGAAAACGCTGTTCTTGATCTTGGAGTCATGAATCTTCTTTGTCTTTTGCTTGTAGATCAAAGAGTTCTCGTAAGCTTGATCACGAAGTTCATTTAGTTCATTCATTTTAACTTTTCTATGATCACGGCCGCTCAGATATCGGTTTGCATGCTTTAAGGCCCAATATGCCTTGTGCTCTAACTCAATCGGAAGATGACATGCCTTTCCGTACACTAGCTTGTATGGAGTACACCCGTTGGGTGTTTTGTAAGTCGCACGAAAAGCCCGAGTGCGCCATCTAGCTTATCCGACCAGATGCACTTTTCGCCAACCGCCCTTCGAATTCTTTTAATACCACGTTTGAAACTTCCACCGCCCACTTGTTTGGGGTGGTATGCAAGAGAGAGACGTGGTAACACCATACTTTTGCATGACTCTTTCAAATTGGTCATTACAAAAATGTGTACCACGATCACCGATTATCGCCTCTGAGTTCCAAACCCGCAAACAGAGATTTCAAAATCTTCACAACAACTCGGCATCATTGGTGGGTAAAGCTTTTGCTTCAACCCATTTTGACAGATAGTCAATGTACCATGCAGTATGTACTTGTTACCACGAAGATGGAAATGGCCCCATAAAATCAATACCCCATATGTCAAATATCTCACAAACTTGAATGGCATTTTGTGGCATTTCATTCCTTTGAGATATGTTTCCATGACGCTGACAAGCCGCCATGTGCTTTGACAAATTCGGGCATCCTTATAGATTGTGGGCCAATAGAACCCGAATCAAACACCTTTTGGCGGTGTAGTTTGGACTATGATGGCCCCCTGGGTCCAAAGATGGCAAGCTTTGAGAATGTCAAGAGCTTCTTGTCCATAAACACACCTTCGGATGACTTGATCCGCATTGATTTTGAATAAGAAAGGGTCGCCCCTAAATAATGTTTAACATCTTTGAAGAATTTGTTCTTCTCTGGTCGACATTCCTTTCACTAATGAAGTTACCCGCATGGTAATTTGCAAAGTCAAGAAACCATGGGTGGTAGAATTTCCACTAAAAGAAACCGCATTGAGTGTCTCGAGAGGAAATGTTTCATTTATTTCCTTTTTCTCAAAACATCTTGGTGAGGGTTTTCTAATCGACAGATGATCGCAGCCTAGATTCTCCTTTTTATCACGTATAATGATATCAAATTCCTGGAGGAGGAGAATCCAACGAAGCAATCTCTGCTTTGCATCTTGTTTTGCAAAGAGATATTTGAGAGCCGAGTGATCCGTGATACACCACGATTTGGTCAAGATAAGATACGGCCTAAACTTCAAAAGCATACACCACGGCTAATAGCTCTTTTTCTGTGGTGGTGTAATGAGTTTGAGCCTCAGCCATAGTTTTGCTTATGTAGTGAATAGGCCGAAAATGCTTGTTTCTTCAAGGCCCTAGGACGCACCGATAGCAAAATCACTTGCATCGCACATGAGCTCAAAAGGCAAGTCCCATTCGGGAGCAACGAGAATGGTGCTTCAAGAAGCTTTTTCTTCAATGTTTCAAAAGCTATGATGCACTCGGGTGAGAAGATAAAAGGAGCATCCTTTTCAGGAAGATGGGTCATAGGCCTGCATTTTGGAAAAATCTTGTATGAATCTACGATAGAAACCGGCATGACCTAAAAACTCCTAATACCTTTGACGGTAGTAGGATGAGGTAATTTAGCAATAACATCAACTTTTGCTCTATCTACCTCAATCCCGTTCTTTGAAATCTTATGGCCAAGGACAATGCCTTCTTGGACCATAAAGTGGCTCTTTCTCCCGCTTTAGACAAAGATTGGTGTCTTCACACCTTTGAAGCATTTTATCTAAATGGGAGAGACATGATTGAAAAGAATCCCCAATGACCGAGAAGTCATCCATAAACACTTCCATTGTTTCCCCGATCATGTCGTGGAATATGGCCATCATACATCGTTGGAACGTGCCAGGAGCATTACATAAGCCAAAAGGCATACGCTTGTAGGCAAAAGTTCCGTATGGGCAGGTGAATGTGGTTTTCTTGATCATTGGATCAATAGGGATCTGAAAGTAACCCGAGAAACCATCAAGGAAACAATAGTATTCATTCTCTGCTAATCTCTCAAGCATCCGGGTCCATGAAGGGTAGAGGAAAATGGTCTTTACGGGTGGCGCCATTCAACTTACGATAGTCAATGCAAACACGCCATCCCGAACCAATCGAAGTTGGAATTAACTCTATCTTCATTTGTGATAACAAAGAATGCCACCCTTTTTCGAACACAATGAATTGGGCTAACCCAAGGACTATCTCGAGATCGGTAAATCAATCCTCGCATCAAGAAGTTTGATAACCTCTTGTTTGATAACATCATGGATTTTTGGATTCACTCGCTCTCGATGTTGAATCTGGTTTGAAGTCATCCTCCATCAAGATTTTATGAGTACAAAACTCGTGGTTGATACCTTTGATGTCAGAGAGTTTCCAAGCAATTGCTTGCTTGTGTGACTTCAAGATTTTAATGAGAGCAGCTTTTTCATCTTTACTCAAATCTCGAGCAATAATGACGGGTAATTTATCATCACCTTCTAGAAATGCATACTCAATATGAGGAGGTAAGTCCTTAAGCTCAACCTCAGAAATTCTTCGCTTTCTCAACCGACTTGACTTCCTTGTTATGAAGTTTGATGGGAGGGAGAGGAAGAGAAGTATCCAGATTTGACAATTTCTCAAGAAGAATATCTCCCTCCAGATTAATCTCATTTTGATTAATCTCATCTGGAATTGAATCACTAGGATGAGGGTTGATGATGGATCATCATTAAGCAACTTCTCAATAAGAAGTATGTCTCCCTCAATATCAATCGGAGCGTGATCAATTTCCCAAGGAACGTAATCACTAGCCAAGTATGCCTCAATCTCTTCCGAGATGGAGTCATCTCCTTCAAAAGGAGTGATAGAAGGAGTAGAATTGGCTATGATAGGTTGAGAAGATGTGGTGGAATCCCCACTCACATAATTATGAGAATAACCAAGAACTTCTTGAGAGTACTCTTCGGAAGCAACATCAATGATATCTATTCGGTTAACCGACTCGTAATCATAATTTGCGAGTACCTCAAGTTTGGTCAAGGTTGAAGGTGACAGCTTCATTACCAACACGTAATGTGATTTCTTGCTCAAATACATCTATGAGAGCACGCCCGCTCGTGAATCCTCGACCAACAATGAGAGGAACCCGATGATCGCATCAAAATCAACAACCACGGTCACCGAAATGGAACTTTCCTACTTTACAAATACGCCCTCAAGAATGCCAAGAGGACGGATATGGAACGATCCGCAAGCTCGAGAGTCATGCATGTAGGAGTGAGTTCCTAAGAGAAAGTTTCTTCCACATCAATATGGCATAAGGTTTATGCTTGCACCAAGATCCGCTAGGCAAAGCATTCAACCATTCCCGAATACACAAGGTAAGAGAAATTTCCCAGATCTCCAAGCTTTTCTCGAAGCTTCTTCGTGATGATCAGAAAGCGCTTCGTTAAGAGGAGTCTTAGCCATTTCAAACAGATTTTCCTTATTGCTTAACATGTGCTTGAGAGTCGATGCAAACTTGGGCATCAGGATGATAGCATCCGCAAAGCTTATGTCAAAATGTAACTCTTGGAAAATTTGGAAAAATTTATCCATTTGATGACTAGCTTTCTCGCGGAGCTTTTGCTCATTCAAACGCGATGGGTAAGGAATAGAAGATTTGGATTTTGATTTTCAACAGAGCTACAGGAGGTTCAAAAACAACTCCTTGATTTGACTTGGGTTTCTGGACCACTTCAGGTTGGACTACCAAGGTTGACGGTGCGGTACTTCGTGGGCTAGAATAATGCACCTTGTCCGTTGTTTCCTTGGTAACTTGACTCATTGCCACAGGAGGAGGGGGCATTGGAGTCATAGGTCCATTGTGTGTTTCGGAGGTTCACCGCCCACTACCTTGGGAGAGAAGAAGAAGAAGAGGTAGTAGGAACAGCAGGTCCAAGGTATGAAACACCACTTCGGTTGTGATCGCTTTGGCATCGCCTCGGGTTAGCGATCGTGTTGCTAGGTAAAGTACATGAGCCCGAGGGTCGATCATTTAAAGACTTTTGAGATCAAGCAATTGGCCGACCAACAACCTGCTCATTTCATCTTGGGACTTCATGAACTGCTTCAAGAACTCATCGATGATGGTCCCGAGGAGTAATGACGGAGGAGCCGAGGACAATTTGAGGTCGTATGTTTTGATTATAGCCAAAATTCCCTTGATTAGGATTCATATTCCCATGAAATTGATTCCCTCGATTGAAATGGTTTTGATGAAGGTTTCCTTGATGTTGGAAACCTTGATTGGGTCCATGATAGAAATTACCTTGGTTTTGATAACCTTGGTTCATTCTTGGTTGGTTCTGATTCCGGTTGTGCATGTTATGATTTGTTGAAACCGGTGGTGCTCGATTAGTGTTAGCACGGTAGTGTGGTTCATTTTGAGGACGGTATTGATTACCTCCTTGCTGTGAACTACCGGCTAAAGCATTTGCTTCAAAAGGACTACCATCGGTGGCAGTACAATTGTAGTAAGCATGAGGACCACCACAAGTGACACAACTCTCGACTTTCTTCACTTCAAAGATGTGTTGGAGTCTCGAGTGAAGGAGACTTTCTTCTCGTTAGCAAGAACCAAAGCTCGAACAATGTCTCGTGAGTTTATCAATCTTAGCATCGGTGCTAGATGTACTTACTGGGGATGAAGAAGAAGAAGGTCCAAAGATGAGACCGATATGTCTTTGCTCAAAGGACGGACTCGAGATTTGTTCTCAATGATTGCAAGGCCTCTTTGGTGGTCTTGCTCAAGAAATTACCTCCGCGAGGCATTCAAAGAGTCTTGATTGGTCTGATTGAGACCATTGTAGAAAGTATCCATTTGCATTAATTCGGTAAAACCATGATGCGGACACTTCATGGCAACTCTTGTAACGATCCCATGCCTCCCCGAATGATTCATCAAATCTCCGAGAAAATTTCATTATCTCATTCTTAAGACTTGTGGTTCGGGATGGAGGATAGAACTCTAACTAACTTGGTGACAAGATCTTCCCATGTCTCTATAGAACGAGGGGTTGTTTCTCAAGCCAATTCCGGCTTGTCCTCTAGAGAAAATGGGAAACGTAAGAAGCTTGATAGCTTCGTGTGGGACATTCTTGTACTTGATGGTAGATGCAATCTTGTTAAACCATCCAATGTGTGCATGAGGATCATCCCGCTCAAAACCATAGAATTGGCTTTGGGTTACTAGATTAAGCAACCCGATTTTGAGCTCGAAAGTGTCGACCACGATGGTCGGAACAACAATGGCATCTCCGTAACCCTCGATGGGTGCTTGGAGAAGCTCATGCATAGGTTTGTCTTCTCGCCATTTCGACAGTGAGGTGGTGGTGGTAGACGCTCCTCGCCACGGCCGGGAGCCGAACGCCCTCTACGCCTCACAGGAATCTTTCCAAGTTCGAAAGTGGACTTGTAGAATCGAAGAACGAAAAGCATGCACTATGTATAAAAATCAATTTTCAAAACAAATGAGGCAAAACACAAGTGAACTTAACCAATAATCACAAATGAAATGGCTGCTTTGAAAAAGGTACACCAAATCACAAGTGACACAAAGGCAAGTTTTAAATCTCGATGTTCGAACTTATTAATGGTCGCACCCCCGCTAGGTAGTGCACGCCTTGATTTGCGGTGGTTGATTTTATGTATATTAAGTACCATCAAAAGACGAGGTAAGATTTGTGCAGATGGGTTCAAAAACTTTTGACAATATTTTTGTTATCGCCCCGCTTAACCAAATCGTATCTCTTCAAGAATCACCTTAAAAGAGAATACAAAATAGAAAACGCTCCCATTGTTTTGTTGTTTTATATTTTTTTTTGGAGTTTTTAACACTTTAGGAAAAGTGCTAATGAACTTTTTGATTTTTTATAACTTTACAAAAACTTTTACAAATGATGGGTATGTGCAACAATGGATCTGAAAATGGCTAAACACACGCTTAAAGCTCTCCCGCAATGGGCGCCAAAATTTTGATCTCAAGGCTAAACAAGTCTAACAGACTTAAAACAAATTTTAAACACAAATGCAATGAAGATCGAGAATATATGAATTCCTGTCGCTTAGTCCCAAGGAGACTCAATGGTGTGTAAAACAAATTCAGATGATAGAATGATCACTAAGGATAGTGATCTGAAGGTTTTGATTAGAAAATTACACTACTGATTGATTTGGAATAGAATTGGACACGAATTGGAAAGCACAACAATCGAAGAAAGAAACGTAAACGTAAGTTTTAAAAACTACGATACGCATGTACAAAATAAAAAATGAAAACTAAGAAATAAAAGACCTAAAAATATAAAAATGACATTTTTGGAATCCTAAAAATAAAAGAAAATTATTAGAAAAAGAAAATTATTTTTAACACTATTTAATTAATTATTATTAATTAAAAACTATTTTAACTATTTAATAAATACTCTAAATTAGAAGAAAATACAAAATAAGGCTAGAAAAATAAACTTATGATTCTGAAAAATCTAAAATACTATAAAACTAATTTTAAAATTAAAAATATATTTTTCACACTTTTTATATAATTATTACTAATTAATTATTATTTAAAATACACTTAAATACTAGAAAATATAAAATAAACTTTGAAAAATAAAATTTTAACTTTGAAAAATCTAAAATATGATAAAACTAATTTTAAAACAGAAAATATATTTTTTAGGCTTTTTAATTATTTATTACTAATTAATTACTATTTTTAACTATTTAAAATTATAATAAATACTAAAAAGATAGAGAAAAATCTGAAACTTTTTCTAAAAATCCTATATGATGACAGAAACCTAAGAAAAATAGAAAAACAAGATTTGCTTATTAATAAGATGAAAAGAAAAATCAAAAAGCTAAAACTTATTAAATAAACACTATCACTATTTTTAATTGACTTTTTCTCGATTTTCTTTTGAAAACTACTTAAATACTAATAATATGAAACTTTAATAAAGACAAAAATTTACAAATCACAAATAAGCAGTTTTGATGGCTTATTGATCCAACAAAGGACTTAAAGAGCTTATTTGGTGAAAATAAGCTCAAACAAGCTTGAAGATGAAACAAAAGCTCAAAACAGATGCAAACAAGCTAGAGAAACTGAAATGAGGCTAAAATATGCAAAGAAGCACACTGATAAGCTATGATTAAGCAGATAAGCACTTTGATAATGATTAAATGGGACAAGCTTGAGGCTTGTTGTTCTAGCAAACAAGTTCCAAAGTGAAATCTTAGACTTGACAATCCAAGAGGACCAGGTTGGCTTTCCAAAGAACCAGAGAACACAAGATTTGAAGCACTAATAAGCTCAATGCAAGCTTATCAATTTGGAACCATTAATCGCACATGACGCTTATTCAAACAAGTGCCCCAACAACAAGCTAACTAAATAAGCACTTAAAAAGCTGATTCAAGAAACCAAGAACTATATTTTTGTATTTTTTAGCAACTAGACTTTAATACCCCAAGAGCTTATAAACTGAATCTTAACTATTGAACTCACAATGAAATTCCAAAGTTTATTCAAAAACAACCCATTGAAAATTTTGACTTTTTTGAGAAAAACCAAAAGTTGACCAAAATGAACTTTGATTGATCTAAGCACACCAATATGTTGTATTAAGGTATGTAATAAGACTTATTTGAGCAAGATTAACAACTTCCTAACACAAAATCATGATCCATTCTTTTTAAAATTCAACAAAGGACTGCAAATAATGATTTGAAGAATTTTGACTTTTTGCTATTAAGAACTTGTTTTCTTGACTGAAATGAGTTGTTTAGACCAAGTTAAGAAGAATTCTAACAAACAAAGACCAAAATACCTTCAAATACCAAAACCAAACACTACCTTATCTTGACTGTTTGAACTTTTTCAAAGCAACTCACAAATTTAAACCATTAACTTGATTCAACTTGTATTATCACATTTTAGAACTAAGGAAACATAAATCAACAACATTAACAACAGAAACCAAGAATTAGACCTAAGCTTGTTTAACTGCCAAAATAAGGTTTAACTAAACTACAAATTTAAAAGAACAACTAATTGATTTTAATGTTTAAACACACTTAACTATATCTAATTCACAAATAGAAACAGAAATTAGAACTAATGAACACTTACAACAAATGAAATGCCAAATTAGTCAAAAGCTTACAAATGCTTCCAAGCTCAAACCGAGAACCAAGACCAATGAACACCCCTAAAGCTTACCACTAAGCTACTAAACCAAGGCCATCCAAAATATACCCTGCTCCAAACATCTTCCATGTGATTTTTATTTTTAGCTATTTAATTGGATTTTTGGTAATTTTTGATTTTGACTCTAAACTGAATTTTAAAATTGTTTCTAAATAGCTTATAAGCTTTCTGGGAGCTTATGTGATCTAATTCAGTCCATACAAACAACAAACAACAACATTTGAAACATATGAGATTTTGCATAAATGAGAAATTTTGCATAAACTTTAGAAATGATTAAAACTTTAAATTGTAATTGAAAAGTCTTACAATACACTAAGAATACTTAAAACAAGTGCTTGAAGGATTTAAATTACACTTTAACTTGAAAAACACTTAAAAACGACATTAAAAAATTAAAATTACACTAGATACATTGATACATTGCATCTCTTCTCTCCTTTATAGACTTTTGCATCCCACATCCTCTGAATCTTTCCCACCAAATTCTAGCCCTTGGATCACTCAAAATCATCGTAACCGCCCACATGTGATTTTGGCCATTTTTCTTTAGCGTGTTTAAGCAATTAATGGATTTGGTTTGAGCAATTAAGGATATTTGGAGTGTAGAGGAGGTGGAGGGAACATAGTATGGAGGGGAGTTGAAAATGTGGGAAACCACTGACCGGTTTTGAATATCCGGTTGGGAGAGATGAGCTACGAGCTCGTATTTGGGCGCTTTTTCTTGGGTTTGACTTCGTTGACCGATGGCTTAATAACACAAAGGGGGTCAAAATGGTTTGGTAATAAAATGCAATCTGACCGCTCAAGGGTCACCAAATGGGGTCAAGGGTCAAGAAGTTTTGGGCTTGGATATGGATTGGGCCAAAGAGTTGATTGGGTTTGATATATATATGTGTCCGCTTGGTTTAGTGATATTGTAAGGACCAAAATGCAATTTACCAAACTTCAAGGACTGAAAGTGAACTTTTCCAAACTTCTCACAAGGACCAATCATGACAAACATTGATAAAACAAGGATCCTTTTTGCATAAAATCCATTTTTAAAGGTCCAAGGACTAATTTTGCAAATTTCCAAAGTTTGAGGACCTTTCTTGCCAATTGACCAAAGAATCATTCAAGGATCATTTTAAACAACTTAGAATACTTCAGGGACCTTGAATGATAAATTTCCACATTTTTGAATTCCATGGACTAGATTTGACAACTTTTAAAACTTGGGGGACTAAAACTGCCAATTTTGCAAACTTGATACATTTTTCATCCGATTTTGATATTTTTGCATTTAAAACACATAAAACACTGATTTGTGATATTTTGATCATTTTGATGTGTTTCTGAGTGTTTTCAGATGATTTTGCAGTTTAGATTATACAAAAATGATGAGTATTTATACACTCATCAATCCCCACATCGAGATATTGCTAGTCCCTAGCAATGATTTGAGAAAACTTGATGGATTTATTCTCTTTACCAAAAGCCATCACTTCTGGAGTAGCCAATTGTTTTGATTCAAGTAAGAACCTTGGTACAACGATAACCAAATGATTTATTGGCAAATCATAAACTATATAACGGATTTGATGTGTCTTTACCGTAAGCCGCACTTTCCTTCGACTAGCCAACTCTTAGATAAATTATCGATTATCTTTGGTGAGTCAATACCAATTATGGATTTTCCACCGCCTTTACCACAAGCCATAACCTTGCGGGCTAGCCAACTCATTATCTTTTGAGGATGATGGGGAGTTGAGAACCATACAATTTTGGGCAAATTGCAAGCCATATAAACGGATTTGAGAAATCTTTACCAAGAGCCGCTTGCTCCTGGATTAGCCAATCCTTTAGTCTATCAAACATGGCGGATCGATAACCAATGAGTAAGTGTAGAACACTTACTCCAAAAAAAAAAAAATTTTTTTTGGCCAAAAACGGGGGAATTGGTGTAATTATATGATAAAATTCGTGAGAATTCCCCCCTACACTTAGAAATGAATATTTCCCTCAATATTCAAAGTACGGCATGTTATGCCAAAACAAAGAACGAAAAGGAAATATTACGCCATTTATTTAAAGAAGATTTTTTAAAGAAAGAATGAGAATATACAACATGGGGAAACTCCCCACACTAGGGTGGTAGAAAGGGGGTAAGAAGACGAAATATGGGTGAAACCCATATGGTGTGCTAATGTTTTTGATTACCGAGTCACTAGCTTGACTCGATCCCCGCATTCATTGGTTCATGGGGTATGTTTGTAGATCCGACAACCACAGGGGAATGTCCTCTCCAAAGTAATGCTTCACTCGATGACCATTCACTTTAAAATTAGGACCATCGGGTTGAGATAACTCAACGGTACCATAAGGATAAACCTTTGCAATAGTGAATGGACCGCACAACGGGACTTGAGCTTTCCCGAGAAAATCTTCAATCTTGAATTGAAAAGAAGGACTTGATCACCAACGTTGAAAACGCGGTTCTTGATCTTGGAGTCATGAATCTTCTTTGTCTTTTGCTTGTAGATCAAAGAGTTCTCGTAAGCTTGATCACGAAGTTCATTTAGTTAATTCATTTGAACTTTTCTCGTGATCACCTACCGCCTCAGATATCGAAGTTTGCATGCTTTAAGGCCCAATATGCCTTGTGCTCTAACTCAATCGGAAGATGACATGCCTTTCTGTACACTAGCTTGTATGGAGTACACCCGATGGGTGTTTTGTAAGTCGCACGAAAAGCCCGAGTGCGCCATCTAGCTTATCCGACCGTGAGGCACGATTTTCGCCAACCGCCCTTCGAATTCTTTTAATACCACGGTTTGAAACTTCCACCCCACTTGTTTCGGGGTGGTATGCAAGAGAGAGACGGTGGGTAACACCATACTTTTGCATGACTCTTTCAAATTGGTCATTACAAAAATGTGTACCACGATCACCGATTATCGCCTCGGAGTTCCAAACCCGCAAACAGAGATTTCAAAATTTCACAACAACTCAGGCATCATTGGTGGGTAAAGCTTTTGCTTCAACCCATTTTGACAGATAGTCAATGTACCACGAGTATGTACTTGTTACCACGAGAAGATGGAAACGGCCCCATAAAATCAATACCCCATATGTCAAATATCTCACAAACTTGAATGGCATTTTGTGGCATTTCATTCCTTTGAGATATATTTCCATGACGCTGACAAGCGTCACAAGCTTTGACAAATTCGTGGGCATCCTTATAGATTGTGGGCCAATAGAACCCTGAATCAAACACCTTTTTTGCGGTGTAGTTTGGACTATGATGGCCCCGTGGGTCCAAAGATGGCAAGCTTTGAGAATGTCAATAGCTTCTTGTCCATAAACACACCGCCGGATGACTTGATCCGCACAGATTTTGAATAAGAAAGGGTCGCCCCTAAATAATGTTTAACATCTTTGAAGAATTTGTTCTTCTGTTGGTCGACATTCCTTTCACATTAATGAAGTTACCCGCATGGTAATTTGCAAAGTCAGAAACCATGGGGTGGTAGAATTTCCACTTAAAAGAAACCGATTGAGTGTCTCGAGAGGAAATGTTTCATTTATTTCCTTTTTCTCAAAACATCTTGGTGAGGGTTTTCTAATCTCGACAGATGATCGGCCTAGATTCTCGGCTCCTTTTTATCACGTATAATGATATCAAATTCCGGAGGAGGAGAATCCAACGAAGCAATCTCTGCTTTGCATCTTGTTTTGCAAAGAGATATTTGAGAGCCGAGTGATCCGTGATACACCACGATTTGGTCAAGATAAGATATGGCCGAACTTCAAAAGCATACACCACGGCTAATAGCTCTTTTTCTCGTGGTGGTGTAATGAGTTTGAGCCTCATAGTTTTTTGCGTAGTGAATAGGCTGAAAATGCTTGTTTCTTCGTTGCCCTAGGACCGCACCGATAGCAAAATCACTTGCATCGCACATGAGCTCAAAAGGCAAGTCCCGTCGGGAGCAACGAGAATGGGTGCTTCAGGAAGCTTTTTCTTCAATGTTTCAAAAGCTATGATGCACTCGGGTGAGAAGATAAAAGGAGCATCCTTTTCAAGAAGATGGGTCATAGGCCGGGCGATTTTGGAAAAATCTTGATTGAATCTACGATAGAAACCGCATGACCTAAAAGCTCCTAATACCTTTGACGGTAGTAGGATGAGGTAATTTAGCAATAACATCGACTTTTGTTCTATCAACCTCAATCCGCTTCTTGAAATTTTATGGCCAAGGACAATGCCTTCTTTGACCATAAAGTGGCTCTTCTCCCAGCTTAGACAAAGATTGGTGTCTTCACACCTTTGAAGCATTTTATCTAAATGGGAGAGACATGATTGAAAAGAATCCCCAATAACCGAGAAGTCATCCATAAACACTTCCATTGTTTCCCCGATCATGTCGTGGAATATGGCCATCATACATCGTTGGAATGTGCCGTGAGCATTACATAAGCCAAAAGGCATACGCTTGTAGGCAAAAGTTCCGTATGGGCAAGTGAATGTGGTCTTCTCTTGATCCTATGGATCAATAGGGATCTGAAAGTAACCCGAGAAACCATCAAGGAAACAATAGTATTTCCCCGCTAATCTCTCAAGCATCCGTCCATGAAGGGTAGAGGAAAATGGTCTTTACGGGTGGCGCCATTCAACTTACGATAGTCAATGCAAACACGCCATCCCGTAACCAATCGAGTTGGAATTAACTCGTTATTTTCATTTGTGATAACAGAATGCCACCCTTTTCGAACACAATGAATTGGCTAACCCAAGGACTATCCGAGATCGGGTAAATCAATCCTGCATCAAGAAGTTTGATAACCTCTTGTTTAATAACATCATGAATTTTGATTCACTGCCTCGATGTTGAACTGGTTTGAAGTCATCCTCCATCAAGATTTTATGAGTACGTAACTCGTGGTTGATACCTTTGATGTCAGAGAGTTTCCAAGCAATTGCTTGCTTGTGTGACTTCAAGATTTTAATGAGAGCAACTTTTTCATCTTTACTCAAATCTCGAGCAATAATGACAGGTAATTTATCATCACCTTCTAGAAATGCATACTCAAGATGAGGAGGTAAGTCCTTAAGCTCAACCACAGGAAATTCTTCAGCTTTCTAACCGACTTGACTTCCTTGTTATGAAGTTTGATGGGAGGGAGAGGAGAGAAGTATCCGATTTAACAATTTCTCAAGAAGAATATCTCCTCCGATTAATCTCATTTTGATTAATCTCATCAGGAATTGAATCACTAGGATGAGGGGTTGATGATGGATCATCATTGAGCAGCTTCTCAATAATAAGTATGTCCCCCTCAATATCAATTGAGCGATCAATTTCCCAAGGCACGTAATCACTAGCCAAGTATGCCTCAATCTCTTCCGAGATGGAGTCATCTCCTTCAAAAGGAGTGATAGAAGGAGTAGAATTGGCTATGATAGGTTGAGAAGATGTGGTGGAATCCCCACTCACAAAATTATGAGAATAACCAAGAACTTCTTGAGAGTACTCTTCGTTGGCAACATCAATGATATCTATTCGTTAACCGATTCGTAATCATAATTTGCGGAGTACCTCGAAGTTTGATCAAGGTTGAAGGTGACAACTTCATTACCAACACGTAATGTGATTTCTTGCTCAAATACATCTATGAGAGCACGCCCGCTCTGAATCCTCGACCAACAATGAGAGGAACCCGATGATCGGCATCAAAATCAACAACCACTAAGTCACCGGAAATGGAACTTTCCTACTTTAAATACGCCCTCGAATGCCAAGAGGACGGATATGGAACGATCCGCAAGCTCGAGAGTCATGCATGTAGGAGTGAGTTCCTAAGAGAAAGTTTCTTCCACACCGAATATGGCATAAGGTTTATGCTTGCACCAAGATCGCTAGGGCAAAGCATTCAACCATTCCCCGGAATACACAAGGTAAGAGAAATTTCCCAGATCTCCAAGCTTTTCGAAGCTTCTTCGTGATAATCAGAAAGCAGCTTCGCTAAGAGGAGTCTTAGCCATTTCAAACAGATTTTCCTTATTGCTTAACATGTGTTTGAGAGTTGATGCAAACTTGGGCATCAGGATGATAGCATCCGCAAAGCTTATGTCAAAATGTAACTCTTGGAAAATTTGGAAAAATTTATCCATTTGATGACTAGCTTTTTCACGGAGCTTTTGCTCATTCAAGCGTGATGGGTAAGGAATAGAAGATTTGGATTTGATTTTCAACAGAGCTACAGGAGGTTCAAAACAACTCCTTGATTTGACTTGGGTTTCGGACCACTTGAGGTTGGACTACCAAGGTTGACGCAGCGTACGTGGGCTTGAATAATGCACCTTGTCCGTTGTTTCCTTGGTAACTTGACTCATTGCCACAGGAGGAGGGGCATTGGAGTCGTAGGTCCATTGTGTGTGGAGGTTCACCTTTCCACTACCTTAGGAGAGAAGAAGAAGAAGAGGTAGTAGGAACAGGTCCAGGTATGAAACACCACTTCGGGTTGTGATCGCCTTGGCATCGCCCCTCGGGTTAGCGATCGTGTTGCTAGGTAAAGTACTTGAGCCCGAGGGTCGATCATTTAAAGACTTTTGAGATCGCAATTTGACCGACCAACAACCTGCTCATTTCATCTTGGGACTTCATGAATCGCCAAGAACTCATCGATGATGGTCCCGGAGGAGTAATGACGGAGGAGCCGAGGGACAATTGAGGCCGTATGTTTTGATTATAGCCAAAATTCCCTTGATTAGGATTCATATTCCCATGAAATTGATTCCCTCGATTGAAATGGTTTTGATGAAGGTTTCCTTGATGTTGGAAACCTTGATTTGGTCCAGGATAGAAATTACCTTGGTTTTGATAACCTTGATTCATTCTTGGTTGGTTCTCGATTCCGCTTTGCATGTTATGATTCTCGTTGAAACCGGTGGTGCTCGATTAGTGTTAGCACGGTAGTGTGGTTCATTTTGAGGACGGTATTGATTACCTCCTTGCCGTGAACTACCGCTAAAGCATTTGCTTCAAAAGGACTACCATCGGTGGCAAGACAATTGTAAGTAAGCATGAGGACCACCACAAGTGACACAACTTTCAACTTTCTTCACTTCAAAGATGTGTGGAGTCTGAGTGAAGGAGACTTTCTTCAAGTTAGCAAGAACCAAAGCTCGAACAATGTCTCGTGAGTTTATCAATCTTAGCATCGGTGCTAGATGTACTTACTGGGGATGAAGAAGAAGAAGGTCCAAAGATGAGACCGATATGTCTTTGCTCGAAAGGACGGACCAGATTTGTTCTCAATGATCTGCAAGGCCTCTTTGGTGGTCTTGCTCAAGAAATTACCTCCCGCGGAGGCATTCAAAGAGTCTTGATTGGCCTGATTGAGACCATTGTAGAAAGTATCCATTTGCATTAACTCGGTAAACCCATGATGCGGACACTCATGGCAACTCTTTGTAACGATCCCATGCCTCCCCTAATGATTCATCAAATCTCTGAGAAAATTTCATTATCTCATTCTTAAGACTTGTGGTTCGAGATGGAGGATAGAACTCGTTAACAAACTTGGTGACAAGATCTTCCCATGTCTCTATAGAACGAGGGGTTGTTTCTCGCCAATTCCGGCTTGTCCCTCTAGAGAAAATGGGAACGTAGATAGCTTGATAGCTTCATGTGGGACATTCTTGTATTTGATGGTAGATGCTATCTTGTTAAACCATCGAATATGTGCATGAGGATCATCCCGCCCAAAACCATAGAATTGGCTTTGGGTTACTAGATTAAGCAACCCGGTTTTGAGCTCGAAGTGTCACCACGATGGTCGAACAACAATGGCATCTCCGTAACCCTCGATGGGTGCTTGGAGAAGCTCATGCATAGGTTTGTCTTCTCGCCATTTCGACAGAGGTGGTGGTGGTAGACGCCTCGCCACGGCTGAAGGAGCCGAACGCCCTCTACGTCTACGAGGAATCTTTCCAAGTTCGAAAGTGGACTTGTAGAACTCGAAGAACGAAAAGCATGCACTATGTATAAAAATCAATTTTCAAAACAAATGAGGCAAAACACAAGTGAACTTAACCAATAATCACAAATGAAATGGCTTCTTTGAAAAGGTACACCAAATCACAAGGACACAAAGGCAAGTTTTAAATCGATGTTCGAACTTATTAATGGTCGCACCCCCGCTAGGTAGTGCCGCCTTGATTTGCGGTGGTTGATTTTTATGTATATTAAGTACCACCAAAAGACGTAGGTAAGATTTGTGCGATGGGTTCAAAACTTTTGGACAATATTTTTGTTATCGCCCCGCTTAACCAAATCGTATCTCTTCAAGAATCACCTTAAAAGAGAATACAAAATAGAAAACGCTCCATTGTTTTGTTGTTTTATATTTTTTTTGGGTTTTTTAACACTTTAGGAAAAGTGCTAATGAACTTTTGATTTTTATAACTTTACAAAAACTTTTACAAATGATGGGTATGTGCAACAATGGATCTCGACAATGGCTAAACACACGCTAAAGTCCTAGCAAGCGCCAAAATTTGATCTGCTTAAACCGTCAAGTCTAACAGACTTAAAAGCTTAAACACAAATGCAATGAAGATCGAGAATATAGTGAATTCCTCGGTCGCTTAGTCCCAAGGAGACTCAATGGTGTGTAAACACTGATTCAGATGATAGAATGATCACTAAGGATAGTGATCAGTAAAGGTTTTGATTAGAAATTACACTACTGATTGATTTGGAATAGAATTGGACTCAGAATTGGAAAGCACAACAATCAGAAGAAAGAAACGTAAACGTAAGTTTTAAAACTACGATAATGCACAAAATAAAAAGTGAAAACTAAGAAATAAAAGACCTAAAAATATAAAAATGACATTTTTGGAATCCTAAAAATAAAAGGAAATTATTAGAAAAAGAAAATTATTTTTAACACTATTTAATTAATTATTATTAATTAAAGACTATTTTAACTATTTAATAAATACTCTAAATTAGAAGAAAATACAAAATAAGGCTAGAAAAATAAACTTATGATTCTGAAAAATCTAAAATACTATAAAACTAATTTTAAAATTAAAAATATATTTTTCACACTTTTTATATAATTATTACTAATTAATTATTATTTAAAATACACTTAAATACTAGAAAATATAAAATGAACTTGGAAAAATAAAATTTTAACTTTGAAAAATCTAAAATATGATAAAACTAATTTTAAAACAGAAAATATATTTTTTTGGCTTTTTAATTATTTATTACTAATTAATTACTCTGTTTAACTAATTAAAATTATAATAAATACTAAAAAGATAGAGAAAAATCTGAAACTTTTTCTAAAAATCCTATATGATGACAGAAACCTAAGAAAAATAGAAAAACAAGATTTGCTTATTAATAAGTTGAAAAGAAAAATCAAAAAGCTAAGACTATTAAATAAATGCTATCACTGATTTTTAATTGGACTTTTTCTGGATTTTCTTTTTGAAAACTACTTAAATACTAATAATATGAAACTTTAATAAAGACAAAAAATTTACAAATCACAAATAAGCAGTTTTGATGGCTTATTGATCCAACAAAGGACTTAAGAGCTTGTTTGGTGAAATAAGCTTCAAACAAGCTTGACAGATGAAACAAAAGCTCAAAACAGATGCAAACAAGCTAGAGAAACTGAAATGAGGCTAAAATATGCAAAGAAGCACACTGATAAGCTATGATTAAGCAGATAAGCACTTTTGATAATGACAGAAATGGGACAAGCTTGAGGCTTGTTGCGTTCTATCAAACAAGTTCCAAAGTGAAGTCTTAGACTTGACAATCCAAGAGGACCAGGTTGGCTTTCCAAAGAACCAAAGAACACAAGATTTGAAGCACTAATAAGCTCAATGCAAGCTTATCATGGAACCATTAACTGCACAGCTTATTCAAACAGTGCCCCACAACAAGCTAACTAAAAGCACTTTAAAAGCCAATGAGAATAGTATTTTTGTATTTTTTTAAGCAACTAGACTCTAATACCCCAAGAGCTTATAAACTGAAACTCACTATTGAACTCACAATGAAATTCCAAAGTTTATTCAAAAACGACCCATTGAAAATTTTGACTTTTTAATTACTCTACTAAGTTGACCAAAATGAACTTTGAGTTGATCTAAATCCAATATGTTGTTATAAGGTATAATAAGACTTATTTAATCAATACTAACAACTTCCTAACACAAAATCATGATCCTTTCTTTTTAAAATTCCAACAAAGGATCGCACAAATAATGATTTGAAGAATTTTGACTTTTTGCTATTAAGAACTGGTTCTTTGACTGAAATCATTGTTTAGACCAAGTTAAGAATTCTAACAAAGCTAAAGACCAAAAATACCTTCAAATACCAATAACCAAACACTACCTTATCTTGACTGTTTTGAAACTTTTTCAAAGCTACCACAAATTTCAACCATTAACTTGATTTGCAACTCATGCATTTCACATTTTAGAACTAAGGAAACATAAATCAACAACATTAACAGCTAGAAACCAAGAATCTAGACCTAAGCTTGTTTAACTGTCAAAATAAGGTTTAACTAAACTACAAATTTAAAAGAACCACTAATTGATTTTATTGTTTAAACACACTTAACTATATCTAATTCACAAATAGAAACAGAAATTAGAACTAATGAACACTACAATGAAAAGCCAAATTAGTCAAAAAGCTTACAAATGACTTTGAGGCAACAAACTTGAGAACTAGGAACCAAGAACCAATCCTAAATGCTTCCACTAAGCTCTAAACCAAGGCCATCAAAATATACCTTGCCCAAATTTTTCATCTCCATGTGATTTTTTATTTTTTAGCTATTTAATTAGATTTTTGGTAATTTTCTATTTTTGACTCTCAACTGAATTTTAAAATATCTAAAAGCTTCAATAAGCTTTCTAGGAGCTTAAGTGATCTAATTCAGTTCATACAAACATCTAACAACAACATTGGAAACATATGAGAATTTGCATAAACTTGAGATTTTGCATAAACTTTAGAAATGATTAAAACTTTAAATTTATTATTGAAAAAGTCTTACAATACACTAGAATACTTAAAAAAATGCTTGAAGGATTTAAATTACACTTTAACTTGAAAAACACTTAAACGACATTAAAACATTAAAAATATACTACATACATTGATACATTGCATTCTATCTCTCCTTTATAGACTTTCTTGCATCTCTGACATCCTCTGAATCTTTCCCACCAAATTCTAGCCTTGATCACTCAAAATAATCGAACCGCCCACATGTGATTTTGGCCATTTTTCTATTTAGCAGGTTTAAGCAATTAATGGATTTTGTTTGAGCAATTAAGGATATTTGGAGTGTAGAGGAGGTGGAGGGAACATAGTATGGAGGGGAGTTGAAAATGTGGTGAAAACCACTCTGGTTTTGAATATCGTTTGGGAGATAGATGCTACAAGAGGGTATTTGGGCGCGTTTTCTTGGGTTTGACTTTGCGTTGACCGATGGCTTAATAACACAGGGGGTCAAAAGGGTTTGGCGGGGCCAAAATGCAATCGACCTGGCTCAAGGGTCACCAAATGGGGTCAAGGGTCAAGAAGTTTTGGGCTTGGATAAGGGATTGGGCCAAAGAGTTGGATTGGGTTTGGATATATATATATGTGTCCGTTTGGTTTAGTGATATTGTAAGGACCAAAATGCAATTTCGACCAAACTTCAAGGACTGAAAGTGAACTTTTCCAAACTTCTCACAAGGACCAATCATGACAAACATTGATAAAACAAGGATCCTTTTTGCATAAAATCCATTTTTAAAGGTCCAAGGACTAATTTTGCAAATTTCCAAAGTTTGAGGACCTTTCTTGCCAATTGACCAAAGAATCATTCAAGGATCATTTTAAACAACTTAGAATACTTCAGGGACCTTGAATGATAAATTTCCACATTTTTGAATTCCAGGGACTAGATTTGACAACTTTCAAAACTTGGGGACTAAACCGCCAATTTTGCAAACTTGATACATTTTTCATCCGATTTTGATATTTTTGCATTTAAAACACATAAAACACTGATTTGTGATATTTTGATCATTTTGATGTGTTTCTGAGTGTTTTCAGATGATTGTGCAGTTTAGATTACACAAAAATGATGAGTATTTAGACACTCATCAGTAATGGAGTGAATAATAAATTGGTTAGTTGGGAGTTTAGAAATTAATGTATGACAACCAATAAATATATGCTTCATACTCTTCTCACCTAACTTTTTACAGACATTTGTTTATCAAGCTTTAAATATTAACATATCCTCATAAATCACTTGCTAACATTACACATTAATATCAACTACCTAAGTAACAATGGTTTGCTTTTTATTTAATGAAGCTTTTCATCTTTAGACTGCATTATTGTTTCATACTTTTGTAGTTTTCTTTTACCCACACAAATTATCTATGAGCATGTAATGTTGCCCACAAACACTAGTTTTCTTGATTTTCTTTCTAGATTCACACCCGACCAAAATTCACAATTTTCATTGCCTAATAATGATACATTTGGGACATTTGATGAATGCTACTCACAATATAGTGAGGATAACACTGAATCAAGGAGTGACTTGGAGATGACTCTGATGATGGGAGTGAAGTTGCAGCTCAATCACACTTTCAAGGAGTTATGGATTTTATGAATGGTGTTGGGGATGCATCGGATGATGACATTGACGACAAGGTTCGTACGGATGTTTGGAGTAAATTAGAAAATAAAATCCGACTTGGAATGCTATTTGAAAATAGAAAACATGTTTGGCGTATGGATTTTTTTTAAGTATTCTTCTTATTATTATTTTTTTGTGGATGCTTTCTTGTTTAATTTAGCGGATGTTTTCTTATTTAATTTAGTGGATGTTTTCTAGTGTATATGAGCTAGTATATATAACATATACTTATAACTTAATGGTTAAATATTCAAAGTTTATATAGTAAATAAAAAGCTTGTGGTCCACAAAACTAAAAAAGACCCGGCCATATTTACATTAACAAAAAAAGAAGAATTGCATATATACCTATTAAAACTTAAAAACTTGCATATTTCTCCAAAATACAAAGCATGATGTACAATGCAAGTTAAGCATGTTTTGAATATATATACAAACATACAAGTTTTAATGAAGAAAAAAAATAAACCATTTTTGCAAACAAAATATAAAAATGCACCATTTATAAAAAAACTCCAATCCAACCAACCCATGGTCGATCAAGAACCACTCATCTACCTACCTTATAGCCAAAGCATGACTGAAGCAAGGTACGATTAATTTGCTACCAAAAGCCTTGAAATAATGAGCATCCCAAATCAGGCATATTTATTCTGTAAGGATCGCAACTTATGGACACTTTGCAGACACTATTAAAACATGGTTACATCAAGAGATGATATAATAGTTACTTATAAACATTGTGAAAACGGAAATTTTATTTTGGACAAAAAAATAAATTCTATGGGTTTACAAAAAAATTAGGATAACGTGGGTATCATAGATCCTTTCTAATAGGCATCCCAGAAATATAAAAATCATATTAAACTAGGTAGCACCCTTTTTAGTTCTTAACAATCAATTTAGTTTAACAAAGAAATTTGTGTCCTCAATGGATGTTATTTGAAGAAAAACTCAACTGGGAAGTTATAAACCAATTAACCAAGTACTTAAAAGGTATTAGATTAAATACATCCCCGTAAATCTATTAATCACAAAACGTAATGTATATATAGAAATACATAACCGAATGATATAAACCAAGTTGTGCTAAGACTCTACTGGGCTAAACCTAAGACATATTAAACCAATGGGTCAATTAAGGCTAAATAAGGTCACGCTAATACTCCCCGTAGTTGGAACAGGAGATCTTCGAACGTTCAAGCTGGAGCGAAAAAATCAAGGAAAAAAGATGTGGGAAGGCCCTTAGTAAAAATATCTACATAGTGAAATCGCGAGCACATGAAGAATACGAACTTGTCCAAAAATAACAAAATCACAGATAAAGTGACTATCAATCTTGATGTTTTTTGTACGCTGATTCTTAATCTGATTCGCAGATATATTAACGGCACTAACATTATCACAATAAACCAAAGTGGCAGTAAACAAAGAGGCATGCAGCTCACGTAAAAAGTTGCGGATCGAAGCAGTCTCAGCAACCCCAACCACATTAGCAATACCCCAATATTTTGCCTCAGCATTGGAACGAGACAAGGTAACATGTGGCTTAGCAGACCACGATAAAATATTATCACCAAGAAACACACAATACCCTGAAGTAGACCGCCTCATATCGGCAATCCCAGATAGGCAAGTAGGTCGAGCAAAGATTTAAGACATGAAGCTGAAGACCATGAATAATAGTGCCACAAACATAGCGTAAAATATGCTTCAAAGCAGTAAAATGAGGATCACGGGGGTCATGCATATAAAGACAGACTTGTTGCACAACATAAGACAAATTTGGTCGCGTAAAAGTAAGATGCTAAAGATTCCCTGCAAGGCTGCGATATAAAGTAGGGTGAATGACAGGTGCACCATCAGGACCAAACTTGAACTCAGTCTCTATAAGGGTCATGCATGGGTTACAATTATGCATATGCGCTCGCTCAAGAATTTCCTCTCAAGAAATTTTGACTGTGAAAAGAACATGCCAGAAGCCGATCTCTTAGCATAAACACCAAGGAAATAGTTGAGAGAGCCAAGAATAGTCATAGCAAATTCACCGTGAAGAAGTGAAATAATACGTTGTAAAAGATCTGCAGAAGAAGCTGTAAGAATAATATCATCCACATATAACAAGATGTGGAAACCTAGAAGGGGGGTTGAATATTTTACCTATTAAAACTTCGTTTTAAAGTATTTAGATCGACTTATGTTAATCCATTTAGATTGTGTGTTGGATATTGATAGATGAGTATATAAGTAAGTAATGCAAAAGATAAAGAGTAAAGGAACACAAAACCACGACAAGAGTATTTATAGTCTTCCTTGCCCTACTCAACTCCCCGAGTACCCCACTCGAGAGTTTCTAAGCACTACACAACACAAGCTCCTTAATGTGGCTGGAGATAGCCTTCACAACGTCGCCGACTCTTTTATCCAAAGATTAGGTTAGACACCGAGTTCTTCCACGAGGTAGAACCAAACCGATCACAACATCGCCTACACTTTATTCGGTACAAGGCTAGATACCGAGTTCCATTACAAAGGAGGAACTATTACCCAACACTACACCACAACACAACTACCCAAAGGAGACACACTCTTTGTTACAACACTAGAAAGGATATCAACATCCTTTAACCCAAACTACACACTTTGTACATCGACGCACCATACCGAATGTACACCTTCGGCACCGTTCACTAATTCCTTCAACACGACACTTCTATAGAGGGAGGAAAGAACTATCGACAAGATGCACTTCAGTGGTCTTGTTGACGACGAAGCTTAGCAACTCATGACCTTGAGCTTGCACGTTTTCAAGAGGTGGTGATCTCGCCTTTAAGAGGAACCTAGAGAATCACACAAAGATAAAACTACATAGAATGATCCTTTGGATCTGTGGTTAGTGAGGTTAGAATACTGAGAGAAATTATATCTAAGAGTGGTAGTGAGCAAGAGAGAAATGACTCACTATTTATAGACAAAATGTGTCTACTGTCCCACGGTTCCCGTGGATTCCTTACCAGAGGGATCCGGCTAGTGCAAATCCTGGGATCCGGCTACTAGGTCAGTTTAGTCCAGATTTTGGGTTGCAAATCGGGTTATGGGTTATGGGTTATGGACCATGGGTCATGGGTATTGGATCATGGATACCCAATAAGATGCAATGTACCTAGTCATTAGGTTATGGATCTTGGGTCATGGGTCTCGGTCTTTGGGTCATGGATCATGTATAATATATTAATATCCAACATGACTTCATGCATGATGTCATGCAGTGGGTCATGGGTTATGGATCATGCTCCATGGGTATGGGTTATGGACTTTGGTTTTTACCCAACAAGATTCATTGTACCTAGTCAATGGATCATGGGTCATGAGATATGGACTTTGGTTTTTCCCCATTACTTACCCATTATGACATATACAAAGTACATATACATTTCTATAAAATGTAAACACTTTTACTTGTTACACATGTTCATTTCTACAAGATTTAAACAATATTACTTGTTAGTGTTTTATAAAAATGTCTTTGGTTTTATATAACTTATTTACTAAACATGTTTTGATGGTTTTAATATGTTTAGTAAAAGTGTGTTAGTAAACTATTGGCTCAAAGCTTTTACATATTTTATTTATTTCGTTAAAATGATTTTACGTTTGTTATTGACAAAATATTAGAAGACCGTAAAATATAAATAAACGTTTTTATGGTTTATTTGTATTAACAATCTCCCCCTTTTTGTTGATGACAAAACATAAGATTATTTTTAGAAAACATAAAATTCGTAAAAATTTGAATTGGAGTTTTTACTCTCTTCTCCCCCTTTTTGTCGAAACAAAAAGAGCTTCGAAAAGAAACTAACACATAGTGGAAAAATGGTTTTGAGAAAATCTTTGTAAAACATAACTAAATGAGAAATAGTTAGAAAAGTAAAGAGAAGTAGTAAGATGAATGAAAGATTCGTCTTACCTCTCCCTTGACGGATGCTTCCCTTTGTTGAGGGCGTCAAGTAATTAGGAAGGCTAAACGAGTGCATTGCAAGTATCTTTGCAATGGTTTTAACTTTGACGAGATGCTCCCCCTTGACTAGTGCTCCCTTTTGATGAGGGCGTCAAGTAGTTAGGAAGTCTAAGTGAATGTATTGCAAGTTTTTTTTCAATGCTTTGCTTTGACGAAAAGCTCCCCCTTGTAGGGTGTCAAAGTCTTCATGCGTATTTTGAAAATTTACAAAACAAAGGTTAGAAAACAAGTATATGGTGCATTGTTTCCTACAAATGAGCTTTAAGTTGGTTCAAAAATTTGTTTCTGTTGGACGGTTTCCGGCGGATCCTTTCTATGAGGGATCTGTCTAGGCAAAATTTTGGGAACAGTGTACCTGCAGCTTATTGGCAAAAGAATGTAGACATAAATGGTGACGTAAATGTCCAAATGAGTTATCTATTATTGCACAAAAGTAGTTTCATTCAATAAACCAAGAGAAGTGATACACATAACTCTAAAGATAAGAAAATGATACAACATGTAGTAAATTTCCTAACAATTCTAAGTTGCGCCTAAGATTAGAGAAAACACCACTTGTGCTTGCATTCCTAAGTTTTAAGGTTGATTAGATTTGTTGACTTCATCAAAACGTTAAAGAAGGTGATAAAACATGAAACGTAACTTGTCACGTACTTCATGGACTAATCCTTCGACATGTTGACAATGAAAGCAGTCATTGTCATGGCTAAGGAATGGTGGTGGTAAGAATGGAGCAGTTTGAGGTGGAAGGTTTGATGAGAAAGGTGGAGGTTTTACAAAGGATGGAGGGATTTGTGGAGGCAAGTGTTGGAATCACTCCTAAACTATATTTCAAGTGTTAGTAATCAATATGTAATAGATCGCTTAATTAGGCTTTTATGTTTGTATTTAAGGCAAGGCTTATGTAGAAAGCCCATAAGCCTTGGCCCAAGCCCAATAATTAGTGGAAGGGACTAGATATGTTGCCCTAGTTCCCTTCCCTATAAATAGTCTTGTAAACCTTCATTTGAAGGTTGGTTGTTCACTTTCATTCAATATCCACGCATAACTTTTCCTTATTATCATTTCTATATTGTTTGTTCTTGTTCAACCGATCACTTCTTTATCTATTTCTTACATATTGATGCTTGTGTTACAATATGGTGACCTAACAAAGGGTATCAATCGCCATCTAGTTGGGTGAAACATATTTGTTTTTGAAGTTTGTTATTCATACGCGTGGGTTTTATAAGCTAATCTTTCATACACCTAAAAGCTTCAAATTTTACACTTAAAAACTCAAGATTTTTGTGGTTTAAGATTTATTTGGTGTTAAAGTTTAAGTTTTTAGCATCAAGTTTGAAACTTTACGTGTGTAAAATAGATTTTGAGCTTGATTTTGTACGTATACATCTGCCTACGCGTAAGGTGAAAACGTGTCTTACATCATCAAGTTTCAAACTTTTGTGTTATTTTGGTGATATTGAAGCTCTTTCATCAATAAAATCAGGTTTCTAAATACTTTTAAGCATAAAAATCAGTTTTGGTGGTAGTTTGTACTTTCACTGTAGTAAAACCCTAGTTTTACTCGTAGTAAGCTCAAGTCTACTGTTCAAGAAAAAGCAGTTAAAGAGTTTTTACTCGTGTTTTCTTGCTTGGATAAGCCTGAAAACACTTCGACCTTGGATATCTTTTACACCGGTATAAGTGTAAAGGTTTTTTTGGGCAAAACCCTAGTTTTACCCCTAAGTTAAACTCTTACGCGTATCATCTCTTTTGCCTAAGCATTTCTTACTCCTAAGCTTGTCTTACGCCTAAGCAAATATTACGCATAAGGATTCTACTACTAAGTCTTTGGTTTACACCTAAGCTAAGTTTTCCTCAAGTCTATGCGTAAGAAGCTAACACTCACGCTGTAGCCATTGTCTACGCCAGTAGTTGGGTATTACGCGTAAGGTGATTTCTACACCTAAGCTGGTTTCTACTCATAAGGTTACTTCATCAACATTGTTTCATTCGACTACAAAGATCCATCATCAACACAAGTTTCAAGATGTCTCAACCACCATACTCTAGCTATTTTCCCCATGAGAATCCTCAACAACAACAACAGTTCTATCAACAATATCCTCCACCATCTCCACAACAATTGCAACAATTGCAACACTTTCCCCATGGAGCAAACCCTCTTCCACCACAAATGGTTCCACCAAACCCTCGTCAACAAGTACAACATTACACATACTTTCAAAATCAGTATCCAACCAAGTATGCTATGAATGTTACAACTCCGAAGGAACCCTCTTGGTTTGCAAAGATGTGTGAAGCTTTAAGTAGCCAATAATCCATTCATGAAGTCAGATTCTTAACACCTCCAATGCTCACTCTTGGAAACTACGATCAATAGGTGATAAGGTTCTTTAGGTTTTGTGATCTAAAGAAGCCACATGGAAAGTTTCTGAAGAAGGTCATCCTTGAAGGTCCTTTTCAGATGCCTACTCATCAGTAATCTCGAGATCCTAATGCTAATCCACCAAGAGATGATATTACCAACGTTTTTGGTCTTGATCAACTTACTAATGACCAACTTCTACACTTAGAAGCCGATGAACTTGCAATGCAATATATCCTTTTAGGATTACCCAATCCGATACTGTGAGTGTTGATGCTCGTAAGACCGCTAAAGCAATGTGGGACACATTCATCTTCTAATGGAAGGCATGTAACTCAATCAAGAGGACATGGAATCCAAAATCTACTAAGCATATAAACACTTCATGATTGAACCAGGGGAGACATTAGAGTCATATCATCATCGGTTCTCAGACATCATCAATTATTTGGAAAACATAATATCATTATGCCAAGGATTGCCAACACAAAGTTCCCGGAAAGGCCTTGGTCCTGATTGGGAAAAGTATGTTATCTTTATCCGCTTTAAGAATCTTCATCAAGCTACATACGGATTATTGTATGACTATTTGAAGCACCATAAAAAGGAAGTCGACAAAGAAAGAATCATCCGTGGCGCCCTCGCCGCTTCACTTCCGGATAATCAAACACTTGCTTTGTTGGCTCAAGCATGTTATCCTCAATTCTCGACCTTACCAACAACCTTCACAAACCCTCCACAATTAATTGTTCGATACACCATATGATCCTTCACAACAACAATCACAAGAAACTCAATTGGTTCCATTCAACAACAACAATGATCAGCACTCTACGTGAATCAAATGAGGATGCTGATGCCTTCGATGCAATGAATCAAGGATTTGTTATGCTTGCAAAATCCTTTGGACGATTTGCTAACAAATTAACAATCGTGATTCGCACCTCGTCAAATACAAGGAATCAAGTCGTTGTTAACAATGGAAGGGTTGAGGTTCGTAATCGTGGAAATGGTCACATATGAGTAGTGGTCAAGGGTTTAATGTTAATGGAAGGAATAACATGGGTGCTCCACAACAACTGGTTCAAGTGGTTGATCAGTGGAAATGCTCGACCGGGTTAATGGTCTCCGATGCTATAATTAATGAGAAGGGTCATCGGCTAATGCATGCCCAAGCCGAGACAAGAGGCGCGCTTATCACAAAGAGGCTTTACTCTTGGCTCTCAAGGATGAAGCTGGTGGAACCCTTACCAACAAAGAACAGAGCTTCATGGCTAATGCAGATTCTGATGATGACATGGAGGACTTGCGCTAATGTACCGTGATGTTAATGGCAAACATGCAAGAGCTCTACATGAGTGACACAGCCCCAGGCGACACTGATGGCTTGTCTCAGGTATCGGATCAAAACTTAATCATTAATGTTCTGATATCTCCGCCAACATCTGCATCCGGCGAGGCTTAGAGTGTTCAACATGAATTGTCTACATCTCGTTCTGCTGATAATCAAATGGATCCCGTAGTTATATTTGACGATCAAGATGACCGTATGGTTAATATTGATAATCAAGTTGATTCTGTGGTTATATTTGAGGATCTAAATAATGATCAGGTTGAGATTCAAGTTGAACAAGATGAACCTTTGTCTAATCCAGATCTTGAGCTCATGACCAACTTATATCAAACCACCCAATCTCAATTTGAAAAGTGCAATTACATCAATAAGCAATTGCAAGATAAAATTGCACTGTTAACTAAGAATAATGAATGCTATAAGTTTCAACTCAACATTTTTCAAACTAAAGAGAAACGTGAAAAAGGTTTTAAAGTCGCCTTTGCTAAATCTTACCAAAATGAAAAATCTTTGGAAAAACATATCTGTGATCTAGTTGCATCCAAGAATGTTTTGTTGTCTCAAATAGAACAATTGAAATATGATCATAAACAACAACTTAACGCTCTCACTTCGGAAACTCAAAAGCCAAGTCTGAGTTGTTAACTTGTCAAAAACTGTTTTGTGAGTACAAAAAGCATTCGAGGAAACAAATAGATGACTATCTTGAGGAAATTGTCGACCTTCAAAATAAAATCAAAGAGTTTCAAATGTTTTTACAAACATGGTGAGTCAATCATAACAATTCAAAAGTTTTCTTTTAAACCAAATCCAAATGGATATGGACCAATTCTTGCTGATTACAAACCACATTTTTCTAATAGAGCATTCAAACCAAATCCTCAAGTTTACAAGCAGTAACATAGAATTGATGACTCAATCATGAGTGTTGTTGAATATAATCGTATGGAGGAATTAGATGCTGAAGACGAGAGTCGGTCAAAATTGGAAAATGTTGTTTATTGCAAACCATTTACCTATTCAAAAGCCATAACTTTCGTCACACAACAGAATCATTCTAACACACCTTGGGTTGTCACACCACCTCCAGAGTCCTCTTCTAATGATGGTTCCCAACCAAATGTTGCACAAATTAATGGTCCTTTACCTTCTTTTAGTGAAATAAAGCCACTAGTTGAACGATGTCAAGTTCTAAAATATTTTGACACATTTATGTCTGGCATCAAACTTTTGGAACATGCAATTGAAGTTAATTCTGAAATAAAAGCTGAACATCTTCAATCGCCATTTGCGTGACAACAAAGGGATATTTTTCAGAAAGGGATTTTACCGCATGTCCGAAATCTTAAAATGTGTGCAATATATTGGGAACGGATCTTAGAAGGAGATTGGTCTTATGAAAAAAGTTTTTGAACAAACAGAAACATCGATTTCAAATACTAAACGTAAAAACAAAATGTTAAGAAATCATGTTGACCGACTCTTGGAAGATGTAATTTGTGCTGATACCATAAATGTTGTGTTATTACATAATCGTTGCATATGCATTTGATTATATCACAATGATTCTTTTGAAAATGTTGAGAATACCGATAATGTGTCACAAATCAAGTCCTTAAAAATTGAAAATGAGCGATTGTTAAATGAGCTTTCCAATGCAAAACGTCGTCTTCAATGGTGTCAAAAAGATTGTCAAAATCATGAACTTGCTTTGCAAAACAAGATCAACCAGTTGCGTTCAAAATCTATTTATCCAATCGAACAACTGGATGATGAAAACGTGTCTTTAAAGTGTCAAATTTCAAAATATGAACAAGAAATTAAGCCAAAGTCAAACTCTAATATGGTGTCATATTTGATTTACTCAAAAAGACTCGTGCTCAAGCTGCCAAAAGATACTGATGATTATCTTGCATATACCAA
The DNA here is from genome assembly GCA_910596185.1 of Chrysanthemum makinoi. Taxonomy (NCBI): domain Eukaryota; kingdom Viridiplantae; phylum Streptophyta; class Magnoliopsida; order Asterales; family Asteraceae; genus Chrysanthemum; species Chrysanthemum makinoi. Next base: position 112,637,636 of record OU343218.1, read on the forward strand.
AGAAGTTTTACGAAATAATGGAAACATTCGCTCTGAAAATAAAGATTTGTTACACACTATCCATGACTTAAAATCGGAGTTGGTAAAACTTAAACAAAATAGGATTAGTAACACCCATGTACTTGCCCCAGGACTGCATAAAATTGACACTAGAACGCCTAATGACAAACCACAAGATACTAATGTGCTTCCTTCCACTGAAACAGAAATAGTTGCCTCTTTTCCCAACGTTAGCACTTTACAGCGTAAGAGCAATTCCAGGAAGAATAGGAAGTTGCAACGTAAGAGAAGAACAATAAAGACCTCTGAGTAGAAGAACACCTTACGAATTTGAATAAAACTCATGTTACACCCACTTTAGACATTGCGTTAGACAAATGTAATAGAAAAAGTGATGTAACGAATGATGCACCTTTAAGTACTTTGAATGTTATGTTTGAAGCATCTTGTGTTGGTTGTCGTAAAAGCATGTTTTCTGGCTGTCATGATAAATGTGTTGCTAATGATATCTTATCTTGTAAGTGGAACAATAGCAAACGGAATACCTCTAGGCCCACTAATGCTTCTAAGTCTGTGCTAGGTAAACCGCCTACTAATGCTTCTGCTACGACCATTGATGTACCCATAGTACCCACTTCACCTCCTAGGAAGAGAATATCACCTAGTGCATTCACTAAGACCAAAGCTAAGACTAGTTAGACTTGGCGAGATGGTTACGAACATACCGTGTTTTAAATGGATTCCCAAGATCATTAACTTGTGTGTGTCTAATGTAATCAGAATGCGAACCCTCTAACTCTTCTGTTCCACCTCTACTTCTATTCCACCTGGTGCTGCCTGTGGTGTAATGCGTGTGATACGTATCATCCTCGATTGTTGATAGCGGATGTTCCCATACATGACAGCAATCTCAATTATCAAACTTTGTTTCAAAGTTAATTACACCGTCGGTTCAGAATGATCACGCAGCTATCATGGGCTACGGAGATTATATCAATGGGAACATCGAAATTAGCAGAAATGAGTTTATTATGAAAGGTCTCGGTCACAATCTCTTTTCCGTCAATTTTGTGATGAGCATTTGGAAGTTGCTTATAGGGAGAAAACTTGTTTCATCTGCAGTGATCTACAAGGAAACGATCTTATGTGGAAACCGCACATCAAGTCTTTACACACCTCTATGCAAGACATGATTGCTTCATCTCCCATCTGTCTACTTTCTAAGGCTACATCAACAAAATCCTAGCTATGGCAACCCGGCCGCTCTTTCACACTTAAACTTTCAAACCATAACCAATCTTGCACGCTACAAACTTGTTGAAGGTCTCCCAAGATTTCGGTATTCTAAAGATCATCTATGCTCAGCATGTGAACAAGGGAAAAGCACCTGCGTCACTTCCCTTCTAAGGTGGAACACAGCTCAAAGATGTGCTTCATCTTCTTCACATAGATTTCCAGTGGGCCCTATACGCAGTGTATGATTAATGGCAAACGCATACATTCTAGTAATTGTTGATGACTACCAAGATGGACTGGTTTATTTTCTTCGGTAAAGATCAAGCTCCACGTGATGATCATCACCTTCACTTTCAGAAAATTCAAGTTCAGCCCCGAACACACAGCTACTCGAGCATCGTAACGCACAAAGGAACTCAATTTGTGAATCAAACTCTTTCGTGCATACTATGAGAAAGTGGAATTGAGCATCAAACATCAATTGCACGCATTACCCCAGAACAAAACGGAGTTGTTGAAAGATTTAAACCGCACGCTAGTGGAAGCCGCACTTAACGAGCATGTTGATAAATGCAACACTTCCAGGTTACTTGTGGGTCAAGCCGCGGTCAATCGCATGCAACACTCTTCTGAGCCATTCAATGATTACCAAACGCCACAACAAAACACCTTATGAGCTTATCCATAACCACAAACCTAATCTCGAACACTTTCATGTATTTGGTTCTCTATGTTTATCCGAATAATGATCGCGGATGACTTTGAAAGCTCAAGGCTAAAGTTTCCACATAGGAGTCTTGTTGGATACTATGAAAATTCTAAAGGATACCGGATCCGAATAGTCATGCGGAGATTATGGAACGATTCTTGCCAATTTCGATGAGCTTACCGAGATGGCTTCGAGCATAATGTTTTGGAACCCGGACATAACCGCCTAAACTTCCCCAAACCCCATCATCACTAAACCAAGCCTACAAATTTTACTCATCATCCGTCAAATGGAACGTTTATTTACTCCTCGTTTAGTGATGATATTGATCAACGTAAGCTCAGATGTATCAACTGCTTTCCGCTTCAACCCGATAATAATCCAATACCGATACACTAAAACAACAACAACTATTGGAGAAGCACTCCAATTGATTCTACAACAACACCCAGAACAAACCACATCCAATGACGCCGAACCAACATGATCTTCGCACCAAGAAGTACCTACACTGCGCAGATTATGATCCAAATGCTTCTTCAATCCTTTTCTAATGAAAGCGCCGCACATCGATGTTATGCGGAATCATCCACAAGTTTCATTTGAATCCTCCCTAACTGCACAATGTATACTGTCAAATCAACCCTCCACACATCGTTGGACTAAAGACCATCCTCTTGTGAATATCATTGGAAACCCGAATAAACCAGTCGTAACTAGACAAGCCGGCTGACGGTGAACATTGCATTTATGCACTTACCATTTACCAATCAACCCAAAACATTAAAGAAGCAATGACTTATGACAACTGGATTGAATCCATGCAAGAAGAACTTAAGCGAACGCCTTGAGATATGGGAATTGGTTGAAAGACCAACAATGTGGGTCTATGTTATTGGTCTTAAATGGATTTGAAAAAACAAGTTGGATGCTGAAGGCACGGTTATCAAAAATAAGTCACGATTGGTGGGAAAGGGTTATAGACAAGAAGAGGGGATTGACTTTGAGGAATAATTTGCACTGGTTGCTAGACTTGAGGCTGTTCGGATCTTTTTGGCATTTGCGGCTCACATGCACATCACGGTCTATCAGATGGATGTCAAAACCGCTTTTTTGAATGGTCAACTGAAGGAAACGGTATACGTTAATCAGCCGGAAGGATTTGTTGATCCAGAGTTCCCGAATCACGTCTTCAAGCTAAAAAAGGCTCTCTACGGTCTCAAACAAGCCCCTCGGGCGTTGTAACATATTGGATTTCACAAACACACTAGATCATAACTACAAGTAGGCGTATAATATGGTTTTAGAGAGAGAAAGTTAGAGGTTAGGAACTTTAGTGAGAGAAAGAAAAATCTTATTATGAGCTCCAACTCTCAACCTTGGGAGGTAGAGAGTATTTATAGTCCTTACATAAATCGCCACCACGGCCGTGGATCGCATACAAATGGGTAAGACCCGTCCGCCCTCCACGGTGTTACAAACTAAATACTACTTAACTTATAATAATCTACGACTACGAAGCTTAACGATTACATTATACTACTGAGTGACCGATTCTTAATAACTGATTTACTAAATCCTAACAATCTTCCCTGGGAGGTCACCTCAAACACACATTAAAATTACATTGAATACAATACGATATTACATTATAAATTGTTCTTGCATTCTTGATGTAGTACTTTGCTCAAGCTCAGTAGTCATTGATTCATCATTGATGCATGTTTGGTTAATCCAAGTGGAGGTCATCATCTGATCCACGTGATGATGATTTTTGAGCCGCTTTGAGATCATCGGCTATCATAAATCTCCGACTCATCCTTTGTGGTGTTGGTATTATGTGATGTTGTGACTTTTGGACCGACATGCTCACATTCTGGATCATGATATATTTTTATCAGAGTAGCGAAGCTTTCGTTGATTCATGATATTGGCGTAGCCAGAAAGGTAATCATGGAGTGATAATATCGTGAGTCATTGATGCACTAATCATGATTTCTTTTGAAATGAATGTGATGTGTTAGCATGCGGCTATGGATTGACCTTTACATTCTCGATCACCAGAAACGCTCGGCGTACTCGCATACAACAATTAGCAATAAAACGCACTAAAGAAGTGTCTTTTATCACTTTCGCTGAATTGAGGTACACGCCCACGGTTCCCTCGTTGATCAAGCATAAGTACCGCTTGTGATCGTAAAATTCAAGAATTTCCTTGACAGGTTTCGCAGCCTACTCTAGCCGTTTCAAACCGAACGTCTCAAAGACAACACGGATGAGTGAACCAAATAATTGAGATTCAATCGATTGATAAAAGATATTTGAAAACAATCGAGTATCGCCAATAGAAATTGTTTTGCAATACAACGAAGGTTTTAATGAAAATCAATTATCAATCATAAACACCTTATAATTTGAAATATTAGTACAAGTACGCCGATGTGCTAAAGAAAAGAGTTTTAAGCACAACCACCGGTTTTTCAAGGTATCCAATCCATAACCTCTGAACGTGATTGATTCAAAATATTGAATCGCCCCATTGTTTCTGCTCAGTTGTCACATGGTTGATCTATTGAATAGATCTCACATGCCACCTACCAGGAGCTTGTTTGATGTTGGCTTCCGAAGGCTTTCCATCTTCATTGTGAATATGTTTGCATATCACTCAGATGTTCTCGCAATACCACAAGGATAATGCGTAGGACTCATAAGATATAATCTCTCTTTCCACATTGAGTGAAACAGAGAGTCTTCATTGACAGTTTCCTAATGAGATTTATGATGATCTCGGCTCTAGACTCAATTGTGCATATTTGGATCCTATGCCGAGACTAGAGAGGGTCTCCTTCTTCAATATCAACCATCTCTAAGAGAAAGTCGATAGATAATGTCGGTTCCCCCGTGAGAATGAAACAAGTCCTTTTAAGAGGAACTTGAGTAGCCTTGGAAGTTGTAGTGCAAAGCAAGGCCACGGGTCCATGACGTCTTGTCTTCAATACCGATGTTACCTTGGTAACCACCAAGAGTATATGAATGAACCCGGTTTTACGCCCCTAAGGTTGAATTAATGGAGGGCTATTTCTTTTCACCCTTTTCTCATTTCAATTCTTTTTCATTCTTCAACCCCTTCTATGCTTACCAAGACTTCATAACTAGAACCTTGTTGGGTTTATTCCGGTTTCTAGCTCTAGCTCACCCCAAGACTCTTCCCATATCTCACTTTTCTCCTTTTTTTCATCATACCTAAGGACTCTACACTATCTAGTGGATTGTCCCTGGGTAGATCCCTCCGGTTCGGGCGGATCATGGGAACAAATACCTAACCTTATCATCCTTATATCACCATACATAAAGTAAATTTGGTCGGTCTATTTGGTATTGTTCATCCGCCATTGGAACCAATTGAAAACCATTTGAAAATCAATCCAGATACTTGTGATATATTATCAAAGCATTTTGTACCTGAATTGTTTTAGATAATTTTAGAAACGTGAGCTCCCCTCAACATGTGCATCACGCATCATTTTGTAATAGAAATAATTTTCATCTTAAAGATGATTGGCTTGCATCTAAGGTAGTTATATGAAGAATGTGGTTTTCAAAATAATTGTTCCCCCTCAATATGTGCATGGAAATTTGAAAATGTTTTGCACATATTAGGAAAAGACTGCACATTGAAATAAGTTGATCACGTTTCAAATCTTAGTGGTTTAAGATAGATGCTCCCCCTCAACATGTGCATGGAAAATTTGAAATCGCTTGGCACATGTGGGAAGGAGAGCTTGTACATCCTTATAAAACCATTTATCAATTATCGATTAAATCCAATTTAAATCACAAATTTTCCCCGATCACAATTATCAAATCATTTGAGATTTGTGATCTCTCATAGATTTAAATTGATTTTGAAAGCTTTTAAGGAGAATTGTGACTTGATTATGAAAACGTTTTAACCGATAAGGATCGGATTTTGAGACTTTAAACTCCATTGATTAAACATGCATGATTATCTTTTGAAAACAATTGTATGACAAATAACCTTTTGATTTAATTGAAATCATTTTCTCCCTCAATCAATGACATAAGTTGTTGATTGAGAGATAGATATTTTGACAAACGTTAAGTCTAGATGATTTTCAAAAATAGAGTCCGAGTTATTTTCAAAGCAATTAGTTTTCATAAGATAGTAGTAATTGTTTATAGAATCGAAAGCATGAGATTTGAAAACCAAGATAAAGCATGGCTCGTTTCTTTCTTTGAAAAACGGTTATCATCGAAATGACAATAAACCATAGTTTCACTTTCTCCCAAATATATATATATTTATTATATATATATTATATATATATATTATATTTTTATGTACATTCAAGAACATCTAAAGTCCCGTGACATTCTTTTGAATGACAACACAAAGACCGTAGATATATCAACAAGGAAAAACATGACAAAATAACAATATTTTTGGAATTTTTCAAGATTTTTTAATTTTTATGGGTTTTTGAAAGTTTTATATTTTTCTCTTTGCTTTTTGACGGTTTTATAATTTTGTATATTGGTTTTTGAATAAATATATACAAGAGATAGATGAAGGAAAACCTTTACTCCTCTTCTTCCTCTTGAAGACGCTTTGAGTATTTCGTTGTAGGCTCTTAAGACCAAGTCGTGGAAGGATAAACTCAAACGCGTTTCTAGGAAGAGCTTTGGTGAAGATGTCCGCTAACCGGTATTCAGTCCTTACAAAAATAAAGTTCCACCACACCGCTTTTATTTGCTTTTCGATGAAAATGATGTCGATGTGCTTTGCTCTTGAGTGTTGAACGTTGTTGCACGAGAGAGCAATGTCACTTTTATTATCACAAGATGTAGGGATTTTGTTGAATTCAAAGCCATAGTTCGATAATTGGGATCTCATCCATAGGATTTGAGCACAACAAGATGACATGGCTATGTATTCACCTCTGTAGAGGAAATAGAAGTACTCATTTGCTTCTTCTTTGAAGACTCACAAGCTTATCACCTAAAAATCGAAAGCACCTGCACGTATTTCGACGAGTATCTTGACATCCTCGCATGATCGCGATTCGCATAGGTCGTTAGTGACATACCTGTCCTTCGGGTACCAAAGTCCCATATTGATGGTTCCTTGGAGATACCGAAGACCCGTTTAACCGCTTCAAGGTGCTTTTGGTAGGCTTACCCTGGTATCTAGCACACATGCAAACAAATAACAAGATGTCCGGTCTACTAGGCGGAGGTACATCGTGGATCCAATCATACTACGATATTTCGTTTGGTCTACCATGATCCTTGAGTGGTCCTCATCTAGTTTAGTACGCTCTATTATGGGAGTGTCAAAGGTCACTCAAGAATCAAATCCAAATTTCTTTAAAATCTCATTTGCATATTTAGATTGATTTATAAAAATGCCTCCTGGGACTTTGTGAAATTTGTAATCCCAAGAAAAATGACATTTGTCCCATCATTGACATTTGAAATTTAGAACCCATTTCATTAGAAAAACGATCACATTCATTGGGGTCAGACGAGGCAAAGATAATATCATCAACATATATTTGAACGTGAATTAAATGTTTGCCCGACTTCCCGGTGAACAATGTCGGATCAATCGCTCCTTTCTTTGAATCCAAAGATAGAAGAAACTTTGATAGCGTATCATACCATGCCCTTGGAGCTTGCTTTATACCGTAAAGAGCCTTCTTCAAACGATAGACGTGAGTATGATGCTCTGGATTCACAAAGCCTTCAAGTTACGACGATACGACTTCTTTAAGATCTCCGCTAAGAAACTCCGCCTTTACATCCATTTGATAGACTACCATGTTCTTACTTGCAGCATTAGCCAAGAAGATTCCGATTGCCTCGATACGAGCAACAAGAGCAAATGATTCTTCAAAGTCAATACCCTCCTCTTGACGATATCCTTTTGCAACCAATCGAGCCTTGTTCTTTAAAACATCACCATGCTCATCAAGTTTCACTTTGAAGATCCATTTTAAAGTAATGATCATAGCACAACTGGAGCGGTACTAATTCCCATACATCAAGTCGATCAAACTCATGAATTTCTTCTTGCATGGCATTGAACCAATTGTCTTCATTCATGGCAGTTTTAACATCTTTTGGTTCGACCTTAGAGAGTACGGAGTTGAAGAAGCACCATAAGGCATCGGTTGCAAGTTGTTTCCGTGTGGATACTGGAGGAGAGAGGTTTCCAATGATGTTGTCCAATGGATGATCATGTGTCCATTTTCTAAGGTGTTCATGTGGTTGTTGTTGAGGAACCGAAGTAGCAGAGTCGATTTCTCCTGATGAAGATGGTTCTGATGATGATTCAGGAGTAGCAAATATGTTTTCAAATGGAACATCCTTAGGAGTAGCAAAGGGATTAACTTCATCATTGATGCGTAAACAATTCCATGATGTACATTCGATGATTGATGATTTGTTGATGAGACAGAGTGATCGCAGAGTGCGCTTCTTGACTTAATGATATTGAAATGAAGGGTTGACTTCATTCAGGATAGGAGCACCTCGATGATGGAATTGACATTTCATTAGCATTTGGCTCATAGTGTTCATCAAACATTGGATCAAACAATTTCTTTAAATCATCTTCGGATGGAGGTACATAAGGAGTTGCCGAGAGAGATTTGAAACAAGAGTAGAACCGATAGGACTACTTGATGAAAGTTGAGATGCGGGTCCGTGAATCGGATTGTCCGGAGCCATTTGACCGACAACCATCAAACGTAACGTGAATTGTTTCCATGATATTTCGGTTCTCTTGTTGTAGATTCGGTAACCCTTCTTGTTTGGTGCATAACCAACTAAAACTCCAATATCTCCGCTTTGCTCTTAATTTACCTTAATCTTGACCGTCATTCGTTGGATAGCACAAAGCACCAAACACACGAAGATAGGATAGAATCGGTTTTCGCTTATGGACAAGTTCATATGGAGTTTTTCCATGAGAGGTGTGAATAAGGGAACGATTTTGGGTATAAAGTGCTGGCAATGGCTTCAAACCCATAGAAACATTGGAACCTTTGAATAAATTAGCATTGTCCTAGCGGCATCCACAAGAGTTCGATTGCCTTTCAACTACACCGCTCGTTGAGGAGTTCGTGGAACACTTCTTTGATGACCGATTCCAACACTTTCATAAACCAATTAAGTCTTTGTTAACAAACTCGTCCATTGTCGGCTCAACAATTCGACCGTATTGTTGAGTCGAACTGTCGCTTTGATAAGTTTGATGATGACATCTCGAGTTTCATCCTTTGTCCTCAAAAACTTTATCCAAGTGAATCGAGAGTAGTCATCAACAACTACTAGAATGTATTTCTTCCCATTTATTGTTTGCACTCTCATTGGTCCGCATAGATCCATATGAAGGGTATGAAGAACTTCCATTACCGAAGTTTGTGGTTTTGGTTTGTGGGCATACTTCGTGCTTTTACCCAATTGGCAAGCTGAACAAAGATGATCTTTTTCATATTTTAACTGGGTAAGCCTCAACAAGATCCTTTCTAGAAAGGTTATTAATGGTGCCGAAGTTCAAGTGATTGAGACGACGATGCCATAACCATGACTTTGTTTCAGAAGCCTTTGACAAAGAAGCAAATTGAGAAGACTTCATCATGTCTTCGATAGAGATGGTGTATAGGTTAGAACCACGAGTACCTCTTAATAATTCCACACCATCAAGTTCTCTAACGAAGCAAGTATGTTTCTAAAGGCCACTTCTAGATCGAATCACAGAATTGACCAACAGAGAACAAATTATGACCAAGACCTTCCACATAATATACCCTGGAGATTACACTTTTCCAACTACATAATCACCATAACCCATAATTGCTCCAAAATGGTCATTCCCAATCTAACACCCCATGAATTTACTCACAGTTCATGAGCCGCGATCGTCTCCAAATATATGCTTGGAACACTGAGTCCAAAGTACCACGTAATCGATTTGAACGATCAGTTGAACACGCACAAGAGCTTTATGGATAACTCGATAATTGGGATCCTATGAACCCATGCAAGAATGGGTTCCATTTGGTTAGTAACATGATTGGAACACCCACATCAGAGGTAGAAACAATGGACTCATTAGAAATAGATGCAGGGCTAGTGTCCGTATTTGACCTATTCAAAGTATGTTCACTTCTTAAGGGAATAGTTCTACCAGGAGGCATCCATTTTCTAGTGGGCATTGATTTAGCAACTTTAGGGCAAAACTCATTAACCTTATGGCCAAAAGGTATCCATTGAAAACCTATATTACTAAATTTCCTTCCCGTGGGTTTCCATCTTTTCTAACTTTCTTTCGCGTTTGCCTTTTAGCCTTCTTAGCTTGAATTTTAACATTAACAATTTTATCATGGCATTTGACAAGATTAGACAAAACATTCACACCACATTCATGATTAGTAAATAATGTAAATCAAGCATCATCATTACATGGTTTGCAAATAGTAGCGACTAATTAATTACAAGACGCTTATAGCTAATACTAGAATCAACACATATTCGCTTTATTCAACTCAAACTTAATATTCCTAGGGTGATCTTCTACTCTCTTCCAATGCACATTCTTAGCTTGCGAGGTCCTATCTTGCTTGGTATTGCCTGGAGGCTTTGACCTGTTTGCTTTAATGTCACCGACACTCAGTAGAGGGAATTATGGGAACATTAGTTGGTTGATCTACTTTTTGCATTCCCCTGAACTAGATGCGTGGATCTCAACTACTGAAGGCACATTAGTGTTCACTTTTAAAACTCATAGAATGATTTGTATGCTTGGCACTAGGCATAGAACAAGGCATCACAGCTTTACCTTTCGCACCTAAGGATTTAGGACATGTTACAATTACACATTCTAAAACTCTTGAGATCGCTTTGGCTCTAATGCAAGCAAACCTAATTTCTATCAAGAGGTTTGTTAATGAAATCCTCTTCAACAATCTCACTGAGACATTCTAGACTATCCTTAAGGTGAGCACAATAGTCATGAAACACAAGTTCATTATTCCTAAGATGAGGAGGAATGTATTTAAATGGCCATAGTATATTTGCACCGAGGATGACTTTGATGCAACATTCTCATTAAAAACAAGTGGCGCTCCCTTTTCCCGACTCCTTAGATTCTCAATTTCTTTTGTAAAGACGTTATTTTTCGTTGTTTTGGTCACGAGTGACTTTCATTGAATCATATAACTCTTTAAAGTGTCGTTTAACTTTTTCATTTTCTTCTAGAAAACTCTCGTTTTCCTTTTGTAAGGCATTAACTAAGTTTTGAAGATGAAAAGTTTGAGAATACTGAGAATCTAAAGGAGGAGGCATTTGGGATCCAGTCACATTGTTCTTTTCACCCTTTAATTGAGAGATTTGGGCTTTCAACTTTCTGATCGTGTAAAAATGAGCTCGAATCTTTCATCACGCTTTGCTAATTTCAAAACCGCATCAAATTCTCGAGCATCCAAGGATGTCTTGATATTTGAGGTTTTAACATTTTCTTTAAGATGTTGATATTTTAATTTCAAAGCAAGATGCTCAACTTCCAATTTAGAAAAATGTTTAACCAAATTATCATGATCATCCTGCTCAACTTTTCTTGCGTTTAGAGTTAGTTTTTCAAGCTCAATGACACGATCATGGGAGACTTTTAGAGCAACAGATAATTCATGAAATTGAGAAGCATTAATGAAACAATTTGTAGCAGCTTGTAAAACAGCATCTAATGAGCAATACATTGAGAAATAAGATTCTCATTCAAGGTATGCAAGTTCTTCCTCTCAATCACATTATATTTTAATTCTCATATAGTTAACCTCAATCATCACATCAATTCATTCCTTTCCATGTCATTTTGATATATCTAAAATCATATTGCTATATCTTAACTTGCATCAATCATTCTATTTTAAATTCTTTAATATTTATATTTCATCCTTTCTTTAATATCTAAGTCCATCCCCTCTTTAAGACTCTCAAATTGACCTTTTAATTGTTTAAAGAAAGGCATGACCTCGGTTAAATAGCATTCTTTAGTTTGCTCAAAACCCCTTTCCCCTTCCTTATCCCAAAGGTGTGATCCTTTTCTTGCAAGTTTTCTCAAAATCAACAAATAGTTGAAAGATAACATATTGACCGATAAGGTCTTGCTTTTAGTGGCAATAGTTCTAGGAACTAAATGCATTGGTGTGTTCAGAGGATACACAGTCAGCCAAGGCATTTTCCTAAGGGGAGGGTTTGTAACAACAAGATTCTCTCGCTTTGCTTATCTAAATCCTTTTCCAACACTTGTTGGTGTTAACAACGTTTGAGGCTTAAACTTGTTCAAGGAAATCCAATTTTCCTTCTTGTAATCATGGGGTTTGATCGTTATGTTGTTCTCTTTACATTCAGATCTTCTAGCTTCTTATTCATTTTCTCCCTAGATGCATCATCTAATTTTCTATCTTCCTCACTGCACTCAACGCAACTAGGTTTCTGCCTAGGCTTAAGGATTTCATTACCATCTTAAAGTACCTTATTAGCTTCTAGCCTTTTAATGACCTCTGATTTGGTTCCTCAACAAGGGAATGCTATGCTTATCGCTTAAAGACTCTATGCTTAGTGATCAATGTGAGCAAATGAATGGTATTCCCTTGTACGTATAACTTATTTTCAAGCTTGTTTTTCAAAGTTTTTAGATTGGAAAAATCATTCAAAAGTTTTGATTCCTTAGCATTGAATTCTTGCTTAAGCATTTTAACATTTTCTTGAAGTTCTTGTTTTTGCTTAGCACTTTTAGAAAGCTTTTCTTGTAAGGAGTTTAACTCTTGTTTTAATACTTCTTCTCTAAAATTACTTTTTCTAATAATTGTACGCATTTTGGTCATCCATTTTCGCCACGGTGGTCAACTCAAACTTAGCACGTTGTTCATAAATAGCAACTTGTTCTTGATAGGCATTTAGTTCGAGATAACGAATCATCAAGGGCACATGCATGTATTCATCAAAGACATAGTCATCATTGATTGCGGAAGATGCATTACTTGGTAAAACCTCACTTTCACTTTGCTTCACATATTGATCATATGGGACAATATTGCTATTACCCTTATCATCAATATCTGATTCATAAGTTTCAAGATTTTGTACTTTATTATGCATCTTTTGCTCATCAACATCATCATATAGTTTTAATACCTCTGAAATGATTTTGTCTTTGGATGGACCAACATGTTGTGGTGGAGAGACCTTTGAAGAGACCATAGGTGAGATGCTAGCCATGAAGATTGTTTGGCATGAGGTTCATCATCGACATCGAGTCAAATGCATCACGTCGGCTACTTGAAATGCATTTTGATGATTATGACCTATCTCCGAATTGGCCGCTCATCAACATCAGCATCATAGTTCTTGGCATTTCCCCTCAAGAAGAAACAACAACCTCTTCATCCAAAGTCGCTCCATTATCCCGAGCTTGCACAAGCACAACATCTTGTCTCAAGTATTCTCGATTCTCGTGGACGCTTTGGAGATGTGCGCCTAGCAATATGTCCCTCACCACCACAGTTGTAGCACTTAATTGGCTTTGCTTGACCTTGATTTCGATTCCTTCCCCTATTCGATAATTCCATATCCTCTACCAATCCTCCTCTTCCCTGTTCATACCTGCTTTCTTGAATCGGTTGCACCATAACCTTCCCATCTCCTCAATAGAGCTTGATTGTGTGGATTGGATGTCGCTCGAGGTTATTGTGGTGTGTGGGAGAGAGTTCATGTTTTGACTAACCATGAGAGACAGTTGATTGATGAAGTTTTCCATGAATGTGTTCGGGTCCTGAGGCTTATATGTAGGATCGGGATGAGTTTGTGATTACCATTACCCATGGGTATGACTTGAGAAGCTTTGGTAGTAATACCAACATTTGTGTAAAAAGGTCAGTTGAGTCATTTGAGGAACTTGTTTCTCCCTCGTTGGTTTTGAACTGCTCAAGAATCCTTTTTCAAACATAGCATGTCTCTCATTCTAAAGAAGGAAGGCATAGAGTTGCTCATAGTTTGTGTTCTTCAATCCTTTGGTTAGCTTCACCGAGGTGACAAACTTGTGCCATTCGGGATTCATGTTGTTCACAAACTTTGAGTTCAAATGAATGTTTGGCATAGTCATTCGATGTTCCTCATGTCATTCACAAGCTTGTGGAATCTCACGTAGTACTCATAGACACTCTCATCTGGTTTCATCTTGAAGTGCTCAAATTCATCATATAGTTGTGATTCTCTGTCTTCCTTGGTTAATTCGTGAACTCGAGAGAAGCATCTTGACATTATCCCAAACCGCCTTGGCTTCGTTGTTGTGATTGATCGCTTGTAGATGTCTTTTGGAAGACCTCGAAGTATGATGTTTGAAGCCCCGATATCAAGATCGAACCTCTTTTTCTCCTTATCATTGAGCTCATCATATGTCTTTGGTCTATCTATTCCATAGATCATTGTTCCATCTGCATCTGTATCAATTAAGTCTCTAGTAGTCTCAACTCGATATGGTCCTTCATCAATGGATTTGAGAATGTTGACACAATTTTCCTTTCCAAGACAGACATACCCTGATTCGTTGAGCCCAAGAGTCGTAGTCAGCCTTCGGCCAAGCATGGGTGGACGAGTATCTAAACCCACCGCTTGAACATCTTCGCAACAAATGGAGATAATTGTAGGTACGCTTGGTAGACATGTTTAAAGATTACACGGGATTTTATAACTCAATGATTAAACCGGTAAATAGATTCTTTCACGGGATTTTACTAAATCAAGAGAAAACCGTGATACAAACAAAATTCAACCAAGTCGCTAAGAAGCCTTGAACCAAGTCGCTAAGCACCAAGTTGCTAAGTATTATGAAATCAAGTCGCTATAATGCCAAGTCGCTAAGACACAGCCAAGTTGCTAAAGAACAACTCGCTAAGATCCAAGTCGCTGAGAACTATGACAACAAGTCGCTAAGCACCAAGTCGCTAAGTAGCCAAGTCGCTAAATAGCAACTCGCTAAGGTCCAAGTCGCTAACACCAAGTCGCTAAGAAACTTAAGTACAAGTCGCTAACAAAATTGAAAGCAAGTCGCTACCTTCACCAAGTCGCTACCTGTAGTGGAGAATCCACTAAGTGTACTGTTTGTCGGCTTGTCTAAAGACAAGTCGCTAGGACCAAGTCGCTACCAAAAAGCACTACAACTCGCTACTTTTTAATGAAGCAAGTCGCTAAGATGAAATTCACTACGAGAACCAAGTCGCTACCAAGAAAAACTTCAAAACACACTTTTCAATCCAAAACAAGCTCAACCACAATGATTCAAGCTTACCAAATCAAAACCTAAGCACATACAATGATTCTAAACACAAAAGTACACCCAAAATTCAAACTTTAACACTAGAAATGAACCAAATGATGCAAAACCACTAAACTTTTTCAAACTCAAAACCATCTAAAACCACTAGAAATCCAAGGATATGTAAGAGATGATCAAACCATGGCTCTTGATACCATTTGTAACATATTGGATTTCACAAACACACTAAATCATAACCACAAGTAGGCGTATAATATGGTTTTAGAGAGAGAAAGTTAGAGGTTTGGGAACTTAGTGAGAGAAAGAAAAATCTTATTATGAGCTCCAACTCTCTACCTTGGGAGGTAGAGAGTATTTATAGTCCTTACTTAAAACGCCACCTACGGGCGTGGATCGCATACAAGGGTAAAGACCCTCCATCCTCCCACGGTGTTACAAACTAAATACTACTTAACATTATAATAATCTACGACTACGAAGCTTAACGATTACATATACTTGAGGTGACCGACACTTTAATAACTGGATTTACTAAATCCTAAAAAGTTTTACAAAGGAAAACGAGAGTTTTCTAAGAAAATGAAAAAGTTAACCATTACCCTTAAAGAGTTATATGATTCAATGAAAGTCACCGTGACAAGAACAAACTTAAAAAATAACGCCTTTACAAAAGGAAATTTAGAATCAAGAGTCGAAAAAGGAAAATGCCACTTGTCTTATGAGAATGTTGCATCAAAAGTCATTCAAGTAGATCGCAAATATAATGGTGGATCTAAATACATTCCTCCTCATCTTAGAAATAATGAACTTGTGTTTCATAACTATTTTGCTCACCTAAAGGATAGTCTAGAATGTTCCTGCGGAGATTGTAGAAGAGGATTTCATAAATAAGCCACTTGATAGAGAAATTAGGTTTGCTTGCATTCGTGCCAAACGATCTCGAGGAGTCGTTAGGAATGTTTATAAAGAACATGTCTTAAATCCTAGTGCAAAAGATAAAGCTGTCAGATGCCTTGTTCTATGCCTAGTTCCAAGTATGCAACCCAAATATGTCCAAAAGATAAGAAAGTGAACTCTAAAAGTGCCTTCAAGTAGTTCGGATCCTCAGACGCCTAGTTTAGGAATGCAAAAAGTAGATCAACCAACTAATGTTCCCATAATTCCTCTACAGAGTAATCAAAGGACATAAAAGCAAGCTGGTCAAAGCCTGTGCAATACAAAGCAAGATAGGACCTCGTAAGCTAAGAATGTGCATTGGAAGAGAGTAGAAGACCCTAGGAACACTAAGTTTGAGTTGAATAAAATGAATCGCGGTTGATTCTAGTATTTACTATAAGCATACTATAATTAATTCGAATTCTCGCTACTATCTCAAACCATGTAATGATGATCAAGCACTTCATACTAATCATGAATGTGGTGTCAATGATTTGATTAATGTCAAGTAAATGCCTATTAAAATTGTTAATGTCAAAATCAAGCTTAAGAAGGCTAAAGGCAAAGGCGAAAGAAAGTTAGAAAAATATGGAAACCCACAGAAGAAAAATTTAGTAATATAGGTTATCAATGGATACCTACTCGCCGTAAGTTTAATCTTAATGAGTTTTGCCCTAAATTTGCTAAGTCAATGCCTATATTAGAAAATGGATCTCTACAGTGTAACTATTCCTTTAGAAGGAACATACTTTGAATAGGTCAAATATCATGACACTCAAGATCGCATCTATTCCCCGAATGATTCCATTGTTTCTACTTCCGATGTGGGTGTTCCAATCACTGCATTAACCAAATGGAACCCATTCTTTCATGGGGATCCCATTTATCCGCTTATCCATTCTGTCCGCGGTTCAACCGCAGATTGTTCAAATCGCTCGTTGTACTGGACTCAGCCGCTCCAAGCATATGACCGAGATCGCCGCCTGCGAACTTCGAAAATCTATCTGACCGCGATTCGAAAATCCACTATTTTGGAGAAATTAAGGGTTATGGAGACTATGTTGTTGGCTTATGTGTAATCTCCGTGGTATATTACATGTTAGAAGTCTTGGTCATAACTTGTTTTGTGTCAATACCCTGTGATTCCATCTAGAAGTATTATTTTCTAGAAAACATACTTGCTTGCTAGAGAACTTGATGGAATCAAGTAAGAGAACCGTGGTTCAAAATCTATACACCATCTCTATCGAAGATAATGATGAGTCTTCTCCAATCCGCTTTGTTGTCAAAGGCTTCAAAGACTAAATCATGGTTAATGCATCGTCGCCTCTCAATCACTTGAACTTCTAAGACCATTAATAATCTTTAAAGGATCTTGTAAAGAGGCCAACCTGCATTAGAGTATGAAAAAGATCATCTTGGTTCACTTTGTCAATCGAAAAAGCAAGAAATATGCCCACAAACCCAAACCCACAAACTCAAGAATGGAAGTTCTACATACCTTCTATATGGATTTGTGCGAACCAATGAGAGTGCAAAACGATAAATGAAGAAATATATTTTAGCCATTGTTGACATCACTCTCGATGATTTCTAAGTTTCATGACAAAGGATGAAACCCTGATGTCATCATCAAACTTATCAAGCAGCCTGTGTCTGCCTTAACCATACTGCTAGAATTGTTCAATGCATAATGGCACAGAAGTTCGCCAACAAAGACTTAAGTCAATTTTATGAAAGTGTTGAAATCACCATCAAAGAAGTGTTCCACCTAACTCCTCAAATGTAATCAAAGGTAGTTGAAAGATTTAAATCAACTCTTGTGGAAGCTACAAGAATAATGCTAATTATTCATAGGTTCCAATGTTTAGGTCGGGCTATCAGCTTAATCGCTATTAACACCCAAAATCGCTCCATAATAACATTGATCTCATGGAAAACTCCATATAACTTGTCCATAAATGAAAACCTCGATCTCTTCTATCTTCGTGTGTTTGTGCTAGCAATCCAACTAATGATGGTAAAGATTTAGGTAAATTAAGAGCTAAGCATGACATTGAGTTTTTGTAGGTTATGCATCAAACAAGAAGGGTTACCGAATCCACAACAAAAGAACTCGAGATATCATGGAAACTATTCACACACGCTCGATGAGAGTCGTTCAGCAAATGGCTCCTGGACAATCTAGTTCTCGACTCAAGATCTCAACCTTCATCAAGTAGTCCCATCAGCCTACTTCAGACTTAATCCCTCACCCAAAGCAACTCCTTATGTGCCTCCTTTAGAAGATGATTTGAATAAATTGTTTGATCCAATGTTGATGAATCCTATTTGTTAAATTGCTAATGATCTATTAAATCCATCAACAGATGTCAGCTTCTATCCCCTCAAGGCTAATGAAGTTAACCCTTCTGGCCATGTCATTGTCAAGAAGCCACAACATCACTGCCTCATCAACAAATCATCAATCATCAAGTGTACATCATGGAATTACTTCTCGCACCTATGATGAAGATAATCCCTTTGCTACCCTAAAGATGCCCTTGAGAACATATTTGCTTCTAACCATCGTCAACCATCTTCATCGAGAAAATGACTCGCTACTCGGCCCTCAACAACAACCACATGAACACCTTTAGAAATAGACACATGATCATCCATTGACAACATCATTGAAATCCCTCTCTCGCCCAAGATCCACTCAAACAACTGCAACTTATGCCTTATGGTGCTTCTTCAACTCAAGATCGCTCTAAGATCGAACTAAAAGATGTTAAAACCGCCATGAATGAAGATACCTGGTTCAATGCCATGCAAGAAGAAATTCATGAGTTTGATCGACTATATGTATGGTATTAGTAACGCTTCCCGACCGTATATGATCATTGCTCTAAAGTGGATCTTCAAAGTAAAACTGATGATATGGCAGGATGCATAAAGAACAAGGCTTGATTAGTTGCAAAAAGGATACCACAAGAGAGGTATTAACTTTGAAGAATCATTTGCTCCAAATTTCTGCAACGACGAGGCAATCAAAAATTCTTCCGGGCTAATGCCAAGTAGTAAGAATATGGTAGTCTTTCGATGGATGTAAAGACGGCTTTTCTTAATCCGGAGATCTTAAAGAAGTCGTGATACGCCGCCAACCAACCCCGAGGTTTTGTGAATCCGTATATCCTACTATGCCTATCGCTGAAGAAGGTTTCTCACGTTTGAAGCAAGCTCCAAGGGCATGGTATGATACGATATCAAAGTTTCTTCTATCCACCTGGATTCAAAGAAAGAGCAGCTGATCCGACATTGTTCACCGAAGTCGTGCAAACATTTAATTCACGTTCAAATCTATGTTGATGATATTATTTTTACCTCGACTGACCACAATGAATGTGACCGCTTTCTAAATGAAATGGGCTCCAAATTTCAAATGTCAATGATGGGACAAATGTCATTTTTCTTGGGATTTCAAATTTTACAAAGTCCTGAGGCATTTTTATAAATCAATCTAAATATGCAAATGAGATATTTAAGAAATTTGGATTTGATTCTTGTGACCGCTGACACCCCATGATAGAGCGCATTTTAAACCGATGAGGACCACTCGTGGATCATGGTAGATCAAACTAAATATCGTGAAGTATGATGGATCCTCGATGTACCTCACACCAAGTAGACCGAGCATTCGTTCGTTGTATGCATGTGTGCTAGATCGTGCTGCTTCCACCAAAAGGCACCTTGAAGCGGTTAAACGGTCTTTCAAGATTCATGGGACCATCAATATGGGACTGGTACCAAGGACACCTAAGATGTCACCACAGCCTATGCAGATGCCGATCATGCAGGTTGTCAAGATACACGCCGGCACGTCCGAGGTGCTCACAAGGTGATAAGCTTGTGAAATGGTCTTCTAAGAATAAATGAAGTATTCTATATCCTCTACGTAGGTCGATACATAGCCATGTCATCTTGTTGTGCCTAACCGGATGATCCCAATTATCCGACTATGGCTTTGAATTCAACAAAATCCCTTTGTACTGTGATAACAAGAGTTCCATTGCTCTCTCATAAACAACGCTCAACATTCAAGAAAGCAAAGCATATCCACATTCACATCATTTCATCTGGGAGCAAGTGGAAAACTGTGTGGTGGAACTTTATTTTACAGGATCAATATCGCTAGCGTATTATGTTCACCAAAGCTCTTCCTAGAGAACGTTTTGAGTTTATCCTCCCACGACTTAGTCTAAAGAGTCTAAAAGGTTTTTTCTTCATCCATCTCTTGTAAATAGTTATTCAAAAAGCAAAATATGAAAATTACAAAACCAAATAAAAAGCAAATAGAAAATATTAATCTTCTCAAAATTCAAAATATTGTCATTTTTGTCATGTTTTTCTTGATTCGATAATATCTACTTGCCTTTTGTGCCGCTATTCAAAGAGTGACACTGTCTTTAGATGTTGTTCGAATGTACATAAAAAAAATAAAAAAATAAAAAATTGAGAGAGTGTAACAAGGCTTATAGTCATTTCAGTCTATAACCCGTTTTTAAAGAAAGAACAGAGCATTGCTTTATCTTATTTTTCATATCTCATGCTCTGATACTAAAAAACAAATGTTGTCACAAACGCATAAATGTTTCCTTCTTACAAGTATTTTCCTTCAAAAAATTCTTCTCAAAAATATTTGCCATTCAATGAAAACTAATAAAAATAACTCTGCCTCAAATTTTTGAAAATCATCCGACTTGACATGGTCACCCTATCTCAATCAACAACTTATGTCATTGATTGACGGGAGAATGATTTACTTAAATCAAAAAGGTTATTTGTCATACAACCGTTCATCAAGGTTTATGTCATGTTTTCAAAAGATACTCAAGCATGTTTTCGAGTTTAAAATCTCACTTTGACCTCATCAGTTCAAATGTTTCGTGCAAGTTACCTCTCAAATGTTTTCAAATCAATTCCATAGAGATCACAAATCTCAAATGATTTGAAAATCGGTGACGGGAGAATTTCTGTGATTTAAAATTGATTTTAAAACCGATAATTCGATAAATGGTTTTAAAGTGATTTACAAGCTCTCCTCCCTTACATGTGCCGTAAGGACGAAGTCTTTACCTAATCGTATACCGTATCCATTGTGCCGCCGAGGTCAAGTATGTCTCAGAATTATAACACTCTTCCATCCTTGGAAGGGGTGGTGCTTCATAATCTAACCTTTACATTTTGTGCTAAACTCTACCAAGAACACCCTCTTATCTTTTCCTCTAAATGGCTAACATGTATTTCCTCATCCAAGACCACCAATCATCCAAACAAAGATAATATTTACAATCCTTCAAAATGGTAATAGAGCCGTGTTATCAGGTTGTTTCGATTTGCGTTGGAAAGTTTTTGAAACCTATCAACTGGGAACCGTAAATGTACTCAATTCAATGAAAGTGATCAAAGACACTCGCGCTTTATTGCTAACCGTTGTATGCAGTAATAATCTCGACGCTTGCAAATGAATGTAATGGAAATGGGTCAATCCATAGTCGCGATGCTCACACAACACATTCATTTCTAAAGAAATCATGATAAGTGCATCAACTACTCTAATATTATCACTCCATGCTTCTACTATGCCAGCCAGAACATCAAGTGAACATTCAAAGCTTCCGCTACTCATGGTAAGATATCATGATCCGTATCACGTGAGCAAGCTCTGGCCCAAAAGTCACAACACCACAGTTGAAGAGTCAAGATTTATGGTAGCCTATGATCTCAAAGCCGCTCAAAACTCATTATCAATGCGGATCGCTTAAAGACTCCACTTGGATTAACTAAAACATGCAAAATGAAGAATCAAAGACTACGCTTCTAAGCAAAGAACTTTTAACAAGAACCCGCTAGAACAATCTTAATGTAATATCTCTGTTGTATTCAATGTAATTTGAGGTGACCTCCCTGGGGAGATTGCCAGATTTTAGTAAATCCATTCATTAAAGTGTCGATCACCCTCAAGTATATGTAATCATTAGAAAGCTCAGTCATGTTGCCATTAGTTAGTATTTAGTTAAGTAACACCGCGGGAGGACTCCGGGACGTAATCTTACCCACTGAACTGATCCACACACCGTAGGTGGCGCTTATTTAAGAAATTGAAGTCAACTCCTACCTCCCAAGGTGCAGGGTCAAGCTCATAATAATACTACTTCACTAAGTTCCCAAACCTCAACTCTTTCTCTCTAAAACCTTATAGTATACCAATTTTGATCCCTTGCCATGTGTTTTAGAAACTAATATGTTACAAGCCAAGTAAGTTCATGCTGGTGTCTTTACCTCGACCATCTATTCTTTGAGTCTATCTACCTTCTTTATATTCCTCGACGCTTATAAAAATATTTCTTCAAGCGTCTAGATGATTATTGCTGACTTGTAGAACCCTCGACTTTTCTCGTGACCGTCCTCGCTATCAGATCCATCAAAGGGGTCCCACTTCCATATTTTACTTCTTCGATCCTTAACTTCCTCGTTGAGTGAATATCCTTAGTGGGGATTCCATTGCCCAATTTCGTATTGAATGCACATTTCGAGTTTCATGTTCCTTCCGAGACTTTCTAATTTGTCGCTTATTGTCGGCCTTCCATATTTCCATTCTTACTCGCTGTTTCCATTGTGCCATTTTAAGTAGAAAGGCGAAAGCCATCTTTAAATACTAAAGCCAATGTTGAGCTATCCCATGAATCGCCTTGAGAATCGATCATTTGTCTCGAGGGAGATGTTCGCATCTTTGTAAAAACGCTCACCTTTTGTTGGCTGCCGAGGTACGCTGAGCGGGCATTTGTATAATAATTGCTATACCTTTCCCATGCTTGGTACAACGCTTCATCAACCTCTTGGAAGTTATGGATTTCTTCTAATTGCTTAGCGCCAGATGGAGGATGTATCTCTGATGAAATCTAGATGAGGATAAAAAGTATTTCATTCGTGAGATACCGCCCTCCATCTAGAACTCAAGCAATTATAAAAATCCATAACTCAAGCAAGAGGTTGATGAAACGCTAGTACCAAGTACGGGAAAGGTATAAATCTAATTATTATACAAATGCCCCACTCACGACCTCAACAAACAACAAAGGCTTAACGCTTTTACAAAGGTCGGAATATCTCCTCAAGACAAATGATCGATTCTCAAGGGCCAATTCCCGATGCATTCCAACATTGGCTTTGGAAACTATTCCAAAAGATGGCTCACCACCTCTCACAAATGGCACAACGGGGAAGCAAATCAAGTAAGAATGGAAATATGGAAGGCCTTAAGTAAAGAATAAACAACAAATTAGAAAGTCTCCTAAGAGACAATGCAAGAAGCTCATGAAAATGCGATTCCATACAAGTGGAACTAAATGGAGCCCCCTACTAAGTGGACGCTCTCCAACGAGGAAGTTAAAAGGATCGGCGAAAATATGCAGCGGGGACCCTTCAATGGATACAATGGTAACGGACCGCATAACGGTAGAAAAGTCCCTCCTGTGGTTCTACACAAGAGTCAACAAATAATCCTCCTGAAATCTAGCCTTGAAGAAATAATGCATAGGCACATCGAGGAATATACAGCATATGTGATAGAGTCAAAGAATAGATGGTCAAGGTAAAAGAAGACACCATCATGAACTTGCGAAACTGTAACATATTGGATTTCACAAACACATCAAACCAGGATC
>OU343218.1:112661688-112775981 GCA_910596185.1 Chrysanthemum makinoi
GCAGACAAAAGTTAGTAGAAAGTTGAGCGTAGGATTATCTTATCTCGCGTCGCGGGCTAGGAAGCGGCGTAAAGATAAATCTTAGGCGTAGGATTTCTACGTAAAACTTTATGCTTATGCATAAGATTAAGGTTTTATCCCAAGTGATCTTTACACTTCCGCGTGCAAAAAGATATCCAAAAGTCGGCATTTTTTGGACTTATCCAAGTAAAACGGGCAAAACCGCAGCAGAAGATCAAACTGCGGATAAAGTTGCAGTAAAGAGATTAGGTTTTGATATCGTAATCTTATAAATAAAATGATTATGCCCAATTTTGTTTCTAAACCAGATTTTTGTTATGGAATGGCATTAGTAGTACCAAAATAATAACAAAAAGTGAACCTTGATGAACCAAAGCGGCTAAATCGCGGGTTCGCGTAGAACTTCACCCACGGGAACAAAATCAAGCCCAAAAACTTAGATCCATGCGTAAAAGGTTGAAACTTTTTGCCAAAAACAAGTATTTTAACACCTTAAAACGTTGAAAGTACAAGAATCTTGGATTAAAAATGTAAAAACAGTTTTAAGCGAACCAAAGTAACGTTATAGATTCACAGTAAGACCAAAACAAAAAACTTCAAAAAGCAAAAGTGTACACTTGACTATTTGGCGATTGATACCCTTTGTGGTCACTAGTTTTACAAACACAAACATAAAGAAAGAGATAAAGGCGATTGAACAAGAACCAAACCACCTTTTCGATATACTAAGGCGGTTATCGTAGAGTATGTAGTGAAAGAATAGCGAACAACCAACCTTCAAATGAAGGAGGTTTACATAAGGTATTTATAGGAGGAAAGCTGAGGCAACACTCCTAGTTTCCATCCTTTCATAATGGACTAAGGCCTGGGCATGGGCTTACATAAGCCTAAAAGGCTAATAGCAAACATAAAGGCCATAATAAAGCTAACTATTACATATTTAATTACAAACAGCATGGTTTGCAGGAGTTCCAACAAGTTTGCCATGCTAGTAATAATATTGTGCGATTTATCCGTTTATCATGTTATACTGGGTGCGTTATTTAAGAGAGCTATGATTATCATTTAGCAATCTACCTGCTATTTGTGATTACCATGTTTGTACTTCCGTTTGGTATTTTCTGATGCTTATGTTATTGGTTCGGCATAATAATTGATGTTTACCTGACTTGTTGATCTTCCATGTTTACACTTTTGTTCATGTTACTGGCTGATGAAGGAATATGATTCAATTTATGTTACCTGTCTAGTTGACTTGTTTAGTTTTCCATGATATATTCTTGTTCAGTTTCTTCATTTAATTATGATATTCGTTCAGTATTTCCTACCTATACATGTGACTGACATGCTTATACTTCTATTAGTATCTCAGCTTGTTATGATATTTATTATGTTTATTAATTGTTGATTTTCTGTGTAACGCCCCGACCCGAGAAGGGTAAAGGACTCACAAGTAATGGTGTCATATCAAAGCAAACACAAATTATCAAAAGAAATCTCAACATAAAATTGAAATAATCCAAGTCAAAATGACTTCAAAACATAGGTCCCAAGGGAAAATCCCGTAATGAAAAGTCTAAGATATAAAGTCTAAATGGCATCATAAGATCAAAGTTAAAATCTCTAAGGTAAGTCCACACAGCACTCATCCCAAAGCAATACGGCTCAATGCTTAGATACGCATGCGGAAAAGAAAAGTCTTGGTGCGGCGAGCTTCAAAAGCCAGGTGAGCGGAGATATACAAGCAGCGAATACGAAAGCGAGAAGCGAATACGAAATAAAGTGAAAGAAAGATAGCAAAATCATAATCATTTCAAAAGATAAACCAGGATAATAGAATAAGTTTTATAGCTAACTACCTCGAGCCCAAATACATATGCCATATATAAACATAAACATATTCACATAAAGGCAACATTTGTAGGGGAGACCTACGAAATTATGAAGGGCGTGCATGCGCGGCATCAATCATCAGATAACATATAGCATATAACATATAATATATAACATATATAACGGATCTAGGATGCCCATAAGCACATTGATAATATAATATAACAGAGCTCATAACAAATATGAGATAAGGGGCGTGTGAGAACTTCACTCTTTTTTCAGAGTCATGTCGAAGTAAATTGCGACACGGACGGAACCCCCATGACTAGTTAATAATTGGCTCGGGTGTCAAACTATCTTAGGTCAAATAGAATGTCATAAGTGACATAGATCATATTTTATCAAATGTTTAATCATGTTTTCAAAATTAAAGTCTTCATATCATATAGTTCAAAATCAATGTTTTATGATTCAAAAATCAAAGTTGAATAAGCGACTCGAATAAGCACGTGGGGTTCATAGCAAAGGCTTAGGAAATCCTAATGCTTGAAATAAAAGAATTCCCATAAGAAAGCCTTCTTGAAAGGTCCGAATATACGTACCTTATTCCAAAGCAAATATTCGAAAAAAGAAGAAGCAGGGAAAGCAAAGGTTACTCCTTCTTCCGCAGAACATATACACATTAGCGGTGCATGTTATTTATGATTGCATAATCATCGAAATGATCTTTTAATATTTGGCTTTCATACTTAGTATATTTAATGATCTTAATACTTTAGGGTTTTATAATCAAATGAGACTTAAGTGTTTTATAATTAATAGGGTTCATTATGTCATTAATTAAAGTTTAGGGTTAAATGTGAAAATAGTTTAAACGTCATAACTCACACATAAAATAACGAATTAATATACTTAGCTTCAAACCCTAATCGACTCTCATTTATGTTCTAGGGTTTTCTCATTCTTTAATATCTCATTAATATGCATTTACTTATATGTTACATCTTTTAATGACTCGTTACTTAACCTAACACGTCATAAAACAATCTTTCACTTATGTTTCACCATACACGTTTATGATTTTATGTGACATACAAGTTACCCCGTACTTTCGGATTAATTACACGTTTACACATTTACAAGTTCACTTGACTTATAATTACGCACACATATGAAACACGATTCACAAACCATTAGGGTTTGCATACCTTATTCAGGTTCACGCATATCAACTAGGGTTTCACGTTTACATTGACCTTTACTGTTTAATACATGTTCAAAAACTCCATATGTGGTTCGGTTTAATCTTAGGGTTTCGGATAATAAGTTATTACGCAAGTCTTAACTCATCTAAATACTGCTCATTCAAGTTATCATGTTTTACACCTTAGTCAGAATTATATGCATGGTTCGGGTTTAATACATATGGTTAGGTCCTTATGCTTTCGACATAGCCATGACCGATTCAATATTACATATTACGTACGCATAGCTCTTTAATACTTTTAAGGTTTAAATTATGGTTTGCCTTGTTTTGGTTCTATTACATTCGACACAAAGAAAAAGCACAAAGTCGACCAAGCGAATCAAGTTACAATACAATAACATAAGGTACATCAAAGAAAACAAGAATAGGTTATACCTTAGCTTGTTGAAGCAAAAATCTGACACCAATGGTGTATAGTATTACGGCGAGTAGGGAGAAAAAGAAAAGAAAAGAGGCAACAATAAAACTAGGGTTTCACTTTTGTGTTTATGTGTTGTATATATAGTAGTGATATTTTTAGGTTAGAGGGCTTAGGAAGGTCTTGGGTTCGATAGTCCAATAGAGCACACACACAAACCACGCCCATGTGGGCTTGATCTTGACCCTTACGACACAAAACAAGCGCCCTTGGGCTCTTGAATTCGGCTTGGCACAAAAGTAAGTCCATCCAAACAAGCGAACGGCCCAACATATTAGCGAAGCGTTAAATCTTAGATGGTACCAAAAATAGATCACGTAATATATTTTAGTTAGGTTTTATTATTAAGCAAGTTAAGTTTCAAATTTGGTTAAATGAATAGCATTTTTCACGTATTTATAAATTTCGATTCAAGGGTATTTTAGTCTTTAATTAGGTTTTAGATTTTGGGTTTACAATTCTTCCCCTCTAAAAAAAAATTTTAGTCCTCGAAAATGAAATGAAATAAACGAAAATGGCAGAAATGAGAATATACCAAACTATTCAAAGAAATGAGGATAACTAGCTCGCATCGACTCCTCGGTTTCCCCAGTAGCCTCACGTTCGGATGATTTTTCCAAGAATCTTAACGACGGAATGACTTTATTTCTCATAACTCTTTCTTGTCTTTCTAAAATAGCTTAGGTTCTTGGATAAGACATATCGGTTGAATTTGGTCAAGCGGATAAACAGCGTGTAGCGGATGATAGTTGTATCCCCTAGGAGTGATACATGGCGTCATGAACATGCGATAGCGGAAGTGCTAATCGTCTGAAACTTCTCCTATCGTTCTAGAATTTCAAGCGGTCCGAAAATAAATCGAGGGGTGAGCTTGCCCTTGATTCTAAAGCGTTTCACACCTAACGGCGAAACTTTCAAAAATACGATCTCCAACCCGAAATTCTAAATCACGTGATGCTTGTCGGCATAACTTTTCTGACAAGACCTAGCTTCCTTCAACTTTTCTCTAGCAACGGCTACTTTCTCATTAGTGATCTCGATCATTTCGGACCTTCAATCAGCGTTCACCTACTTCATCGGCAAATAGGTGTTCTACATTTCCTTCCATAAAGAAGTTCAAGCGGTGCGCCTTAATGCTAGCATGTCAACTGTTGTTGTATGCAAACTCTACTAAACATAAATATTCATCCCAACTGCCAGTCCATTCTAAAGCACAAGCCCTGAGCATATCCTCTAAGGTGCGTATAGTCCTCTCTGACTGACCATCTGTTTTGAGGATGAAATGCCGTACTAAAATTAAGTACCCCCAGATTTTTGCAAACCCTTCCAGAAATGAAGTAAGCGGATCTCTGTCGGATACAATAGATGCCGGAGTACCATGAAGTCTAACGATCTCTTGCTGAAAAATCTCCGCCAATTTACCAATACCAAAATCCTTTACGATTGGCAAGAATGAGCAGATTTGGTTAGTCGATCAACAACCACCCAAATCGCATCATGCTTCTTCCGAGTAAGTAGTCCATCACAAAATCCATAGATATCTTATCCCACTTCCATGTTGGAATATCCAATGGCAGTAACAATCCACTAGCCCTTTGATGTTCGATCTTAACCTTGACAAATCATACACCGACACAAGCGTCGCATCTTGCTTCATGCCATTCCACCAAAAGTCTGCTTCAAATCCTATACATCTTGGTTGAACCAGGATGGATAGTGAAAGGAGAACTATGAGCTTCAGTCATAACTTTCTCATGAAGTACCTGATCATTGGGAACACAAAGTCTATCTCCATACTATACAATACCGTCATTATCAACCTTAAACTCCATCTGCTACTTCTTCAACATTTTGCACCACGCCCACAGCTCTAGTCATCTTTACGAGCTTCTTTAATTTGCAGTATAAGGTTGTCCACCTTCATACTAGCCGGTATCCATCAAAATCTCGTGCACACAACTCAACATCCAAACTCTCTAAGTCACGCAAAATCCTAGGCTCAATCTTGATACTTCGCAAGAATGCACGATTTCGACTAAATCGTCGGCAACTCGTTAACCTTACGGATGATGCTTGAATGTTGGTGTCATAAGCCTTAAGAAGTTCTAACCATCTTCTTTGTCTCATGTTAAGTTCCTTCAGAGTGAAAATATACTTGAGACTCTTATGATCGATGAATATATCACCGCCTCTCCATACAAGTAATGTCTCCAGTTTTCAGCGAACACCCGCTGCGCTAACTCAAGATCATGAGTTGGGTAATTCTCCTCATAAGGTTTTAGTTGCCTCGAAGCATAAGCTATTACCTTTCCATGTTGCATCAAAACCACGCCTAATCCTTTCTTAGATGCATCACTGTAAATTTGAAATCCTCGAGAACTAGTTGGAAGAGTCAAAATAGGAGTGACACCAATCTCGTTTCAACTCTTCAAAACTCTTTTCTTGTTCATCCGTCCATACAAACTTTTCACCTTTCCTCATAGGTTGGGTTAGGGGTAGAACTAAGCGAGAGAAACCTTCAACAAAACGTCTGTAGTAACCAGCAAGTCCAAGAAAACTCATGACCTCGATCCAGCATCGTAGGTCTTGGCCATTTAGTGATAGCCTCAACTTTAGACGGATCCATGGTGATACCATCAGTTGATACAATATGACCAAGGAAAGCGACTTGTCTTAACCAAAACTTCGCACCGAAAATTTGGCGTACAACTTCTTCTTCCTCAAAATCTCTAAAACTATACGAAGATGTTCTTCATGCTCTTCTTCAGACTTGGAGTAAACTTAAATGTCGTCGATGAAAACAATAACGAACTTGTCGAGAAACTCATGGAAAACACGATTCATCGGTCCATAAACAGCAGGGTGCATGGTCAAACCAAAAGGCATAACGAGAATTACGTGACCATATCACGATACAAGCGCGTCTTAGAACATCTTGCTCCTTCACCGTAGCGATGGTAACGGACCTGGTCAATCTTCGAAAAGAACTTAGCTCCTGCGATTGATCAAACAAATCATTCAAGCGGCAAAGGATAATGTTTACGAATGGTAATACGATTAAGTTCACGGTAGTCGATACATAGACGCATGCTTCCATCCTTCTTCTTCACAAACAAGACAGGTGCACCCCATGGAGAAACCTGGGCGAATAAATCCATTTTCTATCATCTCTTGCATTTGTTCCTTCAACTCCTTCAGTTCTACGGGTGCCATCGCGATCTGAGCCTTGAAATCGGTTCAGCACGAGGAATTAACTCAATGCTAAACTCAACTTCTCTAGGCGGGGAAGACCGGAGTTCATCGGGAAAAACATCGGTAAATTCGCAAACAACCGAAGGATTTTCAATGTTAGGACTCTCCAAAGATGTGTCCTTAACAGATGCTAGAAAACCTTGGCACCCATGAGCAATCATGGTCCGTGCCTCATGCGAGAAATGAGTTTAACATATTTGAGAGGTTGAGAACCATGGTAAACGAATTCGGGATGTTTTACGTCTCCAAAGATCATCGTTCTAGCATGGCAATCAATTGAAGCTCTATGATAAGCCAACCAATCCATGCCTAGAATGATATCAAAGTCGACCATATCGAGAGGATACAGATTTACAAGCGAATCGATCATCAAAGCGAAGAGGACACTAACGTATTTATGATCAATGATCACGTGGTTCTTCATAGAAGTAGAAATCGATAAATGATTTGTTAACGGTTTGGGCTTCATATTAAGTTTCTTAGCAAATGTGATAGATATAATGGAGTGTGTGGCACCGGTATCAAATAAAATGAAGACAGCATAATCATCAATGAAAGAGTGCGTAATGGTACAGTGCGCTCCTCCGGTTACAGTAGTAGCATAGACACGTCGGTAGTAGTCGGCTTGATGTAGTTTCGAGAATCAGGTTCTTCTTAGGACAATATTTAATCTTGTGAGCAGTGGAGCCACAAGCAAAACAACCACCAGTGGCCTTGAAACGCCGGATGAGCCTTTCCACAAGTAGTACAAATAGGTGGGGAGGCAAAACCTCCGTCCTATGTTGACTAGAAGATCACGGAGCACGACCCGATTTGATCCTCAGCTGGCTGATCCTTGTTGTGCTTGGTTATTGTTACCTTGGTTACGGCGATCACTTCCATTACCCGGCATTTCTATTATCTTGACCCCTCGTCTCGGGCGTCCAGTGTCAACATTCCTTCTGGTGACCTGGCGATCATAACTCCTATCCACTTGACTCCTCGAATCACAACTCCTACCAGAGTTTCCCTTATAGTCATTGCCGGAGTCCTACCTTGAATCCGATCACCATCGCGATTACGCTTGTTGGAACTCGAACCCTCATGAAAGATTTCAATGTTACGAGCTGCGTCATTGCGGTAGACACATTCTCATACTCAATATTAGCAGTCGGTCCAACACCCACTTCTTCAGTCCCCACTTGAAGTGCTTAGCTTGACGCCTACCATCTCCAGCAATAGCTCCCACAAAACTCACTAGCCTCATAAACCTACTCATGTACTCATTGGAATTCTCATAATCAAACTGGTAGATTGCCGATAATCCCTCTACCTTTCTTTGCTTTCAGCGCTCGAAAGTACGTTATAGAAGATAGTCGAAACTCGGTCAGTACAAGTCACAGCAAAAGCATCTCCTCCTCTTGCTTGTTTGAGTGCCTTCCACCAATTTATCACCTTCCAATTTGAATGCAGCCAACGAGTCTTAAACTTCGTCTCACAACCCAGTACTTCAAACGGCTTCTCAATATAGTGATCGGTCCTGGCCTGGTGAAGTAGCGGCGATGCTAAACGAAAGAGGCTTGAGCTTAAAGCGCTCGAGCCAAGTGTGAATACCGACGGGTTGATTTCCTCCACCACTACCGAAGCACCATTCCGATTACGAATGTTGGCGATCACTGTTCCATCATCTCGGGTGTAGTAAGACCAGGGGAAAAGAGTTGAGAGCATTAGCAATGCGTATCCATGTTAGTAGCATCATCGTCTCCATCCACGCTACCGGTGCGACGAGTTTGAACTATCTGAACGATATTCAAACGATTAGCAAAATGAACAATGGTGAGATACGAAATGGAAATCGCGAAGGAATCCTAAAGTCTACCCAAATCCTCAGGTCAAATCCTAAGCTCTAAGGTCAAACCTAGGCCCATATATCCGAGTCGACTACAAGTCGTAAACACGGGCTCTGATGCCATAAATTGTACGCCCGACCCGAGAAGGGTAAAGGACTCACAAGTAATGGTGTCATATCAAAGCAAACATAAATATCTAAAAGAAATCTCAACATAAAATTGAAATAATCCAAGTCAAAATGACTTCAAAACATAGGTCCCAGCGGAAAATAAACTCCAAATGAAAAGTCTAAGATATAAAGTCTAAATGGCATCATAAGATCAAAGTTAAAATCTCTAAGGTAAGTCCACACAGCACTCATCCCAAAGCAATACCCAGCTCAATGCTTAGATACACGGCGGAAAAGAAAAGAATGCGGTGAGCTTCAAAAGCCGGTGAATAGATATACAAGCAAAGCGAATACGAAGCGAGAAGAATGACGAAATAAAGTGAAAGAAAGATAGCAAATCATAATCATTTCAAAAGATAAACGGGATAATAGAATAAGTATTATAGCTAACTACCTCGAGCCCAAATACATATGCCATATCATAAACATAAACATATTCACATAAGGCAACATTTGTAGGGGAGACCTACGAATTATGAAGGGCGTGCATCGCGCGGCATCAATCATCAGATAACATATAGCATATAACATATAATATATAACATATAAGAGATCTAGGATGCACCCATACGCCCCACAAACATACATTGATAATATAATATAACTTGAGCTCATAACAAATAACAGATAAGGGGCGTGGCGAGAACTTCACTCTCTGCCCTAGAGTCATGTCGGAAGTGCATTCTGACACGGACATGGCACCCCCATGACTAGTTAATAATTGGCTCGGGTGTCAAACTATCTTAGGTCAAATAGAATGTCATAACTGACATAGATCATATTTATCAAATGTTTAATCATGTTTTCAAAATCAAAGTCTTCATATCATATAGTTCAAAATCAATGTTTTATGATTCAAAATCAAAGTTGGATAAGCAACAGCTCATATAGACACATTAGGGTTCATAGCAAAGGCTTAGGAAATCCTAATGTAAAGCTAACGAAAAGCGTTATAAAAACCTTTGAAAAGGTCGAATATCGTACCTTATTCCAAAGCAAATGATCGAAGAAAAGAAGGGAAAGCAAGGATTACTCCTTCTTCACCAGAAATATACACATTAGCGATTCATGTTATTTATGATTCTATAATCATCGAAATGATCTTTTAATATTTGGCTTTCATACTTAGTATATTTAATGATCTTAATACTTTAGGGTTTTATAATCAAATGAGACTTAAGTGTTTTATAATTAATAGGGTTCATTATGTCATTAATTAAAGTTTAGGGTTAAATGTGAAAATAGTTTAAACGTCATAACTCACACATAAAATAACAATTAATATACTTAGCTTCAAACCCTAATCGACTCTCATTTTACATTCTAGGGTTTTCTCATTCTTTAATATCTCATTAGCATTTACTTATATGTTACATCATTGTGACTCGTTACTTAACCTAACCGTCATTAAAACAATCTTTCCTTTTTATGTTTCACCATACACGTTTATGATTTTATGTGACATACAAGTTACTTATTACTCGGATTAATTACACGTTTACAAATTTACAAGTTCACTTGACTTATAATTACGCACACATATGAGACACGATTCACAAACCATTAGGGTTTGGCATACCTTATTCGGTTCACATATCAAACTAGGGTTTACGTTTACATGACCTTTACTCGTTTAATACATGTTCAAAAACTCCATATGTGGTTCGGTTTAATCTTAGGGTTTCGGATAATAAGTTATTACGCAAGTCTTAACTCATCTACGTACTTAACTCATTCAAGTTATCATGTTTTACACCTTAGTCGAATTATATGCATGGTTCGGTTTAATACATATGGTTCGGTCCTTATGTAACTCGACATAGCCATGACCCGATTCAATATTACATATTACGTACATAGCTCTTTAATACTTTTAAGGTTTAATCATTATGGTTTGCCTTGTTTTGGTTCTATTATTTCGACACAAAAAAAGAACAAAGTCGACCAAACGAATCAAGTTACAATACAATAACATAAGGTACATCAAAGGAAAACAAGAATAGGTTATACCTTAACTTGGTTGAAGCAAAAATCTCGACACCAATGGTGTATAGTATTCGGCCGAGTAGGGAGAAAAAGAAAAGAAAAGAGGCAACAATAAAACTAGGGTTTCACTTTTGTGTTTATGTGTTGTATATATAGTAGTGATATTTTCGGTTAGGGCTTAGGAAAGGTCTTGGGTTCGGCCTAGTCCAACCGAGCACACACAAAACCCACGCCCATGTGAGCCGATCTTGACCACGACACAAAACAAACGCCCCTTGGGCTCTTGAATTCTCGGCTTGGCACAAAAGAAATGAGTCCATCCAAACAAACGAACGGCCCAACATATTAGCGAAACCTTAAATCTTCGTCGTACCAAAATCGATCACATAATATATTTTAGTTAGGTTTTATTATTCGCAAGTTAAGTTTCAAATTTCGTTAAATGATATAAATGTATTTTACGTATTTTATAAATTTCGATTCCAAGGGTATTTTAGTCTTTAATCAGGTTTTAGATTTTCAGGTTTTACATTCTGACTTGTGTGATTGCCATGCTTACATTCTATTCAGTTGATTTCGCCTGATTATAGAATTCTGCTTAGCTAATGTATATCTGATTATCTGATTTGTTTGTTTTGCCATATTCATGTTTAGTTGATCCGCTGACTGGTATGGTTGTACACTGTTTGGTCGTTTGTTTTGATTATGATATTGTTCATCAACTCCTATATGATTATGTTTTGAGACTTGTATGTTTGGTTATTTATATGAGCTTGTATTTTTTCAATGATTCGCTGCTTTGCTTCGCTTTGGTCTTCTTTGTTTTATGTTCCTTCTGTATATCTGTTAATATTGTGTTCTGCAGGTTCCTCATTGACTCATAGACTCATTTTGCTCGTTCGTTACGACTTTGTTATCAGTCTCCTTTGTTTCGTTTTGTATTTTTGATTTTGTTTTGTTATATTTGTCCACTGGGCTTTTTAAGCTCAACCGCATTTCTTTTCCGTGTGGGCAGGTACCAAGTAGAATACTGGGCTTTGATGGGCTGAGAGTAGGAGCATTTGAGTGAACCAACCCTAGTTTCCCTTATTATTTTGGACACTTTTGGAAGAGTATTTGTTTTGATATTTCGTATCTTTTAAACATATTGGATTATGTATAAACATTTGTAAGTCATTCGTTTATATGACTTGGTATTTTATTTAATAAGACTTCCGCTTGCATTTTATTAGTATGTTCTGATATGACTCCATACTATGACATTCGGACCCTTGTCGGGTTGGGGTGCTACAAAATCGGTCGAAGAATGGAGAGGGAAAAGGAGATAGGAGAGAGTTTTTAGGGTTTGTTGATGTGTTATGAATCCTTTAGAAAGCCTTTCATATTTATAGGATACCAAGGAAACTTCTGGAAGGATGAGGAAACCCTTTTAACTTTTTAACAATGTTAATAAATTTGACGAAAACACAAATACTCCTCTTTGGGGTATTCTGTCGATGACCCAAACAAAAAACCCTTATAGGTTTGTTGTTTTGTCTTTTGTCATTAATTACCCTTTAATATTTATCCTGAATAAATATTAAGCCTCGAGTAATTACCGTTTAACCCTTAAATGAAAATAACGTTGTATTTTCATTTTCTCATTGACTCTCTTTTCATTTTGTAATATCGTTTCTTATTTTCGCTTGCATAATCTGTTTGCACCGGTGACCCCTCGACATTTACGTGGCGGTGTGGCGTGTTGTGTGGTTTGCTGCCATCCTTTCACACCGATGCGGATCTCCGTGACCCATCAACTCCGACCACCATTCGCCAGTTGTTGTACAGCCAACAACCGCCATCATCTCCGATCACTGTAGATTCAGCATACAAAATTTATTCAACTCGAAGTCTACTAGCTGTCTAGATTTTTTTAATGAACTCGATGTTCAACAACATTGATTACCCAGATCTGCCACATCAAATCCATTATTCAAGGATTTGATGATTAGGCCAATGCTAATGGAAGGGTGTTTTCTCGGTTGGTTGGCTTCCAACCGAGTAGTCGACCGCGTCGACCCCACTAGCTCAACCGAGCATGACCGAAGCCCACCCCGACCTTTGCGTTCTTTCGGTTTGTCAGCCAACCGATTAAATGGACACAACTCTCCCTATTTTTTTTACCGTTGCATGATTTTGATACACAAAAAATCAAGAATTGTTTCTAAACATAAACAAGTTTCGAAATAAAAATAAATAAACAGGATCTCAATTTTCACTTTTGTGTTTCATTAAAGACCTTATTAAATCTTAACAAAACACATGTAAAACTCATCATAGATCGTTTTCGAAGAAAAACTTCCATTTATTATTTGAACATTTTCAAAGAAAGAACAAAACCAATCGTTTCATACTTCCTTTTGTTCGGTTTAGAGAAAAACAACAACCTTACCAGAGAACTTGTTAACAAGATCTTGAAGTCAATCCTACTTCATCTTCAATTCGAAACTTTCTATGGTTTGAAACTTAAATGGTTGCCTGAATACATTAGGGAAATTAATGGAATATTGTGGTGTGTCACGTTTGACATAAAAGAAAAAGGGTAATTGTGACAGCGTTTTTCATTAAGAAAAATTAGGGTATTGAATTTAGGGATAATGTCTTATATAGCTACTGTATACTTTAGGGTTAGGGTAATAGTCGTTGTTGGGTTCTTAAATTTGAGCTAGTTTTCTTTTGGGCTAATACTTTTGTTATCCAAATTTTTTTTTATTGGGATGGTACTACTTGTTATTTAAAATCAAAGAGACGAAAATTACTTTAAAATTTGATATTGCCCTTAACATTGGCATAATCTATAAATGAAAAATTAAACTAAAAAAGATTTAAAAAAAAGTAACGGTCGTCATTGCGGTCACCATTAACAAATTTTGGTTGAGATGTAGTTTTGATGAGAGAATACTAAAGTGACACTAAGATGGCAACGGTGAATTGTGGTCACTATTAGCATTGGCCTTATTGTTGGGTTCAGTAAATACCCGAACCCCTTAATCTAGGATTTGAATAGAAAATAGCCCAAGTGTTTAGTCCGTTAAACACTAATCAGTCCTTGAGTGCATAGCCTCTCGGTGAGTCATCTTCGAGATACTGATGCAGATAGAAGAAGTCTCTCCACTCGATGAAGCGGTACTTAAAGGGTGGGCGAGTCAAGAGAAGATGATGGATTCATTGGTGATGAATGATAACTATGCAATCCCTAAGACTCCTCTCCACTACGCTTACACTGAAGACAAAGCTGAAGTAGAAGGCGAAGGATAAATAGGCGGGACAAAGCGGGATAAGTTTGAATCGAGATAAGAAGAATTCCTATCAACATAAGTCAACTTTCACTGAATGGCTAACTTACAAGCTCGGTGTCATCAGCGAGTTATGGAAAGCGACCTTGTCTTTTACTTAGAATAGTCTTTGTAGCAGAGACAAAATACATCGGTATTTTGTCTTACGTATATGATGTCGATTTGTCACTTAGGATAGAGTTAAAACTCATACATGTATAAATAGCATAAGAGATGGAGTGAAAAGATTAAGCTTGTGAATTGTAAAACACACATACGCAAAGCCATCTTTTCACTCCTCCAAATCAACTTAGTTCACGAGATAGCTCAATGAGCTCTAAGAGTTGTGCTTTCGAGACCTTTGAGCTTAGAGAGGAGTCACCCAACTTTGTCATTTCAATCCCAAGTACTATTCATGAGTACTTGGGTAGCGTATTCTTTGTTGATTTATTTCTAATAAGAATATGATGTTGAAAATTACTCTGTGTGTTTTACTTATGTTAATTTAAGTCATAGTTCACTATTAACTTGTTTTATATATTTAAAGCTGTTTTGCGATAGTGAGCGAGGGAACAACAAGTGGTATCGAGCAAGCTAATAATAAAACTTCGTTTTAGGCGCTCTAAAAGTTTTTAAATTAGGATCCTAAATGGACGAAATTGATGTACCCCAACTAGTCGATAAAAGGGTGGAGCTTATTCAGTTGTTGCCCCTAGACTTGAAGTTGGCAAATTCAACAAATGGAAAAATCGAATGCTTTGCTATTTGATTGAGATGGAACCTTATTATATCAAGTGTATAAATGAAGGTCCATTTATCCCAAAAGGCTGTGAAGGGTTGCCCAAAGCACAAGCTCAGTGGACCAGGATGAAAGGAGAGTGGTCAACGGGACCAAAGACTCAAAGTATCATAATATCTTGTCTTCTGGCGATATTATGGAGTCGATATAAAATTTGTAGTACGGCTAAGCAAACACAGGATGACCTAGTTCATAGTCATGAAGGACCATCGATACCAAGGAAAAGGATAATGGACACGAAACTTGAGTACAATACCTTCGGGGCTAAGGACTCGAAACTCTCTCTCAAACTTACACGGGTACAAAACTCTTTTAAATTAACCGTCAAATGATGGTGTTAAGTTGTCCAAACATGAAATCAATGTTGGTTTTGTCAGATCTCCACGAGAAGTGGTTGAATTTCTCACGAGGGACTTAGGAATGCTAATCATATCAAAATCTTGAGCTTCACGAAATTTATGGGAAATTTGTCTATGAGGAAAACCTCATCAACGAGGCGATACCACGACTTAAAGAAGTCTCGGGAAGTCAAAAAGTCCACGACCACCACCTCATCACCCATATCAACTGATTTCTTCTCTAACAATGTGGTTCAAGATTTTCAAGAAAATTCAGATGATGAGCTTGATGAGAGATCAAGTGAGGAGTACCTAAACGACTGAACGAATTTAGGAAAGGGCACTCCTTGCTAATTCTCGAAGGTTTATAAAAAGAAACAAAGGTTTTTCTAGTGCTAAAGCAAATGAGGACACTGAATGCTTTAAGTGTCACAAAAGTCATTTTGCAAAACTGTTTTCTAAAACAATTTCAGAACCCTCTTATAAACCATTAGGTTCAAATCGGTCCTCGGCTTTGAAATTTCAACCAAAAATGTCGG
Organism: Chrysanthemum makinoi; assembly: GCA_910596185.1. Taxonomy (NCBI): domain Eukaryota; kingdom Viridiplantae; phylum Streptophyta; class Magnoliopsida; order Asterales; family Asteraceae; genus Chrysanthemum; species Chrysanthemum makinoi. The sequence goes on from OU343218.1 coordinate 112,677,455, forward strand.
TCTCATCAAACTTTTCAAAATAAATCGATAACCATTGATTATGAAGCCAAGTATAAGAAATAAAGCTAAGCTTGCATTGCTCGAGGCGATCCCTCGAAACAACAAAAAGTGTTCAATCAATGCGGGGTAAAACAAAGGCCTTGTTCTTTGAGACCTTACTGGGATGAAGAGCGGTGTCATCAGATGAAATGGTGCATGTCGGTGCTTGATGGCCCTCGAAGAGGACAAGCTAGCTTTTGGAAAGAATCATGCCAGGAATGGAGAATGGGTCAATATCACAATGAAGAAGGTAAATATTCTACTTTCTATGGATGATGACTCGATTGGATCTTACATGAATTATCTGAATGTAGACCTTAAGTTCGTAGAAGAGCAAAGATTAAATCTTTTTCAAAATACAACAAGCTAAGTTTTGAATTAAACAAGTGTAGAGATGAGCTGCTTATTTTAGAACAAGCCAAGCTTGAGGCATCACTTTGCAAATTCAAAACACGAACTAGTTAAGAGAAATCGGGCTCAAGAAGAACTTAAAAGGAACAAGATATTCTTGATAGTTGGACTGCTAAGAATCGAGGGTCTTTGATCTTGTGGGTGCCCCAGTAGCAAAAAGATAGTCATAGGTGAAGATCATCTCCCTGACTCTCTCAACAAAGACAGTCTCTAAGTCATTTGTGTCACGGTGGCATGATTACAAATATGTTGACTAGTCCCAATTCCGGTGATTGGATTGAAAGGTTAATCACGAGTAAGCTTCCAAATTTGATTACGGAAGTATTCTAGAGACTGAAGTCAAGCTCTAAAGAGCATGCTTGGACTCCGATGTGCCCGGTAGTCTTGAACACATCTCGAGTCAAGCGGAATCTCAAGCACCGCTTCCACCACTAAAACCTCTTGAGGTCTTTGCTCCAGCTCGAGCTTACTCACTACAATTCAATCCTCATTCACCAAAAGGCTGGACTTGGTAGAACCATCTGAAAAGACCAACAAAACAAACTCAACAAGAGTCTACTCTCTTGAGACTTCAACATCCTCTGTCCCCAGGTGACCAAATTCAGGCCCGTGAACTTGTGAGAAGCTTACTAAAAAATGGAATCCATTGAAAGGTCCTAAACCAATCAAGGAGACAAAGTCACTTCCTCCATTCCTCAAAGTCTAAGTCAACCTCAAAACAAACAAAAGTGTGGTGTGTCATTACACCAGCCATACCCTGACAACTACTATAGAATCCTTTTTGCATGATCTGCAAAAAGGATGATCACAGGCTATGAGACCATCTACGTTATGTCAGTCAAGCAAACTATACCAAAGTTGGTCATCGGTATGCTTCATCCTCCAAAACTGCTCCCAAGAATAGAGCAAAACCTTTTCCTCTGTGCCCTCACTGTGGGTTTAATGATCATCATCGGGATGATTGTCTCATGAACACATGCTGTGATATATGCGGTAATCCGGCTCATGAGACATCCCAACATGATAGTGTCATTCATGCAAGGAGAAATTCCAAACAACCTTGAGTCCACTAAGTCATCCTCGTTAAATGCAAAACTTTGGGTAGCACTATGCACACAACCATGACCATGAGTGATTGCAAATTTCAAAAAGACCTTGAGACCCAGAGACCCACTAGTAAGTGGGTTACTAAGAAGAAACTAATTGATTTACTACTTGTGGAGACATGCCGGGGAGCCTATTTGGCATCTAGGCGATGGGTGCCAAGAAATGGCTGGGTGTGAAGGAATATCTGCACAAGTATGTAAAGGAACCGGGGCCCAAGGTAGTATTTGGTGATAACTCATCATGTCCCACTGAAGGTTATGGTTCGATGGCTACTGCATGGAATAGTTTTTCTCTAGAATAGCCTATGTCAATGGTCTCAAATACAATCTCATCGATTCAGTCAACTATGTGACGCTAAATACATTGTACAATTCAATGATAAACAAGGTACCATTTTCAATGCCAACAAGGAAGTCGTGTTGATAGCTCTAGGAGATGATGTTTATGTGTTAGACATGTCAACACTCTCCCAAGATGGAACGTGTCTCTTTGCTAAAACCCTTTGAAACTATCAATTGGGCGTGTGGCATAAGAGACTCTCACACATAAACTTCAAAAACCTCAACAACTTGGCAAAACAAAACAAGGTCCTTGGCTTACCATCAATGGTTTTTGCAAAAGACAAACCATGCTATGCACGTGAAAGGTAAACACTACAGAGCATCATTCAAAACCAAACAAAATTTCTCCATCAAAAAGCTGCCTTCACTCTTGCACATGGATCTCTTTGGACATGTCGGGTCCCAGATCAATCCAGCATGAGAAGTATACACTTGTCATTGTTGATGAGTTCTCAAGAAACACTTGGGTATACTTTCTTTCCAAAAGAGTCGGGCGGTGATACAATAATGTCATTCATCGGGAAGATTGAAAACCGAGAATGACATTACGGTCAAACAAAAATGACAATGAGATGCTTGAGTTAGAAATCAAGAGCTTGAGAGTTTCGTGATGAAAAGGAATTTCTCAAAATTTCTCATCTCCATATACCCACGAACAAAATGGGGTAGTTGAAAGAAAAAACAGAACTCTCATTGAGGCTGCTAGAACTATGTTAAATGGCCGACCCTCTTAAAGCATTCGGATTAAGCGATCAAAGCGCACATTACACTCAAAAGCAGATCAATCATTGTCAAAAGACATAATAAAACCCCATATGAGATCTTCAAAGGTAGACTTCGACATCGACTATTTTCATGTGTTTGGATGTCTTGTGTTCATTCATAACCACAAGGATCATCTAGGCAAGTTTGATGTAAAGGCGATGATGGATACTTCTTAGGCTACTCAGCGATCTCCAAAGCCTTCAGAGTATTTAACACAAGGAGACAACAAGTTGAGGAAACCTTTCATGTCACCTTTGATGAAATCTTGATAGCATCGGGTTCACCAACACCTCGATGGAGGAAATAGGAATTGATAACTCATCAAGATATCCTCCGATGAGTACAACACGAATTTAATTCCTCATATCAAGGCGATCTTTGACATCTCATATTATGTCTTACCTCACAACCTACCCCAACCAACCATCGGTGAGTTCATTGATAATCGGTCAGGTCCTTTGGGATAGGAAACAACGATTCAAATGATCGAGGAACACGTAACTCATGAACCTCACACGAGCAGAGACATCTCTACATATGTTCTTAATGCACGCTTTGTGGCTCTTGCACGAACTCACATCGAACTCCGGTGACATCTTCAAGCTCGGATCCCAGACCACAAAGTAAGTGGACAAGATCTCAGGACATTGAGCTTGTAAACATCATTGGTGAACCAGAGGGCATGCTCACTAGAAGCATGGCTACTAATCTAGCTACGACTTCACTAATGAATGTCTATATGTTGATTATCTATCGGATATAGAACCCAAAAGTGTCCTTTGAGGCTCTCAAACACCCACCGGGTTTCAGGGCTATGCAACAAGAAGCACTTGATTTGACAAAAACAAATTCATGACCTTGATCAAATGTCCTCAGGATGTAGTAGTCATAGGAATGAAGTGCGTTTTCGAAACAATGAAGCGGCACGTCATTAAAAACAAAGCGGACTTGTAGCCAAAGGTTACGATCAACAAGAAGGCATTGACTATGATGAGACATTTGCTCTGTTGCAAGAATGGAAGCCATCGGGATCTTCCTTGCATATGCAACATACATGAACTTCAGGGTCTACCAAATGGATGTTAAAGTGCATTCTTAAATGGTGATCTCAAGGAAGATGTGTATGTTCGGCAACCCCGAGCTTTGAGAGTAGTGAATTCGACTATAATGTCCAAGCTTGACAAAGCCCTTTATGGACTTAAACAAGCTCCCAGAGCATGGTATGAAACTCTCTCGGCCTTCACGATACAAAACAAGTTTGTCGGAGGAAAGATAGACAACACCTTGTTTGTCTATAGAACTCAACAAGATGTGATACTAGTCCAAGTGTATGTTGATGACATCATTTTTGGCTCAACAAACTAAAAACTTTGCAAGCAGTTTGAAAAGCGATGACAAGAAGTTTGAAATAAGCATGATGGGAGAACTCACATACTTTCTTGGACTACAAATCGAAAGCCCGATAAAGGAATATCCATCGATCAAGAGAAATACACGAGAAATCTCTTGAAGAAATATGAGATATCGGCGTTGCCTCCGGTGAAGACTCCAATGGTCCCACCTAACAACCTTGGACACGATCTCCGGCAAATCATAAATCAAACCCATTTGAGGAGGGATTGTTGGATCAGCGATGTATCTAGCGCTTCTAGACGGACATCCAATTCTCGATGTCTAATAGCACGATATCGGTCAATCCTAAAGAATCTCATCTCACTTTGCGTGCCAAAAGAATACTCGAGGTACACGAAGGGAACCCCAAATCTTGGACTCTATTATCCAAAATGCTCAAGGTTTGATCTCAGGGTTACTCGATTCGATTACTTTTACGCAACATGAACGAAAAAGTACCTCGAGGTCTGTCCAATTTCTTGGAGGAAAACGGTTTGTTGGAGTGCTAAAAGCAACAATGGTGGCTATGTCCTCATTTTGAAGGAATATGTAGGCTGCGGCGGGGATGTTGTGCCAATGTATTATGGATGAAAAGTCAACTCGGTGACTATAACATCCATTACAAAATGGTGCCCATCTTACGTGATAACACCGGTGCAATTGCAATCTCCAACAACCCTGTCCTCCACCAAAGAACCAAACACATTGATATCGGATATCACTTCATCAGGGATCACATAATGAAAGGAGACATAGAACTTCATTTCATCCCTCATGAATATCAATTGGTGATATCTTCACCAAACCCTTGGATGAACCTACCTTGAGAGACGAAAGCTTTGAATTGGGAATGCTTGACATTGAAAGTCAAGTATCAAAACCAATCTCAAAGTTCTGCGAAATGGTCCATCCTCCCACTGAACACCAAAATAAACCTCTCATTGAATGAGTAAGACTCATTCGGGGTCCACCATTGACAAAGAGCATTGAATGAGTAACTAAATGATCCAAGTATCAATTACTTAAATGTCCTAGGTTGGTAACTATGCCAATTTAATATAGGAATATATGTCTCTTTGTCTTCTTGTCATTCCCACTTGGCATTTAATGCCTCCTTTCACAAGAATATCAAATTGATATTTTATCTCGCAAAGTGCACATTTGCCTTTGCAAGCTGTTCCCTTGAAAAGCGGGATTTTCTAGCTGGTAATGGGTGGTAGCATTAAATGTAGAAATTCAAGCGTTTTCAAAAACCACTCTTAATATTCCCGTTTATGCACAAATCACCCTTCTCACCACTCTATAAATACCCTCTTCCAAACCAAATAAACACACACAAATTATTTTACGCAACAAAACTCTGTCAAAATCACTTCTAAAACTTCGAAATATTTGTGTGTGCTCAAAAACACTTCAAACCTCTTTTGGAAAAACCTTCTTGTAAACATTTACAAAAGGTTTTCATCACAAACTTGAGAGATCAAAAATAAACTTTGATTATTCTAGTCAAAATATTTTCAAAACCCTAAAATCTTTTAAATGGAAATGGCTAGAACTCAATCTCTCGGTTTGCTTCTCGATGGTAGGGGATCTTACAAGCGTTGAATTTAAAACTAATAATGTCATAGGCAACTTTGAATACCTTGGAAAGCTGTCTCGGACCTACAAAGACATTATGAAATTTTTGTTTAATTGCCCTTCGCGAAAAGCGGCCTTTATTCTGTCCCTCCATTGTTTACCAAAATCTCCTCAAGGAATTTTGGGCAGCAATAAGGCCTATGACCGACACCTCGATGAGAACAACCTCGGACCTCTCGGGGAATATCTCATCGAGTTGATCTTAATGGAGGGCAACAACAATTCACCTGGATTACAAAGCGTTTTGCACTTCAGCGGGTTGGATTATAACAAAGGAGTTTATGTGCATCCACGAACCCTCCACGATGAAGGATGGGTTAAAACATCGTTTTAGATCCAACATTTTTGGACAAGACCCGATCACCAAAAGCTCATTTCCGTGGCTTGGAGGATCTATTCACTTTTGTGATTGAGTCCTCGGCGGGGGGCAACCACTCATCCACTGAACAAGTTAACTCTATTCAGTTGATGATGGCATCCTGCTTAATGAATGGGGTCCTGTCGACATAGGGAGATCATTTACAGTGATCTCGTAACCAAGCTACTGAGCAAAACTAGGATGAAATATGTTTCGTATCCTAGGTTTGTCTCTTCGCGCTTTACAAGTGTTCTTGGGTTCAAACTACCCTCGGGAAGAAAATTTTGGTGCTTTACCAAGCTTCTGAGCCAATCAAATTTTCAAAAAGACCCATCCTTTGTCACTCCTATTGAATTGACGACCCATATGGTTCTTTGTAACGGGAGATCGTGTCTCAAACCTGCTCCTAAAAGAGAAAGGGAAGTCTCGGGCTGGGACTTAGACTAAACCCAAGTCGGCCCGAGGCTTGGGAACCTGACCTAAAAGGCACAAAAGGCCGAGACTAAAAAGACACTTACGCATGACGGCAACATCCACCCCGTGACAGAAGGACACGATACATCACGGTCGGTGCCCCGTTGGTCACATCCACTACTCCCAAGATCGAGGAGGACATACAACCCGGCGGTAGGGGGCGCCTTCCTAGCGCCCGGTGATGACATTAGCAAATCCAAGCCTTTGTGCGAGGGCACAGCGATCGATCCCAAAGACTCGGAGAGGAATCAAACAACCCGGCGATAGGGATACAACTATCGCGACTGCTAAAGGCAGGAAGCGCCCACCGGTGTCCGAGGGGTCATGGGGACAAAGACTGGGAGGAAAGGAACAACGCCCGATCACGGAACCCACAACCAATCGACTCCAGCGAAGGCATTGGGAAGCGCCCACCGTGTCCGAGGGTCAGCGGGGGACAAAGATTCGAGGGAAACATACCACGCGATGTGGAACCCATCACCAACCCACAGTTAACAGTTGTTGATATTAGGCATACTCTTTTCGAAGATGAGCTTGGAGGCTGATGATGAAATTTTATCGTTGGAGAAGAAATGGGCCCTGAGGTTCTAATGAACAAGAGCCTCATCGATCCACGGGAGCATCTTGAATCACCAGTCAAGCGACAATGATGACTCTCTTCCTCCGATGAATTTGAAAGATTTGATAATGTTCTCCCAACTCTTTGAAAAGGCGCTTGTTCGGTGAATCACCAAAGCGTCTCGAAGGTTATACTCTGGGGTCCTTTGAAACTCGTGGGATCAACACACCGAGGCGCTACAAGTTATCTTTGATCTAAAGAGGTACATGGCTTTGATGAAAATGTTCATGAGTCAGGGGATCGATGTATGACAACCTTCACCGACTGGATGACAACATGGCTAAATTCCTCAGGCATCTTCAAGGTGTAGGTACAACGATTGATGAAATCAAGGAATTTGTCAAAGACCCGACACTCAACTCTAAAGTCTTTGGGGCAAGCTGAGGTGTACTTGAAACAATCCTCAAGCCTCACGAGCGCTTTCGATATGCTCAAGTCGCCAATGTTAGGGTCTTCCATCCTCATTCGATCACTTCAAGCTACTTTGGACTCTTTGAATATGCAGGTGGCTACTTTGACTCAAGCATCCTCATCTCGGCACGAATCTTGGGCCCGGAATGAGCTGCTGGATGGTTCTCGGGCTAACTTGGAAGCTAAAGTCAACATATTCAATTTGATACTTGAACATCAAGACTATGATCTCGAAAATTTATCAGGCCTTCAAGGTCAAGCTGCTCGATCCCCTCGGCATCAACTCCAACTCTTGCCCTCCCCTCACTGCTCAGGAAGCGTTGAGGGGAGAATATTTTGAAGAACCTCCTTCTACACGAGGGGCCAACACCATCAACATCGGTGGCTCAAATCTCATCATCACCACCGGTCTCGGCAACACCTATCTCATCAATCCACCAACAACATCAACAACAACAACAGCTGACGGTAATCACACCAATAACAACAACACCACCACCCTTGGTTGCATCATCTTCCTCGGAGGCGGGACAAAGGCAAAGGCATTATGAAAACCTCGAGCACGAAGATTCCTATAAAATCGGCGACAACTTGAATACTGCTCACCACAATAGCTAAGTAAACATCTTGCTAAGAAGAAGAAGATTGAAACTAGAGGAAGAGAAAACAGAAAGCAAAGGTTGTCGTGAAGAAGCTGAAAACATGGGATTAGATCCAAGCAAGCTCCAAAAGGGTCGAGGACGGACAAAAGTTCAAGGAAGCTCAGTCGCTCGGATAGCGCAATGAGAAAGCAGTTGGAAGAAAGAGAAGCTGAAGCTCGGGCAAAGCGAAATTGAGCATTACAAGCTGGACAATGACAAGCGAAGGCTCACGAAAAGATCACGAGATGTCGAGAATCATCCCCGATACCAAACCTCGGCCATGAGCGTTTACGAGAGGATGATAAAAGACACCGAAGTTCATGATCCCCTCAAATTCACTAACTTTGGGATCATCAACTCGAGCTTAGTCCAATTATTGAAAAGAAGAAAAATGTGGTGGTTAAGGACGATGAAGATTCTCGATAAAAGATATGAAAGACTCGAGGATTGTCCAGGCCAAGAATTCAGCCGCCTATAAGCGCACCTCAAGGATCTCAACCACAATCATCCAGCGGCAAAAGGAAGAGAGTTGAGTTCCAACACGAAATCAAAGTGCTGGATTAGAATGCAACAGGGTACTTTGAAGGTGTGAAATTTGTAAAGCGTCTAGTGATTGAGAAGCACGAAGAGGGCTATTCCACATTGATGTCTATGGAAACCACCTTTTCAAAGATGGAGTGATATTGATTAAGGGTGTAGGCGCATCTTGAGCTACATACCGATGGCCTCTCAAATCCAAACCCAGCAAACATCAGGGTTACATCAAGACTGAATGCCAAGATAAGAGACCATCCGACGGCAGGGAAATACTCATCACTAAGAAAGTCAAGCTTGAAGCGGGAATCCATCACGGGTGAAATCATTTTGTTTTATCTTTTGTACTAGTGATAGGAACTATGTAATCGGATCAATAAAAGATGTATGTTTCGTTAATTTACTCAGTGTTCCTTATTGTATTCATTAGTACATTCAGTGTAAGAAGAAGCCATTTTCTCACTTACGATCAACCACTGAGCTATTTGTATATCCAAATAGGGAGCATTGGGTTGATAAATACCCAAACCACTTAATCTAGGATTTGAATAGAAAATAGCCCAAGTGTTTAGTCCGTTAAACACTAATCAGTCGAGTGCATAGCCTCTGGGTGAGTAATCTTCGGATACTTTCGATGCGAGGCGTAGAAGAAGTCTCTCCACTCGGTAAGCGGTACTTAAAGGGTGAAGACGAGTCAAGAAGATGATGGATTAGGTGAGTGATGACAATCAACTCACTGAATCCCTAAGAACTCCTCTCCAACTGCTTACTTGAAGACAAACTGAAGTAGAAGGCTGAAGGATAAATGGTGAAGAAAGAAGCGGGACAAGGCGGGATAAGTTTGAATCGGATAAGAAGAAGTCCTTATCAACATCGTCAACTTTCACTGAATGGCTAACTTACAAGCTCGGTGTCATCAGCGAGTTATGGAAAGTAGCCTTGTCTTTTACTTAGAATAGTCTTTGTAAACAGAGACAAAATACATCAGTATTTTGTCTTACGTATGATGTCAAATTGTCACTTAGGAAAAGAGTTAAAACTCATACATGTATAAATAGCATAAGAGATGGAGTGAAAAGATTAAGCTTGTGAATTGTAAAACACACATACACGCAAGCCATCTTTTCACTCCTCCATACAACTTCAGTTCTGAGATAGCTCAGTGACCTCTAAGAGTTGTGCTCAGACTTAGCCTGATCTTAGAGAGGAGTCACCCAACTTTGTCATTTCAATCCCAAGTACTATTCCGTAAGTACTTGGGTAACGTATTCTTTGTTGATTTATTTCTAATAAGAATATGATGTTGAAAATTACTCTGTGTGTTTTACTTATGTTAATTTCAGTCATAGTTCACTATTAACTTGTTTTATATATTTAAACTGTTTTAAATGATAGTGAACGGGGAACAACACTTATATTAAGGCTGGTCACACTCGATCAGAAAATATTGGTCGGTCGAGCTAGACGACCGACTTGGAAGTCGGTTGTAGCCACTGTGGAGCGAAGGTCGGAAATCGGTCGAGCACAAAAAAAATCACTATCGGTCTAAAATCCAACCGATTTTAAGGTTACTCACAAACCACCTACCATGAGATGAGCATGCATGACTTGAAAGTTAGACACTACTACACAAACAGGTTTTTCCCACAGTAAAATCCGTGGGAAATCCCGTGGAAAAGAGCCATTTTCCACGGTTTCACCTGAAATATTCAGGTGTAAAACCCGTGGGTAAATTTTTCCCACATAATTTCCCTGGCGTTGACTATTTTCCCACAGATATCGTTGTGTGTGTAATGTGTGTGTTTATTACCCTGAAATTTCCCATGGCGTTGACTATTTTCCCACGGATATGGTTGTGTGTAATGTGTGTGTTTATTACCCACATATTTGTGACGAAAACATTGCAACAAATTTCCCACAACTTCACCAGCTAAAATTCCTACTGTTTTCGGTGACATGTTTTCGTGGCTAAAAAATTAATTTTTTTTCTATATATAATTTTGGGTTTTTTTGGTATTTCTTTAAATTAATAGTTTTATAGCTAAAAATTAAATTGTGACAATGTATTCAACAAATATGCATTTATTCAAAACACGAATTGTACAAACGAATGTATATTTTCCATTAATACAAATTTACAAATACATATAAAAATATACTCAAATCCATCAATTCTAACTATTCAATATTTTCTTGAGTCCATTATTTGAGCAGGAAACCATCCAATTTTTTTTTGCGAACTTCAAGGTCCATAATCTCTAGTGTTACTTCTATGATCACCCGATCTTTGTCTTGTGAGTAGTTTTCCGACCTATGTATAACCCAAAAAATGCTCAACAAAGTACATTTTGACTTTTTGGGTTTGAATTTATCAGTAGCTACTTGAAGCTCATCTGAACCTCCAACAGCTCTCATGGTGTAGAAATACACCCCAAATCACGAACCCGTCAAGCCTCCGGCAACCACGATTCTTAGTCTTGGGTCCCAAGCTCCCAAATCCACCATTTAATTAGACAAGAGTCACTTTCTAGTTATCACAGCCTACAAAAGAACCAACAGAACCCGAATAATGAGTTATTCGTTTATACAACTTTAAGCACCACCAATAATTAAAGTATATAGAAACACCTTTATGAAAATATCAAATACTACACTTGCATAATGGCTAGAAAAGAAGATGTTTAGCAATCCCATTAGGCTGGTTGCATTCGAACAAATCAAATCGGTTGGGCATGGATTTTTTTGACCTTCGACCGATGTTAGATCGGTTGGGCACGAATGGGGTGGCCGGTTGCCACATCGGTCGTGGTCTCCATTTTGTGAATATCGGTTCGATTCCCACTCGATATTGACGCATGTATTCTCCTTCCCAACGCATCCTAAAGTGTACATTTAATACAAAATTTAAAAAACGATCGTTTGGTCATACAATTAAAAAAAAATCAAACCCATTTTACCACTCTATAAATACCCACTTCACCTCAAACACAATTCACAACTTACCATTTTCATCTAAATTCAATTCAATCTAATTCTTATCAAACTTCAAAATGTCAAAGAAAAATACCTCACAATCAAAAACCCGACGATCACGACTACCCCAAAATGCCCCGGATCTGAATTTCTCCGGGAAAACAACTTCGAGTTAACCGACATCACCACAACAAAACCGGCCTACTCGCTTTCGTCCACAAGGTTTTGATTATCAATCACAACTACCCCAACCAAATCAAAACCAAAACCCGTTTTATGTTAACCATCCTTTTGTCCCACCATAGCGTCCTTACCCACGCGATTACCGGCAAGAACCTAATGGGTCGTCGTACCATCCAAACATGGACTTCATTTATCCTTCTCAACCGTATCAACCTTATTCCCGATTGAAGCACTAATCTAGACATGAATTTGGAAGATTTTAGGCGGAGTATCCTCACACAAAACTATCCAGTCAAGATGCTTCGATGGGACAAGTTCGTCACCGTTCGCACCACGGTTCGTTCTATGGTTCCATTCCGTTGATGATTACGATGATGAGAAACGCTTCGAAGAGATGTCCCCATCAAACCAAAGCACCATCAAGGCGTGCTTCAAGGCCAAGGACAAAGCCAAGAAGCGGAAACAAGCAAGGGGAAAGCCAAGAAGCTAGCAGATCCATGGACAAAGGAGGAAGAGGTGGTGCTTTGTAAAGCTTGGGTTTATGTGTCGGAAAGCGCGAGGTAGATGCCTTGAACAGCTTCAAGTTTGGGAGTTAGTGATCGACTACTTTAGAAAGAAACTGCGGCAAAGAAGCTATGACTCCATCACTACCAAATGGAATAGCAGAATTCGTAATAGGGTTGGAAATTATTGTGCTATCATGGAGAATATCAAGAATACCCATGGAAAGGCGGTGAATGATATCGACGACACTTCAAAAGCTCTTAGAGAATACCGTATGACGTACGGTCATGATTTCACTTTGGAGGAGTGCTACGAGGTTTTAAAGGGTCATCTTTGGAAGCGAGGTTGAGTTGCTTACTTTATCAACCAATATTCGGAAGAAAACAAAGGGTTCTACCACTACCTCTGGTTCAACCCAAGCTCGTGATCCTTTCGATGTCTATGATGTTGATGATTCTGGTGAGGCGACTAGAGAATCACGACCCGGTGGTCGTGACAAAGGAAGGAAGAAAGCATCATCCTCCTGCGAGATGATGATGTTCCATCGAACTCATTTATGCAATCGTTGCCCAAAAATTTCTTAAAGACCAAGAAGCCGTCAAAAGAGGATAAAGGTAAGAATAAGCAGGGTTTAGAAGATACTTGGTTACGGTTGAGGGAAAAAGAGCTCGAGATAAAAAGAAAAAACTTGAGCTTAGGGATATCAAAGCGAGAGTCCGACATCATCTTCTACAACACCCCAATCGACCCAAATTTGACGGCGCCAACTAGAAGAGTTGGAGAAAGTTAAAGCGACAATCAAAGCACGTTACAATTTAGATTATTAGTTTAAGTATTGTAGTGTTTATTTTAATTTCGTATTGTAATGTTTTTTTTTAAAATTCGTAGTGTAATGTTTTTTTAATTTAAGTAATATAATGTTTTTTTTTTAATTTGAATGAAATTTAAATTTAATGTTAAAAATGTTTGAATTAAAAAATAAATAAATAAATAAAAAATAAAATCCTTGGGTGCGTCGGTAGGGGCATCCGGTTGTCTCGGGTGACTTGAGAGAGAAAGGCGGCGTGGCCTGAGTTGACGGTTGTCCTAGGTCACGACTGGGACTAGCCTTAAGCAAAAATGTAGATTGGACTGAAAAAAGTGAAAGAAAAACGAAACATAACTTGATGCGAAATGGCTTACTCGTAAGGTATGACAAGTAGCTGTTGATAAATTCGAAACCCAAAAAGACAAAATGCATATTTCGTTTGAGATCTTGAAGCCAAGAACCTTAAACCATGAAATTTCTTAATGGTTATTTCGTATGTGATTCATTGTTGGGAGTGGTGAAAGCGTGTATCTATCTTTTGAAAGATTGATTGTAAATGAGATAAACCAAGGAAGAAGTGTTAGGTGTGGTGGCTGATATTTTTTCTTAGAGAAAATTTAGGGTGTGGCTACAAATATTGTGAGTAAAATTAGGGTTAAGAATAAAAGGGAGTAATACATCTTAATTAGGTTAGAGTATTGGTTGGGCCTAGTTTCTCTCATAAAAAATCTAATAGTATTTGGGCCGAATTTTGAAAACATTTATGTCAAAAAGACAACAAAAGAGATTTTAAAAGAACATTTATTAAAATATAAATAAATAATTAAATAAATAAAATACTGACAAAGATATCTAAAAAATATTAAAAAAAGTCAAAAAAAGTTATATTCTCCGTGGATAATCGGTGCTAAATTACTCACGATTTTCCCACGGGTTTCTCCTGAATTTATCATAACCAGTGGGTAATATGTGGGAAGTTACCAACAATTTCCCACAAAAAGCGGAATTTATGTTTTCGGAATACTTACACATTTAGAAACATATGCATTCTCATACATTGAAATATAGGAGTACATGGGACTTTATAATTACTTATAAGACGTACATATAGAAGTTAATATGTATACGATGGTTCATATAGCACATGTCTACAAATACATTGTACGTAAGTGAACCTTAAATCACTAACAAAAGGCACTTAATCACTATACATCTGCAAACATACTTATGTCTTGACCTATAAAAGAAAAAATGTATAATGAAGGTTAAAATCGACTTAAAACACATATATATATACACATATTATCATACATATACAATGGTTCATATGTCACATGTTTCTACAAATAAGTTCCACATATAAATGCATATGCTTGTGATACTCACAAATAGCTACATTAATAAGTAAACACATACAATATGAAACTACAAACACATAAAACATATAGATAGTAATGTAAGAATGTATAAGTATATGGAAACACAAAAATCGATCTTTTGCGAGAAATCCGTGAGTAACTACACACATTTCCCACCATTTATCAAATCGGTGGGAAATTTGTGAGGCAAACGACGATTTCCCAAACATAATCATCTTTTATGTTTTTTATATACTTACACATTCACAAATGTTCACATTCTTAAATATAAACATACAAAAGTATAATGAATGCTAAAATCAAGAATACGTATCTACATTCGTTAATAGATAAACAATGGTTCATAAAGCACATCTCTACACAAACATGTTACACATATATTCATGAGCCGAGCCGAGCACGAGCCTACCAGAGGTTGAGCTCGACTCGTTTAAGTTTATAAAGCTTGAGCTCGAGCTCTGATCGGTTCGAGCCTTATCTTGTAAGTTCGTTATTGAGCTCGTTAATAAGCTCACTTATAATATAAACGTGTAACGTTTTATATATGTTTGATACTTATAATATTCTAATGTCGTTTAGGCTCATGAGCCAATCGATCTTTAATTTGTATGTATAGCTCAGGCTTGGGCTCGATCTAGTTTAGGCTCGGCTCATTCGAGCTTTTTACCGATCCGATCCGAGTTTTTTACCGATCCGATCCGAGCTTTTCATGAGCCGCTCGACTTATTTCCACCTCTAATTGAAACTAATAAACAATATTAAGACATAAATTGTAATATTAGAACTTGTAATATTAAGAAACATAAAACAATATTTCTTGTGGCTAATGAGTGGGTAATTATCCATGATTTCACTGGACTAATTAAATCGGTATTTTCTTAAATAAGACCATGTGAAATCCGTGGGCAATATAGCTCTGATTTTCCACAGACTTGTGACCGTAAGCTAATATGTGTGAAATTTGCGACAGATTTCCCACGAAAGTCCGGTCAACACAATTAGTGTGAATATCGTAGCTAATCCGTGGGAAATTTGAGACCGATTTCCCACACAAATTTGGTCAACAAATTGGTGTGTAAATTGTGTGAAATTCGTGGGAAATCCACGATAGATTTCCCATGAAAATTTGGTCTACAATTTGGTGTGTAAATTGTCGGTAATCTGTGGGAAATTTCCCACAGATTGTTTTCTGTGGGTAAAGTTTTGTGGGTAAAACCAGTTTGTGTAGTAGTGAGATACATGGTTTGTGTGTTTGATAGTTTGGTACGCATATATGATTGAGCAAAATAGTTTTCTTGCAACAATGATCTACGTGTAGTGCATGTATTGTGAGGAGTGTGTTGAATTGATCGCATGTCCGCTTTTTTCGTACTAGTGATGGTTTTGTTCATCACCATCGTTATACAATAATCTGTGCATGTATTTGCATGAAATGACCAACAATATAGTTACCACGTGTAGTATAACACCCCAACCCGATAAGGGTAAAAGTATCACATTTATGGTGCCAAATCAGAACAATACATATAAACCATGCAAGCGGAAGTCTTATAATAAATGTCAAAAGATAACAAGTCAACACGACTTGAACAGTACAAAAGTTCCAAAAGGTGTCCAAAGGAAAAGAAACGATAAAAAGTCTAAGTCTCCAAAACAAATAACAATGGTAATCAAAGTCTAAGATGACTAAGGTCAATCCACACACGGCATCCTACTCTCAACCCCATGCAAAGCCCCAGCTCCTAGCTTAATAACCTGCCGCAGGAAAAGAAGCGCGGCTGAGCTTAAAAACCTCAGTGAACAGATATAACAACACAATAGCAATAATGAGGAACTGAAGCCAACATAAATACGATAAGAAATGAAGTGAAACAATATAGAGTAGGGTAAAGGAAACAATGAAAGGGGGTCAGTTATCCACCACGAGCCAACAATACAATACAATACAATGAATAGTAGCAATAGCAGTCCAATATCCAATAATAACCATTTTATTCTGAGGGGTAACCTCGGAATACCAATACAATAGGAGGGGAGACCTCAAGTAGCCAGTGGAGTGATCAGCTCCCAATATGTGAGGGGGTGTAATGCACACACGCACCACATCACCAATACAATAACAATATAGTCAATCAATACAATTCAAATCTAGGATGCATCCATACGCCCCCTACAATACAATAATGGCCAATACAATATATCTGAAGCGCGCAATAATCAATACAATAATGGGGACGGTGTGGAACATCACTCATCCACACTGGAGTCATGCCATTGGTGCATCAATGACACGGACATGGAACCCCCATGCCTAGTTAATGGCTCGGGTATCAACTGACATGTCAAGGTATACAGTATGGAGGTCAATCAATATCAAGGTTCAACATTAGCATTTCACAATTCAATAAAAATAGTCCAATATCAGTGGTTCAATATCAAGGCCCAATATCAAAGAGTCAATAACAAAGGTCCAATAGCTATGATTCAATAGCAGATGGTCAATATCAAAAGAATCAATATCAAAGGAATCAATATCAAAGGTCAATAGCAATAGCAAGAGATAAATGAGTTCATGAGAAACCTTATGAGAAGGTCAGAATATCTGTACCTTATTCGAAGCAAATCAACAATGAAAGCAAAACCAAGAAATGAGATCAATTCCGTCGCCCGGAACCTATATGAATTAGATAACGCTCCATAAGAAACAGATTACTCGTTTTAGACGGCTTTCCATTTTTAGCAGGTTTCTACTTTTAGTAATCTTTCCATTTTAAGTAACTTTCTATTTTAGGTAACTTTCCTTAATTAATAAGTTTCCGTATTTAGTAAGTTTAGCCAATTAGGATGCATTTTAGAGACATATTAGATTGACTCCATATGTACAATTTAAAGACCATGCGTATGGCTGTTTTACAAGCAAGTTAGGGACTAGGTTCATGCATTAATATAACATATACATATAGGTTTTATTCAAGGTTTAATTTGGTTTGATGCTAGATATATCATGGTTCAAGTCATGCTAAGGTGGTTTCAAAAAGTGACCAGATTTCATGCACTAATACAACATATGTATGTAGGTTATATTATCCATGAGTGCTAATATTTTATGTGCCCATTTAGTAAAAAAAAGGGCATACGCATGGCTATCTCCAAAACAGATTCAAGGGACCCAAAATTAACGTACCTTACTCGACATATACATATGGTTTAAGTACTGTTTTATGTAGAAAAATATTAGATACGACTAGGCTCTTTTAACATCTTAAGTAACACGTTATATGCACAAAAGGCATGCGTAGGGTGCCCTTACACCACGACCAGAAAGTGGAACAATATCAGGTTCGTTATGTTTATATCGACATGCATAGGCCTTGGTTTTCATGACTTTATATAACACTTATATTAGGTTTATTATTTCATGAGTAGGCAAATAAACGTGACACAGTTTTAGTGCAAAAGCATGCGCATGGTACCCGAATAACCCACGACCAGAATCACTAGACCACCAGGATTTGATAAGTGTATAGTTGACGTATATAGGCTTTGTTTTTCATGATTCTATGTAGTTAATACTAGGCTTCCCCACATTTAAGTTGTAATATATATAACATGATTTTCAGGTCCAAAAGTAGGCACATGGTATTACATACACACAACCAGATTCATGATGGAAAAGAAGGCGAGACGGAAGTCATAAGGTTACCTTGTAGCGTATGAAAAGAGGAAGGAAACAAGGATCAAAAACGAACAACCAAGCACCCCCTTTGTGCTTTCTAACCCACGACAGCAGCAGGTCCCTAGCCAAGGGCACGAACCAAGCAACCTTCGTATCAATACCCAATATTTCAGCAGATTAAGACCCCGTACAAACCTCCTTTGTGCCTCCTTGTGTGTCGAATGAAACAGAATGGAAGAGGGTGTTTTGGCATAACTTTTCTTTGGGGAAAACTAGGGTTTAGTGGTTTTTCTTGTAAATGAGATTAGTATGTATATATTGTGATAAGTAGGAGATAATTTAGGAATGGATTTTGGCCCCTTAGGCGTTTTTAGAACCGAACAAAGTGGGGATTAACAAGACCAAATCATCTCTTTTATCTACCTTCCAAAATAACTTGTACAATCTTTTTATTTTGATTTCTTAAATGGTATATACAACATTTATAATGTGTTATATTATTATTATAAGTTAATTATGAGTTAGTTATAGGTTTATAATTTTCAAGGTCTTGTGCAAATCAATTATCGTTAAGTGACCAACGATTTAACGATCTTGTTATATTTCGCGGGTTATTAGTTGAGGGTATTATAGTCTTTTAACGCATTAACGATTTTAGGGTTTTACAACTCTTCCCCTCTAAAAAAAAAATTTCGTCCTCGAAAATTGAAAACGAAAGAACAAATGAGGAAATACCAGATTGCAAAAGGAAATGAGGGTAACTTGCTCGCATCGATTCCTCGGTCTCCCAGGTAGCTTCACGCTCTGGGTGATTCTTCCAAAGAATCTTAACAAACGGAATTACTTTGTTTCTCATGACTCGATCTTGCCGATCCAAAATAGCATCGGGTTCTTCTGGCAAAGACATATCTGGCTGAATCTGATCCAAAGGATAGGAAACCACGTGCAACGGATGATAGTTGTATCCCCGCAGAAGAGATACATGGAAAACGTCGTGCACTTGCGATAGCTGCGGCGGAAGAGCCAAACGATAAGAAACCTCTCCGATGCGCTCGAGAATCTCAAACGGCCCAATAAAACAGGGCTGGGCTTCCCTTTAATCCCAAAACGTTTAACACCCCGAAAAGGCGACACTTTCAGAAATACTCGATCACCAACCTGAAACTCCAAATCACGACGATGTTTATCTGCATAACTCTTTTGCCGCGTACGAGCCTCCTTTAACTTTTCCTTAGCAACCGTTACTTTCTCATTAGTGATTTCAATAATCTCAGGCCCCTCAATCAAACGCTCACCTACTTCGTCCCAACAAATAAGTGCTCTACATTTCCTCCCATATAGCAGCTCATAGGGTGCAGCCTTGATGCTAGCATGCCAACTATTGTTGTAGGCAAACTCCACCAATCATAAATACTCATCCCAACTCCCGATCCACTCTAAAGCACATGCCCGCAACATGTCTTCCAATGTTTGGATGGTCCTCTCCGACTGACCATCTGTCTGAGGATGAAACGCCGTACTGAACTTAAGACGAGTGCCCCAAGCCTTATGCAAGCTCTTCCAAAAACGAGACGTGAAACGAGGGTCTCTATCTGACACAATCGCTGTTGGGGTACCATGGAGTCGAATGATTTCTTGCTGAAAGATCTCGGCCAACTTACTAACACTATCTCCGGTACGGATGGGTAAGAAATGAGCAGACTTGGTTAGCCGATCAACGACCACCCAAATCGCATCATGTCTTTTACGGGTGAGAGGCAAACCGGTGACAAAATCCATAGAAATCTCTTCCCACTTCCAAGTAGGAATATCCAATGGCTGAAGTAGTCCACTAGCACGCTGATGTTCTATTTTGACCTGCTGACATGTCATACACTTAGAGACATACAAGGCCACATCCTGCTTCATGCCATTCCACCAGAAATGCTGCTTAAGATCTCGGTACATCTTAGTAGAACCCGGATGAATAGTGAATGGAGAACTGTGAGCTTGAACAACACCGTCTCACACAAATCGGGATCATTCTGAACACAAAGCCGGTCCCCAAACCATACCACACCAGAGCTATCAACCCGAAACTCCGATTGTTTCCCTTCCTCAATGTTCTGAACAATAGACCAAAGCTCACTGTCATCCTTCTGAGCTTCCTTGATCCGCAAAATGATGTTGGACTCCACCTTCATACTAGCCCAGTAACCTCCATAACCTCGTACACAAAACTCAACATCCAAAAGCTCTAAATCATGAAGAACCCTGGGCTCAATCTCCAAACTCGCAATCATACCCGACTTTCGGCTCAGCGCATCTGCAACCACATTAGCCTTACCCGGATGATACTGGATGTTCGTGTCATAATCTTTAAGGAGTTCTAACCACCTCCGTTGTCTCATATTGAGCTCCTTCTGTGTGAATATATACTTTAAACTTTTGTGGTCAGATAAAGATATCACCGACTCACCGTACAAGTAATGCCTCCAAATCTTTAAGGCAAAAACCACCGCAGCCAATTCTAAATCATGCGTAGGATAATTCTCCTCATACGATTTCAATTGCCTTGAAGCATAGGCGATTACCTTACCATGCTGCATCAACACACAACCCAAACCTTTCTTCGACGCGTCGCTATAAATCTGAAAACCTCCGGAACCCGATGGAAGTGTCAAAATAGGCGCAGTAACCAATCTCCGTTTCAACTCCTCGAAACTCTGTTCACGCTCCTCCGTCCATTCAAACTTTTCTCCTTTCCTCATCAATTGCGTCAAGGGTAACGCCAATCGAGAGAAACCCTCAACAAACCGACGGTGATAACCAGCAAGCCCCATAAAACTTCTAACCTCCGTCACGGTAGTAGGTCTCGGCCATTTGGTGATAGCCTCAACCTTAGATGTGTCCATCTTAATACCATCGGCCGACACAACGTGACCAAGGAAAGCAACTTGGTTCAACCAGAATTCACACTTAGAAAACTTGGCATACAACTTCTGCTGTCGAAGAGTCTCCAATACAATACTGAAGGTCTTTGCTCGTGTTCAGCCTTACTCTTAGAATACACAAGAATGTCATCAATGAAGACGATTACAAATTTATCGAGGTACTCGTGGAAAATCCGATTCATAAGATCCATGAAAACTGCAGGTGCATTAGTCAAACCAAACGGCATAACCAGAAACTCATAATGGCCATAACGAGTACGAAACGCGGTTTTAGGAACATCTTGCTCCTTCACACGTAATTGATGATAACCGGACCTCAGATCAATCTTAGAGAAGAATTTGGCACATTGCAATTGGTCAAACAAGTCGTCGATGCGCGGAAGGGGATAACGGTTATGAATAGTGATACGATTCAGCTCGCGGTAGTCAATACACAATCTCATACTCCCATCTTTCTTCTTAACAAATAACACAGGTGCGCCCCAAGGTGAAACACTGGGTCTAATAAAGCCGTTCTACAAAAGTTCTTGCAACTGTTCTTTCAACTCTTTCAATTCAATCGGTGCCATACGATAAGGAGATTTAGATATAGGTTCGGCACTAGGAATCAAATCAATGCCAAATTCAACTTCCCTAGCCGGAGGAATGCCAGGAAGTTCATCAGGAAAAATATCAAAGAATTCACGCACAACAGAGAGACTTTCAATAGTCGGAACTTCCAAAGAAGTATCTTTGATGGATGCAAGAAAGCCTTGGCAACCATGAGAAATGAAAGTGCGGGCTTTCATAGCCGAGATGATCTTAGCCGACTTGAGTGGTTGAGCACCATAGTATACAAAATCAGGATGATGAACATTACCGAAGATAACATTACGAGCATGACAATCAATGGTAGCCCTTTGCAAGGCCAAACAGTCCATACCCAATATAATATCAAAATCAGACATATCCAGAGGAAGTAGATTAGCCGAACGAATACTATCATCGAAACGTAGGGGTCAATTCACATATTCACGATCAATAAGTACATGATTTTTCATAGGGGTTGATATAGATAAGTGATTCATTAGTGGTTTTGAAGATAATTTGAGCTTCTTAGCAAAATTTACCGATATGATAGAATGTGTTGCGCCAGTATTTAACAAAACAAAAGCAGTATGATCACCAAAGTAAATAATGCCAGTAATGGTACATGACGCCTTGTCTGCCTGATCTCGAGTGACTGAATACACTCGTCCAGTGGTGGGAGGTGGTTTGAGGTAGTTCGATGGAGCAACCGATGCCTGTTTGGGGCAGTTCTTCACCTTATGATCTGTCTCCCCACAATGATAACAACCTCCGGTAAGCTTACGACAGACACCCGGGTGTGCATTACCACATGTAGCACACTTTGGAGGAGGAGGTAGCACCTGAAGTCCTCCTCTCGGGAAGAAGATGTTGCCGAGCGATCATGATAAGTGATGCGAGATGACTGATTCCGATGTCTTTGTCTCTGAAAGCTGCCACTTCGATTCCCGACGATCGTCACCCGATCTATCAAATCTTCGCTGAGTGCCTGCTTGTCTTGAGTCATAGCTACGGTCGTCGACCCCTAAACCCTGTCGGTCTTGACCCCGTGTCGGTCTTGACCCACGTTAATGCGGTCTTGACGACCCCTCTGATCGGAATTATGGTCCTGACGACCCCTGAAATCCTGCCCCCAGTTATGTCGACCCAGAGGATAAACCTTATCACCGTCCCTGCCCCTTTTGTTGAAACCCTGATCTGCATGTAGCAACTCAATGTTGCGGGCAGCGTCCGCAACCTGAACCACCTCAGTATGCTCGGTATTAATCAACCTGTCTAGAACCCACCTTTTCAAGTCCCATTTAAAGTGTCGAGCTTGCCTTCGTGCATCTCCTGCAGCAGCCCCCACGAAACCAGCTAACCTCATGAATCTCTGCATGTACTCGTGGGAAGTCTCCATGTCCAACTGATATATGTCGTTGTAGTCCCTTTCATACCGTTGCTGCTCTGATTCTGGAAAGTACTGTTTATAGAAGATGTCCCGAAAAGTGTTCCAGGTGCAAGTATCCAGAAAATTCTGTTCCTTAGACAAGAGATAGGCTTTCCACCAATTGAGGGCATCCCCCTCAAGTTTGAAAGTAGAAAGTCGGGTTTTCACCTCATCATCACAACCCAACACATTGAAAAACTTCTCCATGTGCGTAATCCAGTCTTCTGCCTCATTAGGTGAAGCCGAGCGAAAAGGATTGGTTTGAGTTTGTTAAAGCGCTCAATCCAGACATGGATGGGTGTAGGTGGGTTGGCACCCCCACCATAATTTCCGCCGGAGGAGCCAGTGCCATTTCGGACGTTATTTGTGATGGTAGCGACAATCTCGGGCATAGCAGTAGCCAGAGCACGGGCAATCAAAGCTTCAAAGTTGGGATGACCATCCCCGTTATCATCGCCGTTTCTTCGGGTATTCACCATCTGAACGATCATCAAAGGATTAGCAAAGGTCAGGAAATAAGATGAAGATCATGAATAGAAATGACGATAATGAAGCCTAGAATCTACCCAAACCTCACCAGTTAAAACTTAAGCTCTACGGGTCAACGCTTAGGGTCCATATGTCACAGGTCCTGACTACAAGTCGTAAACCTGGCGCTCTGATACCATAATTGTAACACCCCAACCCGATAAGGGTAAAAGTATCACATTTATGGTGCCAAATCAGAACAATACATATAAACCATGCAAGCGGAAGTCTTATAATAAATGTCAAAAGATAACAAGTCAACACGACTTGAACAGTACAAAAGTTCCAAAAGGTGTCCAAAGGAAAAGAAACGATACAAAGTCTAAGTCTCCAAAACAAATAACAATGGTAATCAAAGTCTAAGATGACTAAGGTCAATCCACACACGGCATCCTACTCTCAACCCCATGCAAAGCCCCAGCTCCTAGCTTAATAACCTGCCGCAGGAAAAGAAACGCGGCTGAGCTTAAAAAGCTCAGTGAACAGATATAACAACACAATAGCAATAATGAGGAACTGAAGCCAAGATAAATACGATAAGAAATGAAGTGAAACAATATAGAGTAGGGTAAAGGAAACAATGAAAGGGGGTCAGTTATCCACCACGAGCTAACAATACAATACAATACAATCAATAGTAGCAATAGCAGTCCAATATCCAATAATAACCATTGTATTCGGAGGGGTGACCTCGGAATACCAATACAATAGGAGGGGAGACCTCAAGTAGCCAGTGGAGTGATCAGCTCCCAATATGTGAGGGGGTGTAATGCACACACGCACCACATCACCAATACAATAACAATATAGTCAATCAATACAATACAAATCTAGGATGCATCCATACGCCCCCTGCAATACAATAATGGCCAATACAATATATCTGAAGCGCGCAATAATCAATACAATAATGGGGACGGTGTGGAACATCACTCATCCACACTGGAGTCATGCCATTGGTGCATCAATGACACAGACATGGAACCCCCATGCCTAGTTAATGGCTCGGGTATCAACTGACAGGTCAAGGTATATAGTATGGAGGTCAATCAATATCTAGGTTCAACATTAGCAGTTCACAATTCAATAACAATAGTCCAATATCAGTGGTTCAATATCAAGGCCCAATATCAAAGAGTCAATAACAAAGGTCCAATAGCAATGATTCAATAGCAGATGGTCAATATCAAAAGAATCAATATCAAAGGAATCAATATCAAAGGTCAATAGCAATAGCAAGAGATAAATGAGTTCATGAGAAACCTTATGAGAAGGTCAGAATATCTGTACCTTATTCGAAGCAAATCAACAATGAAAGCAAAACCAAGAAATGAGATCAATTCCGTCGCCCGGAACCTATATGAATTAGATAACACTCCATAAGAAACAGATTACTCGTTTTAGACGGCTTTCCATTTTTAGCAGGTTTCTACTTTTAGTTATCTTTCCATTTTAAGTAACTTTCTATTTTAGGTAACTTTCCTTAATTATTAAGTTTTCGTATTTAGTAAGTTTAGCCAATTAGGATGCATTTTAGAGACATATTAGATTGACTCCATATGTACAATTTAAAGACCATGCGTATGGTATCGTTTTACAAGCAAGTTAGGGACCGAGTTCATGCATTAATATAACATATACATATAGGTTTTATTCAAGGTTTAATTTGGTTTGATGCTAGATATATCATAGTTCAAGTCATGCGCAAGGTTGGTTTCAAAAAGTGACCAGATTTCATGCACTAATACAACATATGTATGTAGGTTATATTATCCATGAGTGCTAATATTTTATGTGCCCATTTAGTAACAAAAAGGGCATACGCATGGCTAACTCCAAAACAGATTCAAGGGACCCAAAATTAACGTACCTTACTCGACATATACATATGGTTTAAGTACTGTTTTATGTAGCAAAATATTAGATACGACTAGGCTCTTTTAACATCTTAAGTAACACGTTATATGCACAAAAGGCATGCTTAGGGTGCCCTTACACCACGCGACGAAAGTGGAACAATATCAGGTTCGTTATGTTTATATCGACATGCATAGGCCTTGGTTTTCATGACTTTATATAACACTTATATTAGGTTTATTATTTCATGAGTAGGCAAATAAACGTGACACAGTTTTAGTGCAAAAGCATGCGCATGGTACCCAAAAAACCCACAACCAGAATCACTAGACCACCAGGATTTGATAAGTGTATAGTCGACGTATATAGGCTTTGCTTTTCATGATTCTATGTAGTTAATACTAGGCTTCCCCACATTTAAGTTGTAATATATATAACATGATTTTCAGGTCCAAAAGTAGGCGCATGGTATTACATACACACAACCAGATTCATGATGGAAAAGAAGGCGAGACGGAAGTCATAAGGTTACCTTGTAGCGTATGAAAAGAGGAAGGAAACAAGGATCAAAAACGAACAACCAAGCACCCCCTTTGTGCTTTCTAACCCACGACAGCAGCAGGTCCCTAGCCAAGGGCACGAACCAAGCAACCTTCGTATCAATACCCAATATTTCAGCAGATTAAGACCCCGTACAAACCTCCTTTGTGCCTCCTTGTGTGTGGAATGAAACAGAATGGAAGAGGGTGTTTTTGCCGTAACTTTTCTTTGGGGAAAACTAGGGTTTAGTGGTTTTTCTTGTAAATGAGATTAGTATGTATATATTGTGATAAGTAGGAGATAATTTAGGAATGGATTTTGGTCCCTTAGGCGTTTTTAGAACCGAACAAAGTGGGGATTAACAAGACCAAATCATCTCTTTTATCTACCTTCCAAAATAACTTGTACAATCTTTTTATTTTGATTTCTTAAATGGTATATACAACATTTATAATGTGTTATATTATTATTATTATAAGTTAATTACGAGTTAGTTATATGTTTATAATTTTCAAGGTCTTGTGCAAATCAATTATCGTTAAGTGACCAACGATTTAACGATCTTGTTATATTTCGCGGGTTATTAGCTGAGGGTATTATAGTCTTTTAACGCATTAACGATTTTAGGGTTTTACATGTAGTGTACATGCATGGAAAGTAGACACGTATTTCTACAAAAGATTGGTCATCAAAGTAAAAATTTATTTAAAAAAAATATATTAAAAAAAAGAAAAAGAAAAAAACAAACCTAAGTCATCGATTGTGACAATTTGATCGTGTCTGGTCGTTGAAGAAAGAAAGCTGATGTAGCAAGCGGTGACCCAGGTCACTGTGGACAGCCTAACATACCAAGTAGAACAACCAATTGCATAATGCATGACTCTGACAATCCCCCGAAGCCTTTTGAGGGGTCAATACTTTTGCACGCAATCTCTGTTCTTATTTTAGTCATAGCGTACACCACATGTGACTTTAGGCATCTTCGAATTTTCAAAATGAACTAAAAGATCCGTACTACAATAGCTAATAAAAACATTTCAACTATTTAAAGCAAGTGTTTTTTTAATTGAATTTCCTTGGGTTGGTATGGTTTTTCCTTTTTTACTTGAATTTCCTTGGGTTGGTATAGTTTTTCCTTTTTTACTTTTCACCACCGTTCTTCCGAAGTGGACAATCCTCAAGGCTTACACACCTTTTGATCAAAATTATGGGAGGTGATTTGCACACTTCAAAATTTGATTGACACACTCAAAACCTTGCAGTAAACAGTTGTATATATATTACATGATGCTTTCTGTATTTGTACATTGGAGTGTGCCAATCAAATTTTGAAATGTGCAAATCATCTCTCCAAAACTATAGTGACCTTTTACAAGTGCAAGCAATCTAGTTTTCTTTCTTAAAAGCAATGATTATATAACAAACCAAGCAAGAGGCCAGTAAAAAGAGTTACAAAATGGGGAAATAGTTTTACGAGGGAAACCAGCCAGTCAATCCATTTTTAGTAGGAAGCTAATATAGCCCTAGCTGAAATCCAGGTAAACGAAAGAAGTTTGATGCTCTTGAAGATTAGCTCCTTCTTTGGTCATTAGGTTACGATGGCCACGCCGCCATTATGTAATCGCAAGAGGATTTTTTTTTATCACAATGTCAAAAGTTTATGAGTGGGTGAGTGACTGAAAGGTTGAGGTGTCTTTCAATGTTAATCACTAATAACAGTATCAAGACTTGAGACATGGATTCGAATTTTCCTTAGCAATCACACAATTGGCAGTAGTGTTTAGTGCTTATAGTTATGATGACTAAACAATTATTATAGGGCAACTCACATAAAAAAGTTATCACCTTTTAGATCAATTTATATTTTAGTTACTTAATTGTTTTTCTCAATTAAGATATCGAAGTTATTTTTTGTGCGATCTAAAATTTTGCCGACTTTTCAAAAAATATTATCAGTCATACTTTTATCCGAAGGGATTTTTAAATGTACAATAAATCAAATTAGTTAACCATTTTTAAATGCATTACACAAAACTAACTTCAATACATTAAATTTAGGAAACAAAAAGTTAAGTACCTAAAATTCGAATTAACTTAAATTGTGATACATTTTTGTGCAAGTTGCCCTCCATACAATCTCACTCTATTAATGAAGTATAGGTAATCAGGGTCTAAAATCGGACCGGACCGGACCGAAAGCTAAGTTGCCCCAAAACAATGTACCTTGGACCGGATCCGGTTCAACGGCCCGTTCCGGTCCAACGAAGCTTTTTGTGTAACACCAGACCGAAGTCCAAATATGAAGATAACTTCGGTTCGTGTTGTTGGTTCGGTTTGAGCAATGGTATACTGTTCTCAGCCCTATAATGGACCACTTATTTATGCTCATTTTATCTTGTAAAAGGTTGAATAAGAAATTATATACTTAGGTTGATCATTAGTGGAAAACTTGCAATAATATATATGGAGGTCTCGCAGTATTAATCAGTTAATTTACAAGCACTTCTAATAATCATTCTTTCATTTGGGATCATATAATTTGTGAAATCAGTGGTGATTTTAGAAAGCTCAAAAGCGGGTAACACACTAACACGGGATAACTGCCATAATGAAAAAATAAAATCATACGGAGTATAAAATAAACACAAAGTATATTTTCAAAGACAGCGTGAATAACTTGAATCTTGCTTATTGTGTTACAAGAGCGTCCATAATGGGTTGAGCGTGCTTAGCTCTCGAAGGCTTGGATGGTGGTCGGCCCTTATTACTTTGGCACATGCGACGCTGAGTAGCATAATATGGGTTCAAGGTTTAACTGTTAAAAGTATCATACAAGGAGATGATTAGATGTTTGAAAGAGAATTGAAAATAGTTGAGAACTAATAACCGAATTGTACCAGTGATACATAAAAAAGGTAAAAGTATATATACTACGAGTTGAATCATACAAGGACGCCATTTTCCATTTCTTTTGTCAATCTTTCTATTGTGAGGTTTGGTAGTCAAATACTAAAACGTATTAGTGTATTTTCTAATAATGTAGTAACAAACATCATCACCCTCGTGACGTATTTGTCAATACTGGGGTAGCTGAATAATAATAACTCCGCGGACAATACACCTAATTTTTAACTTATTAACACAAACCTAAGAATCTCCAATCCATTTCATCATTTTTACTTTAATACATTGTCACATCACAAAACAATATACATTGCCACTTCCGCATCTCAAATTTTACTCAAAACAGTCTAATGCATTGAACATCAGTTTAATAGTTTTCACATCATCATATTATTTTATTTACTTATAGCTTACTACTAGTACAAAACTTTTACATCAAATTAAGATACTTATAAACTTGCTTATATAAAAGAAAATAATATACAAACTATCAAAACATATTGCCTTTAGAAAAATTTATAAAGACATACTTGCCTAGTTTTACAACAATGTAACATTTGCCAAATTTCAAGAGTTTTAATCCATCAAAGTAAGTTACGTAGCACTGTTTCCTTCCCAAAATAAAAGTCCACATTTGATTTTTTTTTTTTTTTTCTTCAGATTTTGACCGTAATTATTTTTTTCGTGTTATATAATACTTGATGCAAAATATATAAATGGATTTGTTTTCAAATATATTTTCATTTGTATATTTTTCATCAAATATCATATAACACGAAAAAAAATAATTACAGTCGAAGTCAAAAAAAAATAATAATAAATAAATAAATAAATAAATAAATAAATAACCACTTTGAAATGGACTTATATTTTGGGACGAAGGAAGTATTAATTATTCAAAAGAAAAGGTAAGTTATCTAAATTACATTACAAAACATTTGGGACATTCTTAAAATAGAAGACTTAAGAAATAAAATTAAACACTTGCTTATAATGGCAAATTTTAATAAGTAAATCTATAATAATATGACAACTCTCATTTTTAGGTCATTATTTAAACTCGAACTTTTACTATTCATCTCCGAAAAAGTTATTATTCATCATCGTAGTTTCCACTATTAATTATTTTACGTAAATTAAATAAATAAATGTTTTTACACGATTTTATGCATGAAAAATATAACTGATACTTTCAACAATGGTTCTAATATATTTTTACACTCATTACAATGTTACATAAAAATTCAAAAATTATTTTACCTTAATTTTTAATTCATTTATTATATATATATTTTTAAATATATTTATTACGATAATTTAATCAATTACAAAACAAAACTTATTTTAAACACCCGATACTTACACAAAATATATTTTCATAATTTTTACAACTTTATTACATTCTATCTTGTTCCACTAAAATTTATTTCTAGCTAACTTAATACCTAAATAATTATATACTACATTGTATAACCTAAAAACTTAAGATATTTTTAGACAATGTTGTAAGAAACTCATACCCTCTTTTTTTTCCTTGTACGCCAACTACACCTTACCACTTTGACTTTTTTTCCCTAGCTTATTTTATATTAAAAAAGCCATACTTATTTCATCTATAAAAAGGATGAACTAGCTACTTATTTTTCACACCCATTTGACTAGTGAGGTTGGGCCAAGGGTGGAAACAAGGAAGAATAAAAATTAGTTTGATCGGTTTCAAGTGTCATTTGCTCCTTTACGGGTTATATATTCGCTATATGTATTTTTGGAGTCTTGGAATATTTGTTTGGGGTATATTGTTCTTAATCATATCACAAATCCATCATCTTCAAGTTGCTTATGAGTATTCACGGTCCCCTTTTTTTTAACTATTTCAAAATCATTTTGGGGTGAAATGCATGAATTATGCTTGAGCTAAATTTACTAACGTTTTATATTACTTATTGAACTCTCGTTTTACTGCTTATGCTTGTGAGTAATCACATCCTTTTTTTAATTATTTTAATCGTTTTGGGGTGGAATGCATGAATCATACTTAAATTAAATTGATTTCTATTTTATGAATATTATTAATTGAACTCTCGTTTCACTACTTGTGCTTGTGAGTATTCATGAACCCCCTTTTTAACTATTTTAATCATTTTAGAGTAGAATGCATGAACTATACTAAAACTATAATGTTTAAACTTATATGAGCTTAATAAACTTTTTTTCACTAATTATGCTCGTAAGTGAATTATACTTGAACTAAATTAACTACTATTTTATGAACTTGTTGAATCTTTTGACATATTAACATATTTTGAACCTTTTGAAATATTTTGAACTCTTTTGACTTGAATTGAACCTTTTGACATACTTTGAACTATTTTGACTTGATTTGAACCCTTTGACATATTTGAATCCTTTGACATATTTTGAACTCTTTTGACTTATCTTGACCTTATAACTTGTTTGAACTCTATAACTTGACTTGAACTTTTGAACTTAATTATGAACTCATGACTTGTTTGAATTAAGCCTCCTCCTAAGCAATATAAAGTCTCCCCCTGAGCAATGCAAAGCTCCCTCCAAGCAATACAAAGTCTCCCATGTTTGGTGTAGTGCAAAGTCTCCCCTGTTCGGAGCGTTCTTAATAAATCTCGCCTTATTGGTGGAGTGACATAAAGTCTCTCATGTTCGGAGCAACATAAAGTCTCCCATGTTCTCAGTAGTATAAAGTCTCCCATGTTCGGAGAAGTGCAAAGTCTCCCCTGTTCGGAGTGTTCTTGAATTATTATATACATAAGTGCTTTTATTATGAACTAATATGACATCGTGTTCTTGACCATAAACTGTACTACCTTTTACGCAATGGTTTGTGAAAATATAGGTTAAAAGTCTTGTATGGGCGGGATTTACAACTGAATGGTTTGATAGAGCCTTTGCCTTTTTCCATATGAAATTTCTCAAAAAGGATTTCATATTATATAAAACGCGTGTACTTACCAACTATTTTCATATTTGGCCTATTTTCTCATGCATTCCAGGTGACCGTCAGTAAATATTTTCATGAAGGCTTTTAGAAGTCTTCACATGTCATCGTTGTTGTTATCATATTTCAAGACACTATCTTTTGGAAAACTAAGTCTTATGTTTTATTGTTGTTGTTGGCATAAAACAATGTTGTAATAAAGTACTATTTTAATTAAATTTTAATGATGGTATTGTACTATACCTTGTTTGCTATGTATATTGATTTCGTCGCACCTCGCGTTTCCACCTTCGGCGGGGTGTGACAGATTGGTATCTGAGCCTAAGGTTATTGAGAATGCCGATTTTTCTAAAATAAAAATCGCAACTATAACCAAAATGACATTTCTTAAAACACCGAACGCCATACAAGTCGACTAGTCCAAGCACTGCATTGTTACTCCTAAATTATACATAGCATGTACACCTATCTCTAATTCATGAAGAATCATGCGATGAAGGGATTATTAGTCTCAGATCATGTTTGATCGGGTCTGAAGAGTCTAATCACCTGAAATTGCATTGGTCGTGTGCGTGTGCATTGCATGTTTTGTGCGTTCATATTTGTGCATTTTGCACTATAGTCAGTATGGGTGTTATTCGGGTTGACCCGGTCGGGTTCGGGTCAACTCGGGTCGGGTCAAATCGGGTCAATCCTTGAAAAACATACCCGAACCCGACCTTGTTTAGAACTCGGGTCAACTCGGGTCGGTTCAATTCCGGTTCGGGTCAATTCGGGTCGGGGTCAATTCGGGTTCGGGGTCAACCCGAGTATTTTACATTGTAAAAGTGTTGTTGAGCCGGATTAGTTGGGTTCGGGTCGTGTCAAGGCTAAAAAAACATACCCGAACCCGACCTTGTTTAGAACTCGGGTTGACCCGATTGACCCGAATATATTTTTGAACCCGATTGCCCCGACCCGAATTGACTCGGGTCGGGTCAGCCCGAATGACACCCCTAATATTCAGACATCCACTATTATCTTTAAGGGACGTGATTTGCACACTCTCTAAATTGATTGTCACACTCTAATTTAGAATGTGTTGACATTTATACCCTCGCAGGGTGAAAATGTGTAAAAGTGATGTGAGGGTCTAAATGTCAACACACTCTAGATTAGAGTGTGTCAATCAATTTGGAAAGTGTGCAAATCAACTCCTTATCTTTAAGCATGCCTTGATTTGTCATGTCTTGCCTTATTTGACCATATTATGCCTTTGTTTGTGCTTATTAGTCACTGTGCTTTGTCCTGGCTACATTATTTATAGCCTTCTCGCTAATCTAAGCCACCACTACTTGTTGATTTGGTTAGTGTAAGCAATTACAAAATCGAACCAATCTTTCAAAAGACCTCTTTCAAAAATGTTGAATTCTTCCTACTAAGAACTTCTTTTCTAGCTTGATCTAGGGACAGTTCTTGTTTGATTAGTTGCGAAAATCAAGATAAGAATCAAGTTGTTACTCAAACTGATTCAGTTTAATCTCGTGACAGTTCTTGCTTGATGAGTTGTGAGATTAAATTAGAATCGACTAGCTAAAGGTCTTTTGAGGGCTATATTCGAAATTTGGAAACTTTGCCTCATCAAATCTGACCACGAGAATGTATGTATGTAGAACGAACGAGATGAATACAAGGACTGAACTCATTTAACGGGTGGAGACTGTGACAATTCGTATTTTTAGGTCATTATTTAAACTCGAACTTTTACTATTCATCCCCGAAAAAGTTACTATTCATCCTCGTTGTTTCCACTATTCATTATTTTACGTAAATTAAATAAATAAACGCTTTTACACAATTTTATGTATGAACAATATATCCAATACTCCCAACAATGGTTCTAATATATTTTTACGCTCATTACAATATTACGAAAAAATTCCAAAATTATTTTACCTTAAATTTATAATTCATTTATTATATATATTTTTAAATATATATAATTAAGATAATTTAATTAATTACGAAACAAAACTTATTTTAAACACCCGATACTTACACAAAATATATTTCCATAATTTTTACATATTTATTACATTTTATTTTGTTCCACTAAAATTTATTTCTAGCTAAATTAATACCTAAATAATTATATAAATACATTTTATAACTTGTAAACTAAAGATATTTTTAGACAATGTTGTAAGAAACCCATACTTTTTTCTTTTTTTTTCTTCTTCTTTTTCTTGTATGCCAACTACACTTTACCACTTTGACTTTTTTTCCTAGCTTATTAATGAGCACATGTACCTAGCTTATTTTATATTAAGAAAGCCATACTTATTTCATCTATAAAAAGGAGGAACTAGCTACTTATTTTTCACATATACAAAACACAAAAACACAACCATTTGACTAGTGAGGTTCGGCTAAGGGTGGCAACAAGGAAGAAGAAAAATTAGTTTGATCGGTTTCAAGTGTCATTTGATCTTTTACGTGTTATATATTCGCTATATGTAATTTTGGAGTCTTGAAATATTTGTTTGGGGTATATTGTTCTTGATCATATCACAAAATCCATCATCTTCAAGCATATTCATGGTCCCCTTTTTTTAACTATTTTAAAATCATTTTAGGGTGGAACGCATGAATTATGCTAGAACTAAATTAACTAATGTTTTATAATACTTATTGAACTCTCGTTTCACTACTTATGCTTGTGAGTAATCACATGCCCTTTTTAATTGTGTTAATCATTTTGGGTTGGAATGCATGAATCATAGTTAAACTAAATTGATTTCTATTTTATGAACATTATTAATTGAACTCTCGTTTCACTACTTGTGCTTGTTAGTATTCACGAAACCCCTTTTTAACTATTTTAATTATTTTGGGGTGTAATGCATGAACTATACTTAAACTATAATGTTTACGCTTATATGAACTTAAATTACTTTTGTTTCACTAATTATGCTTGTAAGTGAATTATACTTGAACTAAATTAACTACTACTTTATAAACTTATTGAATTTATTGACATATTAACATATTTTGAATCTTTTGACATATTTTGAACTCTTTTGACTTGAATTGAATCTTTTATGTAAGACTCATTTTATGTAATTCATTCATTTATGTTTGCTGATGTTCAAATATTGAGTATAAAAAATAACTCTATAGCCGATGGATGCTTTGCGTATTAAATTTATATGTAAATAGCAGGGTATCCGTGTGTTGCAGTGGCAGGTACCTCGCAATTAAAATATTTAGTGATTTTTTTTAGTTCTATATTTTACGATACAATAGATCGGATGACGACAGTTTTAGTTTTGAATTATTTTATGCAATAGCAATATTTTTCATATAAAAACTGTAGATTATCCACGTGATGTTGTGACAATACTGAGCAATGCAAAGTCTCCCCTGTTCGGAGCGTTCTTAAAAAATCTCGCCTTATTGGTGGAGTGACATAAAAGCTCTCATGTTCAGAGCAGCATAAAGTCTCCCATGTTCAGAGCAGTATAAAGTCTCCCATGTTCGAAGCGTTCTTGAATTATTATATAAATAAGTGCTTATATTATGAACTAATAGGACATCGTGTGCTTGATCATAAACTGTACTACCTTTTACGCAATGGTTTGTGAAAACATAGGTTACAATTTTTGTATAGGCGGGATTTATAACTGAATGGTTTGACAGAGGCTTTTTCTTTTGCCATATGAACTTTCTCAAAACGGATTTCATATTATATAAAACACGTGTACTCACCAACTATTTTCATGGTAGACCTGTTTTCTCATGTATTTCAGGTTATCGTCAGTAAGTATTTACATGAAGGCTTTTAAAAGTCTTCGCACGTCACCGTTGTTGTTATCATATTTCAAGACACTATCTTTTGAAAAACTTAGCATTATATTTTATTGTCGTTGTTGGCATAAAAACAATGTTGTTGTAAAGTACTATTTTAATTAAATTTTAATGATGGTATTGTACTGTATCTCTTTTGCGATGTATATTGATTTCGTCACACCTCTTATTTCCACCTTCGGCGGGGTGTGACAAATAGTATTGGTTGCAACACTTTAAAACACTTTTTATAGAAATGTTAAAAAAAACAAAGTAATTTAATATGTAAACACACAAAGCTTCATATAATTTTTAATAATAAAACACACAAAGCTTCATATAATTTATATGTAAACAAGTTGATAGTACATATGGTTTTAAAAAATGGACCAGACCAACGGGTTCAATCAAGAACCGGAGTCACCACCTGTTCGGCTAGCCCATAAAAGTCGTCCGAAAACGATATTATTATATTACAATGTTCAAAAAATATTATTAAATCGTAAGAGTGCCTCGAGAACCAAAATATACACCTTTTATAAATTTTTTGATAAAACTTACCGTAAAAATTAAAAATTTTGTTTTATAAAAGTCAGACAATTTTTTAAAAGTAAATGATGCAAAAAGATTTAACATATACACCTTTTATAAGTGCTAATTATATATTTAATATTTATTATATATATTTGTATATGAATTATGTTATACTCTTTAAAGTAACTAGCATCACCTTTTTTTTTTTTTTTTTTTTTAAATACTCTTTTACTTGTATCATCTATCTATGTGGGATAAATATAACAAACATTGTTTTTAGAGAAAAAATTTTCTTGTATAATTTAAATGATTTTTAAAATTCGCTATGATGTTATTATTTAATGATAATTTGCGACTATCGGCCATTATAAACTACTTTAACCTCATACCTCTACAATATATCAACTAACAACTCAGTATTGTCACAACATCACGTGGATAATCTACAGCTTTTATATGAAAAATATTGCTATTGCATAAAATAATTCAAAACTAAAACTGTCGTCATCCGATCTATTGTATCGTAAAATATAGAACTAAAAAAAATCACTAAATATTTTAATTGCGTGGTACCCGCCACTGCAACACACGGATACCCCGCTATTTACATATAAATTTAATACGCAAAGCATCCATCGGCTGTAGAGTTATTTTTTATACTCAATATTTGAACATCAGCAAACATAAATGAATGAATTACATAAAATGAGTCTTGCAAAAATGAGTTTTGCAGGGCCGATTAATCGGTACTTATGCACTAATCGGCCACTAACCTTTTAAATTTGTGTAAATTGGTAAACAAATTGACCATGATCAATGGCGGTTAACAGTGGTCAAACTTGCCGAAAATCTGTAAATTTTGCCAGTAATACCCAAAATTCGTTGTGAACTTATTTTAATCACTTATTGTCTTTTTTTTTACTTGCCTGAAAAACTTAAAACTCGTCGTACATACCCAAAACCTGCTGAAAATACCAATCTGATTCATAACGATTAATCTCGGCTAGACCGATTACAAACTATAATAGATCAACCAAGCGACTACCGATATTACCTTGCATAAAATAATGGAAAGAACTATGGACCAATAACAATAGTCGAAAGAGGGTTGAATAGTAAGGAGCGCCATTTTGACGTTAGTATAGTTGGCTCTCTTTTTCTTTTTTGAACGGCAAGTTAGTACAATACTATAGTTAGTGATTCGATTCCACAGTAATTACCCAGAAGGTAGCCCCTACCAGCCTCAGCGACGCATTTATAGGGCAGAACCACCACATATCCCACCTAGGAGGAAAACCCTCGACGAAGAAACTCGAACCTGAGATCTCTCGCACGTGGTAACACCTCCTAATTAACTCTGCTAGACAGAAGTTGCCTGTATAGTCGACTCTTTTACAATGCATTCAACATAAGTCTAGTCACCAACTTTTTCCTATCGGACTTCTCCAAGCGGAGCATTGAGGATGCCTTATGTTACGGTCCCATATGTGATTCCACTCTCTTTACAAAAGAAAAATAAATTTATGCATCAGTTGACTCGTCAATACGGCATTCTATGTTGACTCATTACTTTAATTTAACGCGTCGGTATTTCAAATGAAAAACTCTACCTTCGGTGATTGGTCTAAAAGATGAACTTCTTTTTCCATCTTTTTTCTTTATTATAGTTTTTAGACTTTTGGCCTACTAATCCTTCATGTTTGAACTCATCGTCACATAAATTCAAATATGGTAAAAACTTTTCTTTTTTCAGGAAGTTGGCATGGCCAATTCAATATGATTTCCACCTAACAGGAATTGAACCAGAGACCTCACACATTTAGTGATGTTAGTAACAAGTTTTTTGACACTAGATCGCCTTTTGAATGACTAACGACAAACTTCTTTCTCAACTTTCTTTTTTCTTTTTAATAAAGATAAATATTTGTGTCGACATAATCTAACATCTTATGATCTTAATATCATTTGAACTATGACATGAATTCACGGTATTTTAGTTGATGAGATTAAGGGCATGTTTGGACGGAGCTTTTTAATGTTTTTTAGAAGTGTAAGTTTTTTGTTTTAAAACAAGCTCCTCCAAAAGAACAAGTCTTTTTTTCCCCCACAAACTTCAAGCTTTTATATTATACATGTATTTTCTAAACAAAAAAGCTAAGAAATGAAATTTTTTTAATTTTTGAGAGCTATTTAAGCTTAAAATTACTAAATTGTCATTTTTTTTAACTAACATTGGAATACATACTCCTCTTTTTTTTTATTGCTAAACATAACTTCCCTTTTCATCTCCTAGCTAACATACCAACATAGTGTATATTATATTCTATATCTAGTTTGTTTTATTTTGTTAAGAACAAATATGCTTACAAATTAAACTTGCAACATGTATTTTTTCGAGAATATTTTAATAACATACTCTTATTTTGATGCATACTAAAAGATTATTCCTCATCATTCAAATCATTTGATCTAATGGACAAAATCAAACATTAAAAAACATTAACTTTCACGTCTTTCACCCCATCTTTTTTCATTAAAAGTTAATGCTCACTTTCACCTCTCTTTTCAATATATTGCATATTTCAAAAATCATAAACTGTTAACCTTCAAAACTATATCATCGTGACGAGCATATAATTATCACTCAATAGAGGGGCACTTCAGATACTTTCGACAAACTTTTTTTTTTTCGGTGCAGTATTTTGCTTGATATATCACTTGTAATAAAACACTAATAGGTAAGTTCGAACACTCAACATATACTTTCAGAAACGGATATAAATATTTTTGTCCTGGCTACATTATTTATAGCCTTCTCGCTAATCTAAGCCACCACTATTTGTTGATTTGGTTAGTGTAAGCAATTACAAAATCGAACCAATCTTTCAAAAGACCTCCTTCAAAGATGTTTATTTTTTTTTTACAGACAACTTCTTTTCTAGCTTGATCTAGCGACAGTTCTTGTTTGATTAGTTGCGAAATTCAAGATAAGAATCAAGTTGTTACTCAAACTGATTCAGTTTAATCTCGTGACAGTTCTTGTTTGATGAGTTGTGAGATTAAATTAGAATCGACTAGCTAAAGGTCTTTTGAGGGCTATATTTGAAATTTGGAAAGTTTGCCTCAACAAATCTGACCACGAGAATGTATGTATGTAGAACGAACGAGATGAATTCAGGGACTGAACTCTTTTAACGGGTGGAGACTGTGACAACTCGTATTTTTAGGTCATTATTTAAACTCGAACTTTTACTATTCATCCCCGAAAAAGTTACTATTCATCCTCGTTGTTTCCACTATTCATTATTTTACGTAAATTAAACAAATAAACAATTTTACATGATTTTATGTACGAACAATATACCCGATACTCCCAACAATGGTTCTAATATATTTTTACGCTCATTACAATATTACGAAAAGATTCCAAAATTATTTTACCTTTAATTTATAATTCATTTATTATATATATTTTTAAATATATATAATTAAGATAATTTAATTAATTACGAAACAAAACTTATTTTAAACACCCGATACTTACACAAAATATATTTCCATAATTTTTACATATTTATTACATTCTATTTTGTTCCACTAAAATTTATTTCTAGCTAACATAATATCTAAATAATTATACAAATACATTTTATAACCTGTAAACTAAATATATTTTTAGACAATGTTGTAAGAAACCCATACATTTTTTTTCTTGTATGCCAACTACACTTTACCTCTTTGACTTTTTTTCCTAGCTTATTAATGAGCACATGTACCTAGCTTATTTTATATTAAGAAAGCCATACTTATTTCATCTATAAAAAGGAGGAACTAGCTACTTATTTTTCACATATACAAAACACAAAAACACAACCATTTGACTAGTGAGGTTCGGCTAAGGGTGGCAACAAGGAAGAAGAAAAATTAGTTTGATCGGTTTCAAGTGTCATTTGATCTTTTACGTGTTATATATTCGCTATATGTAATTTTGGAGTCTTGAAATATTTGTTTTGGGTATATTGTTCTTGATCATATCACAAAATCCATCATCTTCAAGCATATTCATGGTCCCCTTTTTTTAACTATTTTAAAATCATTTTAGGGTGGAACGCATGAATTATGCTTGAACTAAATTAACTAATGTTTTATATTACTTATTGAACTCTCGTTTCACTACTTATGCTTGTGAGTAATCACATGCCCTTTTTAATTGTGTTAATCATTTTGGGGTGGAATGCATGAATCATAGTTAAACTAAATTGATTTCTATTTTATGAACATTATTAATTGAACTCTCGTTTCACTACTTGTGCTTGTTAGTATTCACGAAACCCCTTTTTAACTATTTTAATTATTTTTGGGTGTAATGCATGAACTATACTTCAACTATAATATTTACACGTATATGAACTTAAATAACTTTTGTTTCACTAATTATGCTTGTAAGTGAATTATACTTGAACTAAATTAACTACTACTTTATAAACTTATTGAATTTTTTGACATATCAACATATTTTGAATCTTTTGACATATTTTGAAGTCTTTTGACTTGAATTGAATCTTTTGACATATTTTAAACTCTTTTGACTTGATTTGAACCCTTTGACATATTTTGACCATTTGACATATTTTGAACGCTTTTGACTTGTCTTGACCTTATAACTTGTTTGAACTCTATAACTTGACTTGAACTCTTGAACTTAATTATGAACTCATGACTTGTTTGAACTAAGTCTTCCCATGATCAGTACAAAGTCTCCCCCTGTGCATAACAAAGTCTCCCCCCTAAGCAATGCAAAGTCTCCCTCTGAGCAATGCAAAGTCTCCCCTGTTCGGAGCGTTCTTAATAAATCTCGCCTTATTGGTGGAGTGACATAAAGTCTCTTATGCTCAGAGCAGCATAAAGTCTCCCATGTTCGGAGCAGTATAAAGTCTCCCATGTTCGGAGCAGTGCAAAGTCTCCCCTGTTCGAAGCGTTCTTGAATTATTATATGAATAAATGCTTATATTATGAACTAATAGGACATCGTGTGCTTGACCATAAACTGTACTACCTTTTACGCAATGGTTTGTGAAAACATAGGTTACAATTCTTGTATAGGCGGGATTTATAACTGAATGGTTTGACAGAGGCGTTTCCTTTTGCCATATTAACTTTCTCAAAACGGATTTCATATTATATAAAACACGTGTACTCACCAACTATTTTCATGGTAGACCTCTTTTCTCATGTATTTTAGGTTATCGTCAGTAAGTATTTTCATGAAGGCTTTTAGAAGTCTTCGCACGTCATCGTTGTTGTTATCATATTTCAAGACACTATCTTTTGAAAAACTTAGCATTATATTTTATTGTCGTTGTTGGCATAAAAACAAAGTTGTAGTAAAGTACTATTTTAATTAAATTTTAATGATGGTATTGTACTATATCTCTTTTGCGATGTATATTGATTTCGTCGCACCTCGCATTTCCACCTTCGGCGGGGTGTGACAAATAGTATTGGTTGCAACACTTTAAAACACTTTTCATTGAAATGTTTAAAAAAAACAAAGTAATTTAATATAAGAAAAAAAAAGTCTAACAAAAATTACCTCATAAATGTTATTTTTAAAACACCCTTTATATGAAAAATACTTGTTATTATACATATTGTATAAACTAATAAAACAGCAAAGTTTCATACAATTTATATGTAAACAAGTTGATGGTACATATGGTTTTAAAAAATGGACCAGACCAACGGGTTCAATCAAGAACCGGAGTCACCACCAGTTCGGCTAGCCCATAAAAGTCGTCCGAAAATGATATTATTAAATTACAATGTTCAAAAATTATTATTAAATCGTAAGAGTGCCTCGAGAACCA
The DNA here is from genome assembly GCA_910596185.1 of Chrysanthemum makinoi. Taxonomy (NCBI): domain Eukaryota; kingdom Viridiplantae; phylum Streptophyta; class Magnoliopsida; order Asterales; family Asteraceae; genus Chrysanthemum; species Chrysanthemum makinoi. The sequence continues at coordinate 112,719,666 of OU343218.1, forward strand.
AAATATACACCTTTTATAATTTTTTTGATAAAACTTACCGTAAAAATTAAAAATTTTGTTTTATAAAAGTCAGACAATTTTTTAAAAGTAAATGATGCAAAAAGATTTAACATATACACCTTTTATAAGTGCTAATTATATATTTAATATTTATTATATATATTTGTATATGAATTATGTTATACTCTTTAAAGTAACTAGCATCACCTTTTTTCTTTTTTTTTAAATACTCTTTTACTTGTATCATCTATTTATGTGGGATAAATATAACAAACATTGTTTTCAGAGAACTAAATTTTCTTGTATAATTTAAGTGATTTTTAAATTCGCTATGATGTTATTATTTAATGATAATTTGCGACTATCGGCCATTATAAACTACTTTAACCTCATACCTTTACATTATATCAACTAACAACTCACTATTGTCACAACATCACGTGGATAATCTACAGCTTTTATATGAAAAATATTGCTATTGCATAAAATAATTCAAAACTAAAACTGTCGTCATCCGATCTATTGTATCGTAAAATATAGAACTAAAAAAAATCACTAAATATTTTAATTGCGTGGTTCGCCATGCAACACACGATACCCGCTATTACATATAAATTTAATACGCAAAGCATCCATCGGCTGTAGAGTTATTTTTTATACTCAATATTTGAACATCAGCAAACATAAATGAATGAATTACATAAAATGAGTCTTGCAAAAATGAGTTTTGCAGGGCCGATTAATCGGTACTTATGCACTAATCGGCCACTAACCTTTTAAATTTGTGTAAATTGGTAAACAAATTGACCATGATCAATGGCGGTTAAGTTAAAGTGTCAAACTTTGTAAATTCAGAATTTTGCCAGAATACCCAAAATTCGTTGTGAACTTATTTTAATCACTTATTGTTTTTTTTACTTGCACTGAAAAACTTAAAACTCGTCGACATACCCAAAAAACTCTGAAAATGCCAATCTGATTCATAACGATTAATCTCAGCTAGACCAATTACAAACTATAATAGATCAACCAAGCGACTACCGATATTACCTTGCATAAAATAATGGAAAGAAATATGGACCAATAACAATAGTCGAAAGAGGGTTGAATAGTGAGCCATTTTGACGTTAGTATAGTTGGCTCTTTTTCTTTTTTTTGAAGAAGTTAGTACAATACTATAGTTAGTGATTCGATTCCACAGTAATTCGAAGGTAGCCCTCATCTAGCGACGCATTTATAGGGCAAAACCACCACATATCCCACCTAGGAGGAAAACCCTTGACGAAGAAACTCGAACCTGAGATCTCTCGCACGTGGTAACACCTCCTAATTAATGCTGCTAGACAGAAGTTGCCTCAGATAGTCGACTTTTACAATGCATTCAACATAAGTCTCACCAACTTTTTCCTATCGAATTCTCCGCGGAGCATTGAGGATGCCTTATGTTACGGTCCCATATGTGATTCCACTCTCTTTACAAAAGAAAAATAAATTTATGCATCACGACTACGTCGTCAATATTCTATGTTGACTCATTACTTTAATTTAACGCGTCGGTATTTCAAATGAAAAACTCTACCTTCGGTGATTGGTCTAAAAGATGAACTTCTTTTTCCATCTTTTTTCTTTATTATAGTTTTTAGACTTTTGGCCTACTAATCCTTCACGTTTGAACTCATCGTCACATAAATTCAAATATGGTAAAAACTTTTCTTTTTTCAGGAAGTTGGCATGGCCAATTCAGTATGATTTCCAGCTAACAGGAATTGAACCAGAGACCTCACACATTTATTGATGTTAGTAACAAGTTTTTGGCCACTAGATCGCCTTTTGAACGACTAACGACAAACTTCTTTCTCAACTTTCTTTTTTCTTTTTAATAAAGATAAATATTTGTGTCGACATAATCTAACATCTTATGATCTTAATATCATTTGAACTATGACATGAATTCATGGTATTTTAGTTGATGAGATTAAGGGCATGTTTGGACGGAGCTTTTTAAAGTTTTTTAGAAGTGTAAGTTTTTTGTTTTAAAACAAGCTCCTTCAGAAGAATAAGTCTTTTTTTCCCCACAAACTTCAAGCTTTTATATTATACATGTAGTTTCTAAACAAAAAAAAGGTAACAAATGAAATTTTTTAAATTTTTGAGAGCTATTTAAGCTTAAAATTACTAAATTGTCATTTTTTAAACTAACATAGGACTACATATTCCTCTTTTTTTTATTGCTAAACATAACTTCCCTTTTCATCTCCTAGCTAACATACCAACATAGTGTATATTATATTCTATATCTAGTTTGTTTTATTTTGTTAAGAACAAATATGCTTACAAATTAAACTTGCAACATGTATTTTTTCGAGAATATTTTAATTACATACTCTTATTTTGATGCATACTAAAAGATTAATCCTCATCATTCAAATCATTTGATCTAATGGACAAAATCAAACATTAAAAAACATTAACTTTCACGTCTTCCACCCCATCTTTTTTCATTAAAAGTTAATGCTCACTTTCACCTCTCTTTTCTATATATTGCATATTTCAAAAATCATAAACTGTTAACCTTCAAAACTATATCATCGTGACGAGCATTTAATTATCACTCAATAGAGGGGCACTTCAGATACTTTCGACAAACTTTTTTTTCGGTGCAGTATTTTGCTTGATATATCACTTGTAATAAAACACTAATAGGTAAGTTCGAACACTCAACATACTTTCGTAAAACGGATATAAATATTTTTTGTAGAACTCCAAATGGCTAATAATTTTTGGCATTGAAAAATACGCATCCTTAGCTTTCCAACCATGTATCAAACTTTGTTTTTGAACCACTAAATCAACATAGTTTATTCATAAAAGTTGGGTGTTCGAACTTATAGATTAATGTTATATTACAAGTGACATATCAAGCAAATTATTTGGAGGTTCAAAAACTATGTGTGATACACAGAATAATTTTTTTGATAGTTAAATCCGATTGATTTATCACATGTGATATAACATTAATCTGTAAGTTTGAACACTCAATATCATGTCGTGAAAAGAGCATAAGTATTTGTGTAAAACTTAAAATGTTTAATCTTTTTTAGCATTAAAAATGATACATTTTTTGTTTTCCAATCATATATCAAACATAATTCAAAACATTAAAATCATAATTTGTAAGGTTCTAGTTAATAATCCATCAATTGCAAGGACCAATGAACGTGAGAAGGAGCATATCAAGATTGGGCGCGAGAAAACAATGACGCAAAGTAAGAAGAGAAAGAAGGGTTCCAGTATATGTGGAAAGAATGATCATAACAAACGTACTTGTCCAAACAAGGAAAAACTTGCTAGCTTATATTTCGTCGGCGGTGGTGACAAAGGCGGCTCTACCGAAGACAGAGCTGCTGCCGTCGAAATATGAATGTACTGTTTGAATTTTATTTTTTATTTTTTATTTTTGATTTATATCCAGCGATAATATAATAGCTGAAATTTATATGTTCAATAGATGGTTTAAATTTGTATGAGGATTTTGTGACTTTTGGGAATATTTGACATTTATCACTTGTGATAAAGCATCAAAACGATCAAATTTTTACATCACTTATGAGGTTTTATGAGTATACTGTTATATTTCACTTGTGATATCACTTGTGATATCAGCCACTATAACCCATGGAATATCCCACGTTGTCATGGGCATAAGCAAAAGAACAATGGGTTTAGGGTTTTGGGTCTTTTAGAGTTTAGGGTTTAGGGTTTTTGAGGGTTTAGGGGTTTTAGGGTTTAGTTTTTGTTAGGGGTTAGTTTATCGGTTAGGGGTTTTTGGGTTTTTACGATTTAGGGTTTAGGTATATATCACTTGTGATATTATACCACCATTGATCATATCACTTTTTAGTTGTGATATTAAACCAAGTGGTTAGGGGTTTAGGGTTTAGGTATATATCACTTGTGATATTATACCTTATGGTTAAGGGTTTAGGGGTTTTTGCATGTGGTTTAGTGCTTAGGGGTTTAGTGGTTAGGGATTTAGGGTTCTTTGTATAGGGTTTAGGGTGTAGGTGTATATCACTTGTGATATTAGACCATAACCATCTCCACTATTGATCATATCACTTTTCACTTGTGATATTATACCATCACTTCTCACTTATGATATTATACCTAGTGGTTAGGGGTTTAGACTTTAGGTGTATATCAATTGTGATACTATACCTAGTGGTTAGGGGTTATGGATTTTTGGTATAGGTTTAGTGGTATAACAATAATCTTTAAGTTTGAAAGCTTAATATATTGTCGTAAAATAATCACTAGTATTAGTAAAAAACTGCAAAAGATTATTCATCATATTTTACATTGAAAAATACACATTTTAAGCTTTCCAATCACACGTCAAACATAATATTTGAACCTCAAAATAAATAAGGTTATTTCATCGAAGTTGGTGAAAGTAGAAAAAAAAAGTTGATATTTATACTCGTTTGATATATCACTTGTGATATAATACTAATATGTAAGTTCGCAAAATAAACATGTTTTCGTAAAATAAGTATAAGTATTTGTATAAAACTCCATAAAATTCACCATTTTTTTGCATCTATGTCAGTATCTTATGTCTTTGTATCAAAAAATTTTGTTTTATGTCACACGTTACATATCAAACGTGCTCTAATATTAAAAAAAAAAATCATATATTTTTCAACTTCTACGAATAAACTGTAACGATTTAAAAGCTCAAAAACTATGTGTAATGGATTGTGAGTATATAAAATAACTCTTACTCATATTTTTCCATAATCATTCAAATTACATATCACTATATATATGCACTCATGATGTTCATTTTAATGAAGTAACCACTTAATGATACCTTCGATAATATGGAACAAATGTTATCAATGATTAATGGTTTTTTCTTTTTGTTTCAAATTATGCAAATGTCTTTTTAAGTCATTTTACACCTTACAAATACAACTACATCCACCTTACCAAATAACAACATAAATAAAAAGAATAACAACATGTAGCTATCATCATCATTTATCAATTATCAGCTTACAGTTACCAAGTTTCACAAAAACCGATTTACAATAGTTTTAGCCTAAGAAACGATCACCCGTACTAGTATATGGCTAGAACAAAAGCCCTTTATGATTACATAATTAACTCCTTTATTTGCTTCAATGTTTAGCTTGGTACATTGGCCGACCCGTAGATCTGGATCCATCCATAGACCTGACCTGATATCGTTTGTCCAAAAAGAAAAAAAGTAGGTTTTTAGTAGTAGTTCAGTATACATCTAGTATGACTCTATACTCTGAGGATGTTGGAAAAATAGTTTTGCAAAATGATTTTTTGCAAATTTTGGACACTATTTAATATATGTATATGTTATATATATTTATATTTCTTAGTAGCTTTGCGTTCTCCTCGACGAGAGCTTCGCAACGAGCTAAAGTATGTCCAAAATGGAGTTAATATGAATGAGATATCGTGTCTCAAAGTGGGACACGTGAGACACAAAATTTGGGAATATAAACACATCCCACATCGCCTAGAAAAGGAAGTGGGAGTGTGTTGATATAGAAATCTTGATATCAACCTTCAAAATGATTTGTTGGTTTTACTCCAACACCTATGTCTTGTAGCGAGAAGTCAGGTTTCGGATTTCGGGCCAAAATGGGTTGAAGCTTCGAACTCATGACAGCGCGACCATGGACCTGAATGCAGCTCCAAAACCTGGCCCTACGTGCGTATCTTTTTGCAATTGTTTCCATGTTTAAGATAAATTCCAGATTTTGTCCATTTATTTTTAGAACAAATTTTAACTTTGTGAACAAGTTATATAGAATCTGTTAAATAAATAAAAGATATTAAATCTGTTCAAGAATGAAACAGATTTATAAATATCGTGTATATTGAACAGAATATCTTGTCTTGGAGAACAAGATAGGTTTTCAATATATATAGAACTCATGTCTCATTCGGTTTTGAAAGATTCGGAAAAAACAAAAGCCTAACTCTATTATCGAATATTCGGCCTCTTCAATCGAAACACGAGCGGTGATTTTTCGGGCAAGTAAGTTTAGTCCGGTTGTGCAACAGGCAAATGCGTTATACCACAGGAAACAGTGGCGAATCTGTTTTAAAGTCGTATTCAATCTGAGCCTCGTACACCTCTTTCTTGCTTTCGTTAATTAAAGCTCTATAGTGTCGTCGTACGCTTCTACCCGTTGCTCGTTTTAATTCTTTGTTTTGTTTTACGTTAATTTATATACTATTATTCTAATCGATTTTATTAATTAAAAGTGTACAGTTTACTGTCTTAAAACATATTCGGTTTAACCGAATTTATTACACTTTGTTAAGAAATCGGATTAATTAATTTTATGATTTTATAAATGTTTTACGTGAAACCTTGTTGAGTTTCTTTGGAAATCAGTTTCTTTTAGCTTTTACATACGATTTGGCTAACGGATCTATAACGTTTTTTTTTTAAAAGCATTTTATTATCAGTTTTAACGAAACCAAGATAGAGTTTCTTAAGCTGATTTATTCGATCTATCAAAACCAAGCTAAAGTTTTGTTGAATCAGATCTGGTACAAGTAGATACCATTTAAAACAGTTTGTTTAACTGTTTGTGTTTGATTTTTCAAGATGACAAACACGAATACCCCTCCTATGAATACTCCACAGAATGGCGAATGCGCCGATTACCAAACCTGATTGCTAATCATCTTTGAGAAACGGAGAAATTCAATTGGCGAATTTTTCAAGAGGTGGCAGAAGATGTTTTTCTATCGACTACTTTGAACCTTGGCGGTTCTTAAAAAGAAACCCACCTAACGTGGAACCTCCTGAAGGTCAATCCTCTAATCAACAAATTTTTCAAGCCTTGGAAGCATGGAAACATTCGATTTTTGTGTCACATTATGTTCTGAATAGTTTGGTTGATTCTTTGTACACCGTACTGCAAGACCAAGGCCCAAAGAATTATGGGAGTCTTTGGAACGCAAGTACAAAGCGAGGATCTTTGGTACAAAGAAGTTGGTCTTTCGTTTTGGATTACAAGATGGATGATTCAAAGAATGTGATGAGTCGAGGTTCAAGATCTGCAGGTTTGCTACGACATTCATCTTTGAGGGAATGACTTTGAGTGAAACTTTCAAGTTGCTATTATTGAAAAGTTACCTCAAAATTTGGGTAGAATTCAAGAACTACCTGAAGCATAAGCGAAAGGAGATGAGTGTTGAAGACTTGGTTGTTCGTCTTCGTATTGAACAGGACAACAAGCGGCTCGAAAAAAACACGATATCACGCTGATTACGCAAAGGCAAATATGATTGAGCATGTTTCGTCATCTTCAAAGTCCAATGTCAAAGCTAAAGGCAAAGGAAAAGGAAAGAATGACAAGAAAGGCAAAGTGTCGATTACCTTGCTCCTAAAGCGCAATTGTGAAACGAAGTTCCAAGGGTGTGTTTCAATTGTGACCCGGCCAGTCACCGTCTTTAACTTGAAGATGCGAGCGGGTGACTACGCCGGAGCTAATATGGTGAATGAAGATGTGGACATGATTGCTATGGTGTCTGACGTCATTGCCATGATCTGAAGTTAACTGGTAGGTTCCAACACGAGGGAATGGTGGGTGGATCTGGGGCTACCCGTCATGTGTGTCTTGATAAGAGTATGTTTCACTCTTCGGGCGGTTGATAGTGGAAGAAGGCGTGCATGGGCAACTCGCAACTTTGAAATCAAGAGGCGAAGGAGATGTAATCTCGAAGATGACATCAGAAAGAGCTCAAGTTGACTAATGTCTTGTATGTTCGAGAGATTCAAGAATCTCTGTGTCCGTTGGTTTGTTGAACAAGTTTGGTTTTTGTCTTGTTTTTAGTCGATAAGTTTGTTCTTTCTAAGAATCAAGTGTATGTTGGTAGGATATGCCCCAGATGGTATGTTTAAACTCAATGTAATGGTTGTTAAGAATGCTATCAATAAAATGAATTCTTCGCTTACTGATTGAGTCTTCTAATGTGTGGCATGGCCGTCTTGGACATGTAAATTTTAATTCAATGCGACGTTTGATTAAATTTAATTGCATACCTAACTTCCATATTGACTCAAAATATAAATGTGAAACTTGTGTTGAAGCCAAACTTACAAGAGCATCTTTCAAATCGGTTGAACAAAAAACCGAACCACTTGATATGATACACACCGACATATGTGATTTGAAATCACTACCCACAAAAGGTGGCAATAAGTACTTTATCCGCGTTTATTGATGATTGTACAAAGTATTGCTATGTTTACTACTTGAAAAGTAAAGATGAAGCTATAGACAAGTTTGTTCTATACAAAAACGAGTTGAGAATCAACTTAGTAAGAAAATCAAGGTGGTCGAAGTGATAGAGGTGAATATGTCTCCATTCGTCGACCTATGCGAAACATGGAATTAGACACGAGTTCACTCGCTCCCTATTCACTCGCGAAACGGTATACTTGAAAGGAAGAACCGCATCTTGAAAGAAATGGTTAATGCCATGTTGATAAGTTACAGTCTAAGCCAGGGACATGGGGAAGCCATTCTAAAGGCTACTTATCTTTTAAATAAGATACCTCGTAAGGAAAAAGAAGAGACCCTATGAATTATGGGATGAAAGCCATCATATCGGTACTTACGGTGTGGGGTGTCTAGCAAAGGTAGTTATACTGACTCCCAAGGCCCAAAAGATGGACCTAAATGTGGATTGTATATTCATCAGATATGCTAAGAATAGCAGTGCTTATCGCTTCATCGTACATGATTCGAAAAATCCGGATATACAAAAGGGTACATTAATGGAATCAAGGAATGCTTCATTCTTTGAAACTATATTTCCTTGTTTAACGAAGGAAACGGGAAGTTCATCTAGAATAGATGAAGAAGTTGTCCAAGATAAGAGACAACGAGATGATAATGATCTCCAAGATGAGAGACAAGATCAAACTGAGGAAAAAGAGGTTGAACCTAGAAGAAGCAAAAGGGCAAGAACCGAGAAATCGTTTGGACCGATTTTGTTTCTTTTATGGTTGAAAACGAACCTACTTCATACCGAGAAGCAGTTACTTCCTCAGAAGGGCCTCAATGGAAAGAAGCCATTAAAAGAAAATAGATTCTTGGGAGCTGGTGGATTTACCTCCGGTTGTAAACCACTAGGCTATAAATGGATCTTCGAAGATGGCCGATGGCACCATTGACAAGTATAAAGCAAGATTAGTAATCAAAGGATTTAGACAACGAAGGTCTTGATTACTTTGATACATATTAGCACATTCTTGAATAACATCGATTAGGATGATACTTGCTATTGCGCAAGAAATTTGGAAGTTCACCAAATGGATGTGAAAGCGGCATTTCTAACGGAGATTTAGAAGAAGAGATTTACATGAATCAACCTGAGGGTTTCGTGGCTCCTGAACAAGAGAACAAAGTTTGTAGGCTTGTTAAGTCATTATATGGCTTAAAGCAAGCTCCCAAACAATGGCATCAAAAATTTGACCACGCCATGCTAGAGAGTGGATTCAAAATTAATGAATGCGACAAGTGTGTTTATGTCAAAGACACAAATGGTGGATATGTAATCTTGTGTTTATATGTTGATGATATGCTTATCGTTGGCGGTAACGACAAGATGATCAAATCTACTAAAGACATGTTGAAATCAAAGTTTGACATGAAAGATATGGGTTTGGTGATGTGATCCTTGGAATAAAGATCATCTGAACTTCGAATGGACTTGTGTTAAGTCAAGCATTATGTGGACAAAATTCTTAATACTCATAATGCGGGGAGTTCGGCCTAGCTAGAACTCAATTGACACGAAGGCATCTATCTAAAAATAAAGGCTTAGGTGTTGCCCAATTAGAGTATTCAAGAATTATTGGCATGTTAATGTACTTAATGCGGTACCATTTTGACTTAGCATATCGTTATGAGCTAAGTAGGTATACTAGTAACCCAAGCTATGCACATTGGCGCTATGACTAGGGTACTTCACTATTTGAGATACTGATCTGATTATGGTACGCATTATGATCGATATCCGTATTATCGAAGGATCAGATGATGCTAATTGGATATCTGACATAAAGGATTCTAGATCGACTAGTGGATATGTGTTTACACTAGGAGGAGCAGCTATATCTTGGAAGTCTTCAAGCAAACGTTATAGCTAAGTCCACGATGGAATCAAATTTATCGTTAGATAAATGCGAACAAGAGGCGGAATGGCTAAAATTCGTGTGAGGACATACCAAGGTGGCCTAAACCAATGCTGACCATTAGTATACAATGTGATAGTCAATCGGCAATTGGCAGAGCTCATAGCATAATGTATAATGGAAAGTCTAGACATATCCGTCGTCGACATAATTCGATCGTACAACTTTCTCCATGAGGTTATCTCAATTGACTATGAAGTCAAAGGATAACATGGGATCCGCTAGAAAAGCTTAAGAGAGTTAGTAAGTAAGTCGTCTAGAGGAATGGGACTAAAGCCCTTGAAGAATGAGTTTCTATGAAGGAAAACCTAACCGGTTATTTGAGATCCCAATCTGGGTTCAATAGGACAACCTAATCATAGAAATGTGGGGAAGTCCGCGTCAATGTGGAGTTACTAAATATTGTAACTTTCCTAGTCCATTCCTATAACAAATGTGACTTGTTGAAAGGTTAAACATATGGCTTTAATGATTCAGGATGAAATCATAAAGCATAATGATTCAAGATGAAATCACCAAACATATGTTTTTAATGATTCAAGATGAAATCACCTATGTGAGAGAGAAGTGGGTCGCTTCGAAGGGAAATGTGAGGGCGCAATTCCTAAGAGCTCTTGCAGAACCAGGCTAGTGTTCATGACCATAACGAACAATGAGGACTTGACATTGTCAAGGAGAGTCTTGTGTGAAGTGTAATGTCGTCTACGTAAATGGATGATGAGTTCAAGGACATCGCGTCTACTCGGATCTAGGAGACTAAGTGCATCTCACAAGGGAAGGTTCAAAGGGTTACACCTACCTATCCTATGTAAGACTTAACCACAAATTTCAAACTTTCGTTGTGTTTTCAACCAATTTCCATTCATGTGGGGGATTGTTGGAAAAATAGTTTTGCAAAATGATATTTTGCAAATTTTGGACACTATTTAATATATATGGTATATATATTTATATTTCTTAGTAGCTTTCGCGTTCCTCTAACGAGAGCTTGCAATGAAGCTAAAGTATGTCCAAAATGGAGTTAATATGAATGAGATATCGGTCTCAAGTGGGACACGTGAGAATAAAATTTGGGAATATAAACATCCCACATCGCCTAGAAAAGGAAGTGGGGGTGTGTTTATATAGAAATCTTGATATGAACCTTCAAAATGATTTGTTGGTTTCTCCAACACCTACGCTTGCTGCCAGGGTTCTTGATTCGTGATTTCGGGCCAAAATGGGTTCAAGCTTAACTCAAATGCGAGCCCAGCGACCTGTGGACACGAATCAGACTCAAAACCTCGCCCTACGATGTATCTTTTCTTTGCCGCTGTTTCCATGTTTAAGATAAATTCAGTTTTGTCCATTTATTTTTAGAACAGATTTTAACTTTGTGAACAAGTTATATACACAACAACAACAACAACATACCCAAATCTCCCAGGTAGGTATGGGGAGGTAAAATATAGAATCCTACCCTGCTTGAGAGGATAAGTCAGGGGTAGAGGCTGCCTAAGGACCTCCAGGCAAAGTGCGGTGGCGGAGAGATAAGAAGAGAAAAGAAAGAAACATAAGACAAAAAAAGTACTAGCAAGTAAGCGAAAACAAAAAAGGGATGGGGCACTGAGGAGGAGCACATGCAAAGGCACACAAACAAGAACAAACAAAGGCAAAGGAACAAAACCAAGAAAGCAGACAAAAGGAGCGTAGGAACACAAAAAAAGGCAAACTAAAGGGCAGTGACCTGAAAAGCGAGTGCAACCTAAAGAAAAGGTAGAGCATAGAAACAGGGCCAAAGGGCAAGAAAAGCGGGCAAACCTAAGAAAGACCAAGCTAAAGCAAAAGCAATCTGCGGGGCTAGAATCTGATGAAACCCTAGCCAAATCTGTAAATCGCAATCCTATCTCTCTCACACTTTCCTACGAGATCATGTCCTCCAAGAGAAGCTCGACATATCGAGCTTAAGTCTATCTTCCTGATTTAGTCGCCTCTTCTTCTCCATCTACTACTAGCGCTCAACCCTTCTAAGTATGGGTTGTGGTCTCCTCCCGACATGGCGAACCACCTCAACCTACCTTCTCTCATCTTTGAGATAATATTTCCGACTCCAAGTTTTCTCTACGAAAACTCCGTTGGGATCATGTCAAGCAAGGTTTTACCACAAGTCCATCTTAGCATTCTCAGTTCCGCCCCTCTACCTGTTAGCATGGGCCTTGGAGATGGGCCAACACCGGATCCGTGCAACATAGCGGTCTAATCGCCAATCTATAGAATCCCCTTAAGCTTTAAAGGGACATTCTGTCAAAAGGACTCCGATGCATCCATTTCGATCCCAACCGGCTTCGATCCGGTGGGTTACGTCCTCATCTATCATCCCCGATTTGTGAATCATCGATCCTAGATATCTAAATGACTCCTTGGGTGGCAGGATCTGGTCGCCGATACGAATATCCTCGAGATGGCCTGGCTCGCTTCTCCCAAAAGCACATCTCATGTATTCGGTCTTATCTCTACTTAGAAGGCGTTGTCTTCGAGCCTCCTCCGGCTTTCGAGTTTGATGTTTAACCCTTCGGCTGATTCTGCCACCAATACAATGTCGTCAGCAAAGATCATGCTCCACGGGATGCCTTCTTGAATCCTTATATAGAATCTGTTAAATAAATAAAATATATTAAATCTGTTCAAGAATGAAACAGATTTATAAATATCGTGTATATTGAACAGAATATCTTGTCTTGGAGAACAAGATAGGTTTTCGATATATATAGAACTCATGTCTCATTCGGTTTTGAAAGATTCGAAAAACAAAAGCGAACTCTATTACTTGTAATATTCAGTGATCTCTTCAATCGGCACTGTGAGGCCGGTGATTTTTCGTGCAAGTAAGTTTAGTCCGGGCATGCAACAGGCTGACACGTTATCTGCGAGAAACGGCGAATGTTTTAAGGGAATCGATTCATTCACTGACGCCTCGTACACCTCTTTTTGCTTTTCGTTAATTAAAGCTCTATAGTGTATCTTACCTTCTGGCTTCGTCATTTAATTCTTCGTTTGTTTCTAATTAATTTATATACTATTATTCTAATCTGATTTTATTAATTAAAAGTGTACACAGTTTCCCACAGAGGATTAAAAACTTTTTGGCTGATAAGTCAAACGCGCCTTGCAATTTTTTCTAAGTGAAAATAAAAACTGATTTAATACAATACGAATTGAATGTGCATGTTACCGTATATCCTTGTGAATAAAGTACACCAAAGAATGAGTTAAATAAATCATAGATAGACAAAGTCTAATTTTTGTCGAAGCCGATGTCAACACCTTCATCGTTACATCAATTGTCGCGACCTTTGGAAAATTAGCATGCATAATTTTTGGACATGAAGACCTAGACTTTTATATATATAAAGTTCCAATTAATGCATCAGGTCATGCACATGGAGCGACGTGTTCCTGTAATCCTGTCTACCATAGTATCATTGTTGATATTTGCTTCGATTTGGAGGTAAAGCTACAGTTTCCTAAAAAGCCCCAAGAGTACGTTGAAGGAATTATGTGTAGGGTTGACCTAATTTTTTATTTTATTTTATTTTTAACGGCATCATATTTGAAATCTGACCCCTCGAGTTAAACTATCCAAATGAGCAGACCTTGGGACCCGAACAACTAGGAGAGACCCGTGAAGGAAAACCCTTAGAACTCACGGTTTCGCACTAAGAGAAAAATCCAGATTTTCATTGTTTCTTGCGTGAATCGAATCCGGATAAAACCCCTGCCCAAGCTCTAGAAGGAACTCAGGTGGCTAACTGAGCTAAGTCAGTTGGTTAGAGTTGACCTGATTTGATTATAGTGTGTGTTGTTGTGAGCTTGGGACTTTTGTAAATTTGAATTTAACGTACGCTCTAGTAATAAAAATGATGGTAGGATGTGTTTAGGCGCGTTTGGATCAATATATTATGGGATAAATTACACTGTTCGTCCACTCGGTTGACGTTTTGCGTTTGGTCCCCGTTTGATTAATCGGGAACGGGGTATCACAACTTCCAACGTGCGCGTTTGGTCCACAGGCCAGGTGTGGCTAACGGCGTTATCTTGCCTCGTTAGCTGATGTGGCATGCCTGGTTTTTCTGGTCATTTCACTACTTTCTTCTTTGCACGTTTGGTCCCTGACACCTTTTTGTATCTTTGTTGCGAATTCTTGCTCACATGTTAGGTCCCTAACACGTTTAGTATACTGTTGGGCTTTCAAATTTGTTCCATAACACTTTTGGTCCCTAAAACCTTTTATATCCGACCATTGTTGCATAATAAAAGCATGTAAAGCATAGATATTCCCAAAAACAAATACATAGCAACGATAGTGAATCGCCGCATTAATGGAAAAGCCAGCTGTTGTCAAGACTTCCTGGACAAACAGGAATCCAGGACACCGTTTCTTTGGCTGTCAAACAATCGTAAGTTTGGTTATTCGTGAAATGTATATCAAGTTTACACAATGTGTTGTTTATTTGCAAAATCTGTTGTTTATTTACACAATGTGTTGTTTCAGGGCTCAAACTGTCCTTTTCTGGGATGGTTCGATCCTCCAATGTGCCCAAGGTCAGTAGTGATTCTCCCTGGTTTGTTAAGGAGGATTAATGTGTTGGAAAATTTAGTGCACTTGTGGGATTAGTTCACACCTGGTAATGGGTTAGGAGGTACGAAGTGTACACCCACAAGGTCCATGAACACCACGACTCTAATAGTGGTTTGTATTGGTAGTGCTAGTTGAAATCGCTTGGTGGAAAATCTTGTGGTTTCCACTGAAGCTTGTGGTTTCCCTCGACGGTGTTCCACTTAAGTGCTATGAAAGTCTTGATGAAAGTCTTGCTTGTAGCGGGACCATTCAAGTGGCGATTACAAGCGTATAATGACCACGTTTAATTGGTCATGTAACCACTAACGGTTATAATGGGGATAATTATAAGGCTATTAATGGGCCGATTAATACTCATAATTCCATTTGACTAGCTCAGAGTAACCTCCTATAAATAGGAGATCGATTATGCATGAGGGACACCTGAAAAAGCGATTAACACTTATAAGTGCAAGGGTTATTGATTTGTGCCTAATTCAATAACATACATTTGGTCTTATCCCAAGTAGATATTCGTGTAACCTAGGCATTAGGGTCGAATAGTTTACTTTGGAAAGTGATCACACGATTCCAAGTGATATCCGTTAACCACCTAGTGGTATTTGTTTTCTGTTGACTTGTTGTTTGTTTTTCTTGACCTTGATTATCTTAACCCCGTTCGAGTTACATGCAACAATCAAAGTAAACTATTTGTGATAATCAATGGCTACTGCTGCAATGAAACACATGGCTTCAAACTTTGCCAAGCTTGACAAGTTTGAAGGGGTGGTTTAGGAGGTGGCGAAGAAGATGCACTTCTTCTTTGTCGAAAGTGTGGTCTATGTGCTAACCACCTATTCACGATGATGGGGATGATGCTACGTGGAGCGGTCGGAGAAGGAGCAAATGGGAGAATGATGACTACATATCGCGGTCTAATTCTCAATGGTATGTCGATTCTCTATTTGATTTATCGAAATTTTGAATCTTCCAAGAAGCGTGGGATTCCTTGGATGCCAAATATATGGTGAGGATGCATCAAGTAGAAGTTCCTTGTAAGTAATTTCACAAATTACAAAATGGTGATTCAAGACCAGTAATGGAACAATACAATGAACTTCTTGGTATACTTGGAAGGTTTACACAACACAATATGCACATGGATGAGGCTATTTCAGTCTCTTGTGTTATTGATAAACTTCCTCCTTCTTGGAAAGATTTCAAGCATACCTTGAAACATAAGAAAGAGGAATTAACTCTGGTTGAGTTAGGCGGTCATCTTGGTGAGGAATCTCTCAAAGTGCGGGATAATGACAAGCCAAGAGTAGCAATCTCTTGGTGCATCTGTTGTCAATATGGTGGAGCACAACAACTCCACCAGGTACAATGACAACAAAGGCAAACGCAAATATCATGACAACACAAGGGCAGATCCTAACAAGAAGGCAACACCTACTTGTTGGAAATGTGCAAAAGGTCACATCAAAAGGGATTGCAAAGGATGTTAATGTTGGTGGTAAAGCCAATGGATCAGACAAAATGGTTCGGTGGTGGTTCTTCCAACTCACTGAAAGGTCGAAATATGGTTAATAAGTCTTTTGATTTATTATGTTACATATGTATGAATCTCATTATGTGCGGATGATGATGTTGCGTGGTGGGTTGACTCTGGTGCAACGATTCATGTGTGAAAAGATAGAAGGCGGTTCAAGACTTATGAGTCACTAAATGATGGTTCTATTCTTCACATGGGAAATGAGTCATCGACCTTAGTGCATGGTTAGTGGTTGTGTAGATCCTAAGTTTAGTTCTGGAAAGATTGTAACTTTGTTTAATGTTATTCATGTTCATGATATAAGGAAAAACTTGGTTTCAAGTAGTGTTTTGAATAATCATGGATATAAACAAGTTATTGAGTCCGATAAATTTGTCTTATCTAAATGTGGTGTTTTTATTGGTTTTGGCTATTTATGTAATCAAATGTTGGGCTTAATGTTGTCCTTGATAGTGTTATTTCATTTGTGACCACCTATGACGGTGACTCTACCTTTGGCATGCAAGACTTGGCCATGTACACTATAAAAGGATGCAAGATATGTCTAAGGATGGGTTGATCCCAGCATTTGACATGGACACTGAAAAGTGTAAAACTTGCATGTTGACCAAGATAACCAAGAAACCCTTCGAGGTGTTAGTCGTGAGATTAAGGTCTTGGAGCTAATTCCACGATGACTGTGTGATTTGCATGCCACTCCTTCTTTAGGGAATAAGAAGTACTTTGTGACATTTATTGATGATGCTTCAAGGTTTTGTTATGTCTATTTGTTACATACCAAGGATGAAGCATTAGATAAATTCAAAGTGTTTAAAGCTGAAGTTGAATTACAACTTGGGTCTTTGATCAAATTAGGGCTGATAGGGAGGTGAGTACATGTATACTCAGTATTTTAGTCTGTTGGTATAATCCATGAAACAATGCCCACTATACTCCTCGTGAAATGGGTATTTCGAAAGGAAAAATAGGGTCTTTGAAGGAGATGGTTAATTCCATGTTGTCTATTAGTGAGTCAGGGTTCAGGGGTGAAGCTATGTTAACGACTTGCTATTTATTAAATAGGGTTCCCAACAAAAGAACAAGGTTACCCCTTATGAACTGCGGACTAAAAGGAAACCCAACCTGAACTATCTCGAGTGCGGGGTTGTAGAGGCCGTGTAAGACTCCACGATCCAAAACAAAAGACTTTGGGTGAAAGAGGCATTATTTGCATCTTTGTTGGATATGTTGAGCATTCCAAGGCTTTTAGGTTCTATGTTATTGAACCTAATGAATATGTTTCGGTTAACTCAATAATTGAATCAAGGGATGCAAACTTTGATGAGAATAGATTCTCATCAGGTCCCTAGACCAAGTCGAGGAGGATTCCTAATGGAACTCATGACACGGTGTATCGAGAGGTCCACGATGATGAACTATCGGTGGTCCCCGATGAGGTTGTGGTTCAACAACTTGAACCTTGCTTTCGAGGGAAGAGCAAAAGGTCGAGACTCCAAAGTCATTTGGACCAGAGTTTCAACTATACTTAGTTGAAGGAACAAGGGATGAGGTCTCGGACCAATACTCCTATTGCTTCATTGTTGAGGATGATCCCAAGACATTTGAAGAAGCAATGAAGTCGAGGATATTGCTACGGAAAGAAGCAATCAACGATGAGATGGATTCCATCATGGGGAACAACACTTGGGTGTTGGTTGATCTACCACCGGGTTGCAAGCCTCACGCGGGTTGCAAATGGATTTTCAAGAAAAAAATGAAGGTAGATGGAACTATTGAAAAGTTCAAGGCTAGACTAGTTATTCAGGGGCTTTAAGCAAAAGTCGGGATAGACTATTTTGTTACTTATGCTCCGTGGCTCGTATCGTACCATTAGATTGTGATTGCTTTGGCATCTATTCACAATCTGATTATTCATCGAGATGGATGTGAAGACGACTTTCTTGAATGGTGAATTGGATGAGAAGGTTTATATGAACCAACCTCGAGCTTCATCATGCTTGGCAATGAAAACAAGGTGTATGGCTGATTAAGTCTCTTTATGGACTAAAGCGGGCACCTAAGCAATGGCATCAAAAATTTGATGAAGTGGTTTTGTCTAGTGGTTATGTTCTTAACCAAGTTGACAAATGTGTGTATAGCAAATTTGATGAATCTGGTAAAGGAGTCATCATTTGTCTATATGTTGATGACATCTTGATCTTTGTCGACCAAAATCGTTAACGACAAAGGAATTTTTGTCATCAAGGTTCTCCATGAAGGACATGGGGAGGCTGATGTTATCCTTGGTATAAGGATTAAACATGAAAGTAACAGCAATTTCTATCTCCCGGTTCATTATATTGAGAAGGTACTGAGAAAATTCAATTACTTTGATTGTACTCCAGTGAGTACACCTATGGATACTTGTGAGAAGTTGATGCCTAATAATGGCAAGGTTGTATCTCAACTTGAGTATTCTAGGGTAATTGGTACGCTTGATGTATGCCATGACTTGTACAAGACCCGATATTGGTTTTGCATTGGGGAAAATTGGCCGGTATACTAGTAATCCTAGTGCTCATTATCGGCAAGCGTTCAAAGGGTGCTGAAGTATTTGAAGAGAACTATGGATTATAGTCTCATATCTTGGTTACCCATCGGTGTTGGAAGGTTACAGCGATGCAAGTTGGATCGATAACAAGACAATTAGTCTACCGGTGGGTGGTAGGGTTCCTACTTGGTGGAGGTGCAATTTCTTGGGCATCCAAGAAGCAAACTTGCATCACCGTTCAACAATGGAATCACGAATTTGTGGCTTTAGCAGTTTCGGCGGTAAAGAAATTTGAATGGTTGAGAAACTTGCTTCTTGAGATTCCATTGTGGCCTAAACCTATAGCACCTATTTCTATCCGTTGTGATAGTGCAGCTACATTGGCTAAGGCTTATAGCGAGATGTACAATGGTAAGTCTAGACACTTAGGTGTCGGACATAGCATGATTCGTGAGCTTATCATGAATGGGGTGGTATCTATAGAGTTTGTTAGATCTCAACAGAACTTAGCTAATCACTTGTGAAGGGTTTGGCTAGAGACTTGGTTATAAAGTCTACTAAAGGGACGGGTTTAAGTCCAACTTAGTCATTTGAATGCTAGGACACCCAACTCCTCATAAGGAAACTTGGGGAGCCGAGTTCAATGTGAAAAGTTGAACATTCATGACGGAGCACATGTTTTATTTACATCCCAAGGTTGTGCTCGAACCTGCGAAAGGAGGATGAAGTCTTTACTTCTTAATGGTTATTTTTCTTTGAAAAAGTGCTTGGAAGGAGCATGAATAAAGAGGAACCACCTATGTAAATGTTGAAGTTTTGCCGCCAGGGAGCTTTTGGACTTTTTGCTTTTACAACATTTATGAATTTGGATATGGACACATGGCTTGTATAGTGTCGAGGCTGATAAGTGTTTGTAAACTTGTGTGTATTTTATCTTCAGGTATTCAAATGGGTTGAAGGGTTCAATTCTTAGAACACCATGATTCTCGAATATTTGAACGTGTAATTTACTAAGATGAAAATTCAATCATCAGGACATTTTCGTTTATGCACATGTTTTGTTTGATGTTTGTTTTCATGCAATGGAAGTGAACTAAATTTGGGGAGGATTGTTGGAAAATTTAGTGCACTTGTGGGATTAGTTCACACCTGGTAATGGGTTAGGAGGTACGGAGTGTACACCCACAAGGTCCATGAACACCCTGACTCTAATAATGGTTTGTATTGGTAGCGCTATGAGCCGTTTTGTTACTAAGTCACAAAATAAACTACAACCTTGCTACCATTTTGCAAATAATAAATTTATTTTCCTACTACTCTAAACTGTTTTACAAACCTTTTTATAAAACTATTTACTCTCTTGAAAAGTATTCTATGCTACTACCTCATAAACTGAATAACCAATATTTTCTTTGTTGCTAAACCAAATCTTTGGAGTGAATCCCGCACCTCTGCTTGAAACTAAAGATAACAGTCAACCAAATCTTGACACTGTCTCATCACTATACAAATTACCCTATTCGTTCCATACAATAAGATTCTTATATACTATCACCTCTCCTGAGAAACCCTTGGACAATTCGGCGAGACTCAAATATATTGCACGTATCATCACCTCTTCTGAGACACTACAGTATCGGATAACTCGAGCTGAATCACGAGGACGCGATTCCTTTTAAGGAGTGTAGAATTTAACATCCGGGAATTTTTCAAAGCCTATTATAATAATAAATTATAGTTATTATTACTTGTTTTTCATTTCGGACTTTTTTGAGCCAATTTGAAATCGAATATGAGAGGTTATATCGTTAAACGTGAAAATTTACATCTTGCGCGTCCTGGCACAAATGTAAACTCATTAAACTATTAAAAAAAAATTATTATATTAATTAGGAGAATCGAGTCGTGTGAAAATTCATTTTTATTGTAAAATTTATTTTAAACACGATGGTGTAATTCTCGAGTCTTATATCAAATGTTTATCTATACTATATAAAATGGAAAAATGGTCAAAGTGGAAAAAGTGAAAAATGTTGAAAGTTGAATGTTGAAAACATGGTCAATGGAGAGAGAAATAAATAATATAATTAATACTCTTATTAAAACACCCCATTACCTAAAAGTACAATAATTTATTCACATTGTACACCCAATTAAAAGCACATCTACCAAATTAAAAACAATAAATTGAAACCGATGCTGGGTTGACCCGTTGAAACCGATGGGTTGACCCGGGACGCTTCAAACCCGTGGTGACCGGTTTAATTTGACATTTTTTTGACCCAACCTATCGGTTTGATTCGGTTTAAATCGACATTTTTTTTATCGGAACGGTTCAACCAGTTGAACCACCGGGTGAAATCGGGTTTCAAATTTGACAAAATTATATGAGAAATGATGAAGTAGTTGTGGAACCGTGACAATTTTTTTTAAATGAGAGACCAAGTAATTATAGTTTTTGGTTTATTTTGCTTTGACACATGTAATTTATTTTAAAAAATGTTGCTCTTGCACCATTTAAGGGACTAGCATATATGAATAGTCGTTTAAAAGTTAATATATATTGTATAGCCCTTTGTCCAGTGTATCAATAATGTTATGTAAGTTTATTAAAATCACAAAAATAAATAGTATTGTTATCTTTAGCGATAATTATTTGTACCGCAAACAAATAGCTTTGAACAATGCATAAATATCTATACAAATTGATAGTACAAAATAATCTTATATGGTGATATCCAATTTGCAAAGTTACAATTTTAAAAGCCACACACCAAATGATAAACGCTACACAAGAAAAAGCGGTCACACATGTTGGCTATATCCATAAACTACAATATAATATTAAATTGCATAATATCCGGATTGCTTTTGTAATGCTTGAATCTATTATTACTAAAAATCTTAATAACTTAAAACAATCCTATTAGAAAATATCTTACTTTACACTTAGATCAACTCCACATAATTTTTTAAAAACTATATATTTATCTTTGCTTTATGCAACACGCATCGAATTGTAGTTATTCGAAAACGATTCTCAAATGCTACAAATATAGTTTGTTGAAAGAAACTTATGGTTCGTCGGAACTTTGCAGAAAACTAGACATCGCTGCCGCTAGGCGCGGGTACTCGTCTAGTTAACCTAAATGTATCCCCAACACTAAACTTACACAAGATTGTTTAAATGGCAGTTTTGGTCCCTGTGAAGAATGTTTAACCACGCCCCTTTGTCTTTACTCAACTTGTCAAATTAGTTTTCAAAGCTTTATATATAAGTCAAGTTATAACTCATTTTATTTTAGAAAACCTTAACCCTAAAAATATATACTGCCTCCTCCTCTTCGCACCTAGCAACCACCACCACTTGACCGACCACCCTCGCCACCGTTTTGACCGCCACCATCTTTTCACCACAACCACGCTCATCACCTCTTGGCTATTATCAGCTGCCATCTCACCACCATCACCACTCTCACGCCAGCCGCCGCCGCCGCTGTAGAATACCTCCGCCACT
Source organism: Chrysanthemum makinoi (assembly GCA_910596185.1). Lineage (NCBI taxonomy): Eukaryota > Viridiplantae > Streptophyta > Magnoliopsida > Asterales > Asteraceae > Chrysanthemum > Chrysanthemum makinoi. Next base: position 112,742,129 of record OU343218.1, read on the forward strand.
CCTTGCCGCCGTTTGGTGCCATCATCAAGAAGAGGAGAAAAGGAGAACGTGGCTTCAAGATTGGGTAAAGATCATGCTTATTGTGTTTTGGATGGGGTTTTAAAGTGACGAATAGGGTCACTCATAAGTTTTGGATTCGTGTTTTGGTTTGTGAATCACCGCCTCCACCCTTCGCCGCTTCGTCCTTCTCTCTCAGTTTTGGTATGGCAATCGCGAAAACTCATTTTGATACTCCACTTTGTCATTAAACCGATTTAAAATGATGTGTTAATATTTTTCGTGGATATAAACCAGTTAAAAATGTTTTGAATCCTATTGTGTGGTAAGAAATCTAATAAAAGAGGTATTTATTTGTTGAAACAAGTCAATTCACTCAGTTGACTTAGTGAGTGAGTCAATTCACGGTTTGTGCCTTGGGTCTCAGATATGGATTAGTTTATTTTGTGTGGCTTATTTAGTCTTGTTTGATTTGGTCTCGGGTTTGAACCTGCCTATTTATTTCTTTTGTACACGAGTCATTAGCTTATCTCTTGGGTGGTTTATTTTTGGTGTTGTATTCACGACGTGCAAATGAACCCGCACGGGTTGTGTTATGGTTTCTGGTTCAGTAAAACTAGAGGTGGCAATCACAACCCATTTAGAGAAAAATGGGTTGCAATGGGTCAAAGGTCAAAAATAACAACTTATGGGTTGGATTGGGTTACCCCATTTGAACAGGTCAAATGGGTCAAACATATGGACTTATGTAAATCAACAAATGGGTCGAATGGGTCAACAAATGGGTCGAATGGGTCACTTAAGGGTTGGATGATAACTCAACCATCATTAGATGTCGTGTTTTTATGTTTTTATGTTTTTATACGTTTTATATTTTTTTTCGAGTTTTAACATTTTCATCCGTTTTTGCGCGTTTTCGTCATTTTTACGTTTCGTCCGTTTTGTTACGTTTTCATCGGTTTTCTTGCGTGGCGTTTTTGTCGTCGTTTTTCACGTTTTCGTCCGTTTTTTTGGCGTTTTTCGTCCATTTTTTGAACGTTTCGTCCGTTTTTGCGCGTTTTCATCAGTTTTTGCGCGTTTTCGTCCATTTTTTTACGTTTTCATCAATTTTTGGGCGTTTTCGTCAATTTTTCACGTTTTAAATGCCCACTTTTTACGTTCGATCGTTTTTTCGCTTTTCATGTATGTTTTTGGCGTTTTCGTCCGTTTTTCTGGCGTTTTCGCCTTTTTCGTTTTAAATTGTTTTGCGTTTTTGTTCGTTTTTAAGTTTTAGCCGTTTTTCGTTTCATCTGCTTTTTCGTTTTGTCCGTTTTTAAGTTTTTACGCCATTTTTCTGCGGCGTTTTCGTCATTTTTACGTTTTCGTCCGTTTTCGTTTTAAAATTCAGTTTTATTCCATTTCATTTTAAATTATGCGTTTTTGGCGTTTTACGTCCGCTTATTCGCTTTTTGTTTTAAAATTTTTCATATGTGCGTTTTCGTCGATTTTTGCGCGTTTTAGATCCACGTTTTCACGTTTTCGCGCGTTTTAAGCATTTTGGTAAGCTTTTTACATTTTCATCCCGTTTTTCGTTTTCATATGTTTTTCGCGCGTTTTCGTTCGTTTTTACGTTTTCGTCCGTTTTTCGTTTTCGTCAATTTTTCGTGTTTTAAAACTTTTTACGTTTTAATCCGTTTTTGCAAGCGTTTTCTTCCATTCGTTTTCGTTTTTCTTCCTTTTCGCTTTTAAAACGTTTTCTTCGTTTTACGTTTTCATCTATTTTTGCAAAACGCGGATGACGTACTTAACAACAGCGCAAAACAGCGTAAAAATGCGGAAAAAATCTTGAGCAGCGTAAACTGGCAGCAGCGAAAACAGCGGATGGCGTACGCAGCATCAACGAAGAATGACGCATACGTTGAAAAAGCGGGCGAAAAGCGTAAAGCGACAGCAGCACACAAAGCGAAGCGTAAAAACGGAGGAAAACGTGAAAAAAACGTAAAAGGCGCTTAAAGCTGGATGAAAAGCGTAAAACGGACGCGTAAAAATATGGCAAAACGGAAAAGATGGCATTAAAAAAAGCGGGGACAAACGCCAAAAAAACGGACCAGCGAAAAAAGCGGGAAATCAAAACGGGCCGAAAACATAAAAAGCGAGCAGCAGCCAAAGCGGATTCCGAAGCGCCAAAAGCGAGGGTAACGTCTGGCAGGGCCAACTTTCGAGCGCAGCGCCGGGAAAAAGGAAAAAGCAGGGCCAAAACGATCGGCGTAAAACGGAGGAAGCGCTCAAAACGCGTAAAAAGATGGGCAGCGTAAAGGCCAGCAGGGCCAAAAACGGTGGCGTAAAAGCGGCGAAAACGTAAAAAATTGATAAAACAGCAAAACGGATCAAAACGCAGCGGATGAAAACGTTAAAAAGCGGCAAAAGCGGTAGCGTAAAAACGGTGAAAGCAGCCTAAGCCGTGGTAAAAAGCGGGCGAAAACATGCAAAAGCGGGACAGCGTATAAAAATATTTAAAAAGCGCAAAAACTTAAAAAGCGGATAGCGTGGCAAAAAGCGGCTAAAGCAGTAAAAGATGGCCAAACGTAAAAACGGATGAAAACGGACGAAACATACTATAGTAGCATGATTACATGTGGAAATGTAACGAGTCGACCCGACCCAACCCGACCCAACCCGTTTGACCCATGAGCCATTCAACCCATTCTTATAGTATGACCCGTTTGACCCATGACCCAAACCGACCCGACCCGACCCATTTGCCACCTCTAAGTAAAACCCACGTTGGGGCACAATTATTCTTGATGGTTTGGATTTACTTATGTCAAAACTGGTTTTTGCTTATTTCGTTAACTCGTGCTTATTCGGTTAAATAATAAGCTACTGGAACTTATATGGGTTTTGTTTGTGTTCGGTTCAGATTTGCTTAGGTTTAAACTTTTGTTTGGACAGAAGCGGGGCATTTTACTTTATTTGTCTTTGCTGAGAGTGAACCGATAGGGGGTGCATTTGTGTTTACATATGTGTTGCATCGTATAGGTGTGTAGTGGACGTGGTATTTTGTGTTTTCAAAAATCAGTGTGCGTTTAGTTCTCTAAACGGGCCGAAGCCTACTACATTAAAAGGTAAACTTTTATTTTGTTAAAAGAAATGTTATTATTTATCGGATACGAGCATCGGATTAACGTGATCTAATTGGTTTTGACTATTGTGATATTGGTACGTTTCGGATAATATTGGGAATTGATAATTGGTATGAACATTACGGATACTTAATGGATTATGACTGACATTGGATTACATTGGATTGGAATTATTTTGACAATTATTGGATTTGGATCGATAACTCTTAGACATTGGGCGTTGGATATTTTGAACTTATTGGACTTGAAACGAATATAATATATTAGAATCTTATGAATTTAATATATTTGATTCGCAATGAATATACAATAAGAAATAGTGTCTAATAACCAAAGCTCGAAAGCCGGCCTTACCTTCTATTTTTTAGTAAAGGGCCTTTTCAATAAGGCTCGCGCTAGGCGCTCACGTTTTTTGGCTTCCCTAAAATAGCAGATTTTTAAGTTGGTAAAGACCCGCCCCTTGTTTCAGTCAGAATGCGGAAGAGTTTAGGTAAGACTTTCAAAGAGACTCTCGACGGGAGAATCCAGGCTATTCAGGAAGAATTACAGCAATTCCTCAATCCTAACGAAGTAGTTCCTCCGGAATCCAATGAACAACAACGATTACTTAGAAATAGTGTCTAATAACCAATGAATACTTTTATTAAATTGTTTTGAGGAAATTGATTTTAATAAAGTCACGATGACTTGAGAACGTTATATAAACGGACGCATTATGCCAAAATTTATATAACCTTCCAAACTTACATTTCATTCCAAACTTGTATTTTATTTAGTTCTTGTCTAGAACTTGGGTAAATACCGAAACTATCAATTGACTTCTTTTGATGTGATTATGTGTCGTTAGTGTCTCGTCTTCTTTCTTGTCATTGTCTACTCAACGTGAGCCCTGGTCAATACTTCTTGACTATTCCTTATAATGTATTGGAATATATATTATACTTTGGCGTGAGTTACGTTTGGCGTGAGGTTCATGTTGATTCTATGCTTTCTTACCACCACACGAAACGTTAAAACTAAACTTTTTGAGATATTGATAATGGACTTTTGAAATTAACAATACGAGTATTCCATGAAATGTAAGACATGTTTTCTTTCGAAAATTCATTTGCTCTGCTAGATTTAATCTGAGATAAAAAATTCCTATTAGGTTGTGTCGATGTCGTACCTTTGTGCTTGTACTTTTGGATATCGTTGTGCTTTTCTTGTGAGATTGTTGTGCTTTGCTCACCGATGCCAGTTGTGATTCTTGCGTTACTTCATCCGAGGTGAGTTCATGGCCGCTACTTTACTTGTTTTGAAAAAATTTTGAGGGAGAATACATGCTTGTTTTTACTAAATTCCAATATATGCGATTACTTAAACAATGACTTGATTCTTGAAAACTTTATGTGCTTCGCTAAGTAACTTGTTCGGTTATTTAAATATCATTACAATAACATTATTTCTTTTGCTGTGCTAAATTCATATTATTTATTTTGGACATGAATGTGTATATAATTGTATGCATGAGTATAGTGGTGATTGGTACATGACTATGATTACTATGATTCCTATTAGCCAACAGTCTTTGGGACTGGTTGGATACCTATGTTTCCTATTAGCCAACAATTTAGCCCCAGTTGGTTAGTGATAAGGATTTAAAACATACATTTTTAGAGGGTCATTTAAGCCCTAAATTGTTACATTTTATATCCGTTACTGCTTAAAATCGTTCCTTTTCATATTTTAGGTCTTTTGGAAGCAAAATGCTGGAATGAAGCATATTTGGACGAAAAGGAGCAAAAACATGAAGAAAACGACAAAGTCAAGAAAACAAGGCATTTTCTGAAGCCTGACGGTGTCCCAACTCAAAGGGTGACGCCGTCGCTCACATGGTATTCTAAAAACTCTCGAGCGACGGCTCAGAACATATTTTGGTCTTAACAAGTGACGGCGTCACGCCTTACTCCAGAAGGCCGTCACCCTTTCTTTTTATATTAGACGACCAAGATTATCCCAGACGACATCCAGAAGCAACCTAGACGGCGTCACTACTTCCTACCCGACGCCGTCCCACTAATGACTTGGCCAAGACGAAACCCTAATGACGGAGATTAGACGGCATCACCATCAAAAGGCGAGGCCGTCACGAATGTAAAATCTATATATAGACTTCGAATTTTATGTATTTAGTGTGCATTATTTTGGAGAGCAAAACCTAGTTCGTTTGAGGTCCTACTTGGACAGTATATTAGGGTTCCAAACCCTCTTTTACACTTAAAGATAAGTTTGTTTATCCAATCTATAACCATGTTTCATTTGTGTTTGATTGTGTATTTGTGTTCTTGCTTATCTATAATGTGTAACTATATTAATTAGTGTTTGTTTAGATCCAATAAAACCTAGTTATTGATTATTGTTAGGTTGTCTCTTGTTCTAATTGGTAGACGCTAGAATAAGGAAAACTCGCTTCTTCTTTAATTGTTGCGAGCGTGAACGTCCTAAATAGCAAAAGGCCTTAAGAGTGCACTTTTGGCCATCGTTGTGTTTATTGCGTGAGTTGTAGCTTAAGGATAATAGGATATTCGGGAGAGATGCTTTGGTACTTGGCGATCCCGGGTGTTCTAGAGGAGAGTTACGATTTATAGAATTAGAGAATTAGGCACCACCCTATGACTAACACGGAATACAACGCATCAATTAGAATGAGGATGTGACAATTCAACCGACCAATAAAAGATAGCTAGGGAGTAAGAAAATCTAAGTGAACACGCTTTTAATTATCATAAGAAATACACTCATACGATCCATAGCTTTTACCTTTAATTAGTTTAATTAGTTTTTTAATTTAAATTCTTAAGTAGTTAAATTGGTAGAATTACCAAACCCCCACTCTTCAAACCCTGAGATTTTACTTTCTTTCATAAAAAATATAAAAAGACAAAAAAGAATCTTCCTCACCCCACCTTTTCGTCATACATCTCTATTAGCATCTCTATTCCCCTAAAGAACGATCAACCCCCTGGGCTTGCCCATACTACACTTCAATGATTAGGTACACTGTCTAGTGGGTTGTAAAGCGTGCTCACGTAAAAGGAAGTCTTTCGACCCCGAACCACGCTATCAGTTAACGATAATAACTGATTGGATACCTATTATTCACATTTCGCAGATGAAGAATTGGAGATGAAGAGTGTTTGTTGGTGGTTTATTTGGGTGGTTACCTGACTAGCCAAGTGGATTGATTATGATATAACTACTTGCCTTGCGCTTTATTATTTGCACACATTTCCTACTTGTATATCAATGCACAGCAAAACTGATTTACTACCTTATTACAAACCTATGAACTCACCAACCTCGTGTTGACATTTTTAGCATTTATTTTCAGGTTTAAGGCGACAACTTACTTTGGTGGCTTTTGGCATGACATGGCATGTTCATAGGATTTTCTGACATATTTGGGACCGTTTTATTAATATGGGCCTGTATTTCGGCACTATTTTCAAATGATGTAAACATAATACTTTTGAATATGAAGTTCCATAGGATAAATCTATTATTTTATACTTTGTGTTGTGATACCAATTAAGTAGCACCCCAAATTCGGGGGTGTTTGATGCGCGTACGAAGCGCGTTCGGGGTCAAAGGAACTTCCTTTTCGTCGAGCAAGTTTTTCAACACCCTAGGCAGTGAACCTAATCGTTGTAGTGTAGTATTGGGTAAGCCTCGGGTATTGATATCATAGTCTAGGGGAATAGGAATGCTAGCAAGAAGTGTACTACGCTAAGGTTGGGGTTGATGATGATTATTTTTTTATCTTTTATATATTTTTTAGAAAGCTAAGGGTAAAATCTCGGGGCAATGGATTTGGGGGTGGTACTTCTACCGATTACTTCTACTATCTAATTATCTATTACTACGGGAAGTCTATGTCTTTTTTATGTGTGCTCGTATGATGATTAAAAATGTGTCTACCTAGATACTATTACTCCCTAGTTAACTTTTATTGGTGGTTGAATTGTCGCGTCCTTATTCTTAACGCGTTGTGTTTTCTAAGGTTGTAGGGAATGCTTATGCCCTAACTCTTTGAGAATACCTTAAGGTTATTGCCTAAGAAATCCGCTAGATGTTTGATAAACTAACCTAAAGGTTATCTTTGGATGTTTAGACTACGAAATCCTCTAAGTGATTCATAAACTAATGTTCACAAAGATTACTCAAGCATTTAAACACAACGATAGCCTAGTCCATTCCTAAGCCATTTACAATTAAGATAATAGACAACCAATCAATAATTAATAACTAGGTTTCATAGATCTAAGCAAACACACAAGAAATTTAGCCGGACATGTTAAACAAGCAAGCATACACACATTCACTGGAAGACATAATGAAATTAATGGAATAAAACACTTATCTTGATGTGTAAAATAGGGTTTGGGACCCTAAGATACTGTCCAAGTCGGACTACAAACGTTTAGGGTTTTACTCCACAAGTCTACCTCCTAAAATACTAAAAAATTGAATTCTATATATAGATTTACACTTGCGACGGCGTGCGCCTTATATAGGTGGACGCCGTCAGTCACCGTCATTAGGGTTTTCGTCTTTTCCAAGTTATCGTTGGGGCAATCCGCGTTGTAGTTGTGACGCTTGTGTCGGGCTTCAGCAAGGGCGTCGCTGATTATGGATCGGGCGTGCGAGATGAAAAGTCTTAGTGGCGCCCTTCCTCTTCAAATCGGCCGTCAGTGTTTATTTGAGCAAAAAGTCTCTTGAGCCGTCGGTGTATTTTAATTAAATTAAATCCGTAGAGAGGGACGACGTCGCCCTTTGGTTGGGACGCTGTCTGCTTCAGTTTCAGCAGCTTGAGTGTCTTCGATCTTGACTTAGCCATCGATCTTGACTTAGCCATTTTCTTCATGTTTTCACTCCTTCATCATTCCAGCATTTTGCTTCCAAGAGACCTAAAAAATGAAAATGAACGAAATTAAGCAGTAACGGATATAAAAGTGGTCACCCTGCCCCGGCGGGATTGGGCTTGTTGTTGTTGTTGTTGTTTTGGATATAAAAGTGGTCGATTAAGGGCTTAAATGACACCTTAAAAGTGTACGTTTTAAATCCTTATCAGTGTTACATTAAAACATGATCATAGGAAAGCCCATTGTCTATCATTACCTTGGTTGGATTCAGTTGGTATATTAGCAGCTATTCCATCTTGCACACTTGAACTAGGACCAGCTTCAGAGGCTACATTTCCACCTTGCACACTTGAAATAGGACCATCTTGAGAGGCTACATTTCCACCTTGCCCACTTGAACTAGGACCAACTTGAGCAGCTACATTTCCATCTTGCACACTTTGCCCATGACCAACACCAGCAGCAACTTGCCAAGCTTGTCCAGTTCCACTACCACTAGCTTTTGCATTGTTCAAACCTACATTACAAAACAAGTTCAAAACAATCCCTGATATTTAAATCAATCAAAGATTTAACTCTGAAAATATAATAACTACATGTTCTTGGAGGTTGACATTGTCCTTTGCATGTAGCCTTGTTGTGTCCAATGTGTCCGCAGGTTTGGCAAGTAATGCTTCTCCCTCTCTTGATCAGTTTACCATCTTTTACAAAAGGGTTGATCCTCAAATCTAGACGTTCTTCTCTTCTTCCTTGGTCTGCTTATCTGGACATGTTGCTTTGGTGGCAACAGGTGTGTTGCACAGTTGGTCTTCTCCCAGTAGTTGCTACCTCTAATTAGTTCTATTAAGTGAGAGTATACTTCCTTCCATGTGCTCAACCTATAACAAGGATGTACCCAAGATTCTGGATGTCCTACTTGCTTTCCATTGAGAGCCATATTCCAACAAGCTACAACAACATGTTTACGAGGTATCCCTGTCAATTCCCTTTTTCTACATGAACATCTCCTAATCTGTACATCAACAACACACTGATCACCTCACGTCCCTGTTACCTGATATTTAACTCCTCCATTCCATATCACATTGAACAAATGAGCCTCTTTCTTAATGGCTTCAAATATTTTTGTTGCAGTAGGGGTTAGAGGACCATCACATTTGACAATTACACACTGTACACATACTATTCTCTTCATGCAGTATTCCCTAAGGTACTCTAAAAGTTTAATAACTGGCTTGTCCCTAGCTCCAACTATTTTACCATTAAATACCTCGCAAATGTTGTTGAGCAATAAATCAATAATTGCTCTACCTATAATACATAAATATGAAAGCATTAAATGATATACATGTCTAACTATTGTACCTTTTTTCAGTCAAATAATAACAAGCCACTAATTATGACCACTGTATGGATAGAAATAAATCAAAAAACAAATTACTAGAAAAATGAGATCTTGCCCAATGTTCAGCTGCTATCTTGTTTAACCACTCATGTGCTTTAGGATTCAATGTCTTCAAATGTTGCATACACCTTTGAAACTCCTCAATAGTTGTGACATATGCACATCTCCACAAAGCATCCTTATGTAATTGGCCACTCCAAGATTACTTCACATTTTCATGAATATGCCTCAAGAAAAATTTGTGTTCTGCCATTGGGAACACAGATTTTATGGCTAGAATGAGTCCCTTCATAAACCAGATTACTAAGCAAATAATAACTCATATTATGTTGTGGTTAAGAATTCAACTAGCGAAGCATGTTACTGACCTTTTGTCTATCGCTGATGAATGTGAAATTTGAACTAGGGTTTAGATCTATCTCATGACCCAAGCACATTAAGAACCAAGCCTATGAACTCTTACTTTCAGCTTCTACCAAGGAATAAGCCAATGGGTAAATTCCATTGTTTGGATCAAGTTCAAAAACTACCAACACTTGGCCTGGAAATGGACCTTTCATGAAAGTACCATCTAGCCCCAACAATTCTCTTTTACAAGCCCTGTACCCATCCTTCAACACTCCCAAACAAACATATACTTTTTTAAACACCCTTGTAGATAACTCAAGATCAGTACCCCTATCAATTGCAAGCTTCACAGTGGTATTAGGGTTTGCAGGCTGCAATTCATCAATATAGTCTCTAAGCATTGCATACTGCAGTGTGTGATCACCTGCAACCTCTCTTTCAGCTTTAGATTTGGCTCTGAATGCTTTGCTCATAGATACATGAAGCTCTAAATCACATTGGAGCTGGTCTTGAACTGCCTTTCCTGGGATCTGTAGATTAACCTTAACTAGGTCAAAGATCTTATTTGCCAAATATTTATAAGTGCAGTGTTTTATATCCCTTGATTGAAGGCAAGTGTGTGTATTATGTGTGTCTTCACAATCCAATTTTGTGTTACTCTGTCTTTGCTAGCATACATGACCCATGGGCATTGATTACTTTCATCACCAGTTCCTACATTGTTCCTCTTCCTTTTAGTACCTCTACCAACTAGGCCACTTGATCCATTAGGCCTAACACCTCTTGATTCACTTAGGCCAGTTGGTCCACTACACTCTAACTCTGTAAAGATTGGTATTTGGTAATCACATTTAGCTCTTATCCTAACAGCATAATTCTTTATCAACTTCAAATTTCTCCTGGTCTCAATGGCATGCGAATGTACTTTTTCCTTCACCTCTTTTGGAGTAGAAAATTTTTGGCCACTGAAAAAAAAGAACTCCTCCCCAATTTTTTGACAAGTTATTTTCCATACCTCTTCTTATTGCCTTTAACTCCTTGCTTGTACTATAACCTCATTCATCCTCAGAACCTGTTTGACTACCAAAACCTTCTACACTTACGGCTTCTATTCCTTCTACATCATCTCCAATTTGACTGCAGTTACCAACGCTATCAAAAGCTTTATTCCCAATTAGATGAAATAGATATACTTGAATATCAGGCTCGGCTGCACGGTGTCCTTCATCATGAATAACACCTTCTTCTTCCTTATTTGTATCTGCATTGTCACTGGAGTCTCCTTCATATTCACTATCATGATCACTATCAATCATGTCATCCTGCACAACATGTTGTACCTGTTCACAATTACCCTGCACACCAACTTCTTTACCTCCACGCTCTACAAATGCATCTTCTACATGAACATGTTCCTCAGTTCTACCAGCTTCTCGCAGTTCGGTTTGGGGAACATTTAGGTCAACATTCAAGCCTACGTTTAAGTCCAAGTCTTCAACTCCAAAATGTTCATCATGACTTAAACCAGAAGTAGTATTGTCAACATTCATAGCATCCAAATAACTAAACTCTAGACCCCTATCCAATTCATTATCCTCAAACTACATTAACCTAACGACATCAGCCAATTTTTCTCGTACCACATCATTAACAGTTGGTTCCACTTGGGTGAAACTCAAGTTTAAATTAACTGCCAAACTGTGAATGTATATGTGGAAGGTCGTTGTTTTGGTTTTCACCACATTCATTGTCAGTCAACTGTGTAAATGTCATACCTTGAGGTGACTTAGCTGAAGGTGCACAAATATCTGTATTCTCAGGCCATGTCAAGTACAACATTTTACCAGGTTTTTTCCCTTACAAGCACTAGTACAAGGTTCACTAGACACATCTTCCTCTATTCTTGCCCTAGTTTGTCCAGGTGACATTTGGTTACAATTAAGCCTAGTACAACCATGCTCTATGTACACCTCTATAAACTTGAAACACAACAGTAGGGAACTCAAACAACGAACATCCTCATCAAATGACATCGCATACAACCCATCATCTAGACTACTCATTGGTCTTAAATAGTGATAAAACAAAGGTTCATTCTTACCTGTGTAGCGTAACTGTGTAACCATCTTCTTTAGGTCAAACACTGAGAAAACTTTAGCATCAAATCTATCAAAGATATCTTCATCACCACCAACGTATTGTCTAGTAGGAAAGCTCATGAGTGAACCACCATGGTGTATTCGTATGCTGAATAAATGCGATGTATATTTTGCAATAAAAATTCAGTTACTTAGTAAATCAACATATATTAACACAAGTTCATATCAAAATATATGTCAAAGCAACAGTATTTCAAGTCATTACAATATTCCTTTTTGCACTCTATTTCCAACTGTTCCGCTATTAGACTTACTCCTTTTTTCCGCATCGTTCATGTTGGTAACGACCTTGTAGACACAGATTTGTTTCACCTTTTACCCAGATTGCAAATTTAGGGACGATACTAGAGAGTTTTGAGATGTGATGGGTGATGTGATTGGGCGGGAAAGTGGGAAGGACGTATGGGAACTATTGTGTGTCAGGTACTTATGGAAAGGCAATGTGGTACTTATGGAAAGGCAACTATGTGGTACAAAGTGGTGAAATGACCAAAAAATCACGCATGCCACATCAGCTGACGAGGCAAGATAGCGATCGTTAGCCAGAATGGGGCTCCAGAAACCAAATACGCACCGTTGGGGAAGTTCAGGTACCCCGTTCGCCAGTGAATCGAAACGGGGGACCAAACGGGGAAACGAGGTCAACTTCAGGGACGAACTGTGTATATCACTTGTGATATTATACCTTGTGGTTAAGGGTTTAGGGGTTTTTGTATATGGTTTAGTGGTTAGGGGTTTAGGGTTCTTTGTATAGGGTTTAGTAGTTAGGGTTTAGGGTGTAGGTATATATCACTTGTGATATTAGACCATAATCATCTCCACCATTGATCATATCACTTTTCACTTATGATATTATACCTAGTGGTTAGGGGTTTAGGCTTTAGGTATATATCAATTGTGATATTATACCTAGTGGTTAGGGGTTATGGGTTTTTGGTATAGGGTTTAGTGGTATAACATAATCTTTAAGTTTAATATCTGAATATATTGTCGAAAAATAATCATAAGTATTAGTATAAAATTGCGAAATATTCGTCATATTTTGCATTGAAAAATACATATTTTAAGCTTTCCAATCATACGTCAAACATAATATTTGAATCTCTAAATCAATAAGGTTAATTCATCGAAGTTGGTGAAAAAAAAAAGTTGATATTTATACTCGTTTGATATATTACTTGTGATATAATACTAATATGTAAGTTCGAAAACTAAACATGTTGTCGTAAAATAAGTATAAGTATTTGTATAAAACTCCAAAAGATTCATCATTTTTTTGCATCTATGTCAGTATCTTATATCTTTGTATTAAAAAAAAAATTTTGTTTTATATAACATGTTACATATCAAGCGTGCTCTAATATAACAAAAAAATTCATATATTTTTCAACTTCTACGAATAAACTGTAACGATTTAAAAGGTCAAAAACTGTGGCTATGTTTGGTGCGGAGTTTTTTGGAGCTTTTTGGGGCAATGAGTGGTGAGCAATGAGCTTTTTGATTTTTATTATTCATTTGGAAAAAGAGCGGTGAGCTTTGCTATTTTCTAGGAAGCTCATTTTGTCAATGCTTCTTTAAGAAGCTGTGAGCGGTGGCTACTGCTAATAGCTCACTGCTACTGCTCACAACTACTTTTAACAAAAACACCCTATGTGTGATATATGTTTGGAAAGTTAAGAATTTAGAGTTCTACACAGATACTTTTGCTAATTTTAAAATGGCATGTTTGGTATTTAAATTTACAGATTGGTGTTACATCACAAGTGATATATAAAGCAAAATACTGCACTGATAAAAAACATAAAATACAAAAAAAAAAAATAATAATAATAAAAAAAGAAAAAAAAAAGTATTCGAAAGTATATGAAAGTGGCCTTATATTGAAAGATAATTAAATGTTTATCACGATGGTATAATTTTTGTAGGTTAACGGTTTACGGTTTTTGAGATAAGTAATATTTAAAAATAAAAGATGAAAGTAGGTTTTAATTTTAAAAAATGTGTGTGGTCCAATTTACACTTTAGGTCCCTCTATATATTTTTTTTCTCTTCTTAGATCTTGTCTCTTAGATCTAATAATTTGTCTGATCCAGATTTGTCCCTCAGTTTGAAATGGATTGTGAGTATAATAAAATAACTGACTCATATTTTTCCATAATCATTCAAATTACATATCACTATATATATGCACTCATGATTTTCGTTTTAATAAAGTAACCACTTAATGACACCTTCAATAATATGGAGCAATTTTTTTTTTCAAGTCATTTTACACCTTAAAAATACAACTATACCCACCTTACCAAATAATAATTAAAAAAAAAAAAAACTTCTAGCTACCATCATCCTTTATCAATTATCAGCTTACGGTTATCAGGTTTCACAAAAACCGATTTACAACTAGTTTTAGCCTAAGAAGCGATCACCCGTACTCATATATGGCTAGAACAAAAGCCCTTTATGATTACATAATTAACTCCTTTATTTGCTTCAATGTTTAGCTTGGTACATTATTTGAAAAAATAAACACTTGTAAATTCTTTGAAAAGAAAAAAAAAATAAATAAAAGAGTTACACGAAGAGTATATCTAGTATGACTCTAGACTCCGAGTTTACAAGCTTTCTGGCTCATGAGCCAAATGCGCCTTGCATTTTTTTCTAAGTGAAAATAAAAACTAATTTAATACAAATCTAGTATGACTCTAGCCTCCGAGTTTACAAGCTTTCTGGCTGATGAGCCAAATGCGCCTTGCAATTTTTTCTAAGTGAAAATAAAAACTAATTTAAAACAATACGAATTGAATGTGCATAGACGAGACTCGTACCTATACACTGCCGGTACGTATTGCGTTTTTTTTTTACGATCAAGATGATTTATAAATTGCGCAATTATTGCTACCAAATACATATTATAGAAATGCGACAAGAATTCCATAAAGTAGTTTTTTTAATTACAAATTCAAAAAGTTTATTTACAATGATTTGTTTGTGCATGATACCGTATATCCTTGTGAATAAAATACACCAAAGAATGAGTTAAAAAATCATAGACAGACAAAGTCTAATTTTGTCGTAGCCGATGTCAACACCTTCATCGTGTTCCTGTCTACCATAGTATCATTGTTGATATTTGCTTCGATTTGGAGGAAAAGCTACAGTTATGTTCTTTGTTGTTGTGGCCCAAGCATCGCGCCCTCCTAAAAAGCCCCAAGAGTACGTTGAAGGAATTATGTGTAGGCTTGACCTGATTTTTCATTTTATTTTTAACGGCATCACACTTGAAATCCGACCACCGAGTTAAATCATCCAAATGGGAAGGCCTCGGGACTCGAACCACTAGGAGAGACCTATGAAGGGAAACCTTTAGAACTCACGGCTTCGCACTAAAAGGAAAATCCGGTTTTTCATTGTTTCTTGCGAGAATCGAACCTGGATAAAACCGCTCCCCAAGCTCCAAAAGGAAATTCAGCTAGCCAACTGAGCTAAGTCAATTAGTTAGGGTTGACCTGATTTGATTATAGTGTGTGTTGTTGTGAGCTTCGGACTTTGGTAAATTTGCATTTAACGTAAGCTCTAATAATAAAAATGATGGTAGGATGTGTTTAGGCACGTTTGGATCAATATATTATAATTATCTTTCCATTTACGTTACCTATTTAAGTGTTCGGCAGACCTTAAAGTTTAGGGTTATTCCTAAAAGAAACAAACCAATGGCATGTATGAATATGTATTTGAGATATATCAATTTGAACATGATATAACGTAACTATTGCCACACTTTTAAGGAGTACCAATTTAAAATAGATGCATTACCACACTTTTAGATGCATCTCATTTAGTTTTGAAAAGAATTTTTAAGCAAAAATGATGCAAAGTGTTACTAAAAAAATTAAATATCACTTGTGTAATTAAAATCGAATAAGAACAAAGTGTGTGATTTTGGCTAAACTGGAATGATGAAACATGTAACTTTTCCTTTTAATTATTTCAGGTTCTACTTTTTAATATATGTTTATTACAAAACTGAAAATGTAATGTTAAATTAATTTATAGGTATTTATGTTAATATGTTCAGAAATGATGTCAAGATTAGAATACGTCTCTTTACTTATTAACAGTGTTGCAACGCCTAGGCAACCGATTAATTCGCGCCTAGGCACTAGGGGGGATTAACCGTCCGGATTTTCACTAATCGGCCTTATTAATCGGTTTGTTTTAAAATCGGTCAACATACCAATTAATCGGATAAAAGTCGGCCAAATCAGGCATAAATCGACTAAATCGGATAAAAATCGGATAAATCGATCAACTCGGTCACGGATAGAAATTGGCCAAATCAGGCATAAATCGGTCGAATCAGAAAAAAAATCGGCTAAATCAGCCAAATCGGGCATATAGTTTCAAAATTTTATAATTTTACATATAAAAAATCCAATCCAATTAATTCCCGCCTAACCGGTTAATCGTTAGGCGGTACCCGACCACCCGACTAGCGCCCTAGTAATTTTTGCAACCTTGCTTATTACGAGTACTTCTTTAGATATGTGTCATTTGAACGCCACACCATGTTAAACTTTTATACATTATATAGTAATCGAAAATGAATATAAAAATATTTATAAATTTATAATAGATACAAAAACAATATATATGGGTGTTCACCCGGTTCGGTTTTTGGGTTTGTGGGTTATATTGTTCGAGTTCATCGATTTGAAAATTTTAAAATCAAAACCAAACCCAAACCAAACCAATTGTAGAATTTTTGAAACCAAACCTTACACTAAATTAGAATTCAATTTTGTTTCAGTTAAAACCAAAAAAACCAGATGTAATTAAATTTCGTAGTATAATCTAGAAGTCATAAATAAAACCAAAGATTAACGATTCAAAAGTTCTCTTAAAGTACTCAAGTAAATCAACAAAATAGAACCAAAAGGTTTCACAACTCTAACATAAGCATTTTTTAAGGATCAAGCAGGTTAATTTATTCACTAAGATATGCATCACAATTTTTTTTTTTTTTTTTTTTAAATATATGTTGAGACTTTAGGATTGTTAGTTAGAATAATATAATAAAAACTACATATATAATTTAGAGAAAAAAATATATTTACATACCAAAAGTTTTTAACATATGAGGGACAAATCTCAGTCACTCACTTTTCTGTTGAGAAAAAAAAAGAAATTAATTAATATTTAAATTAAAACTACACCCATTTTTTATAATTTAAATAACTCATGAACCGTTAATCGTAAATAAAAGAAATTATACTGTCATGACGAACATTTAATTATCTTTCTGTAAACGAATACTTTAATATACTTTCAACAAACATTGTTTTTCCTTCTTTGACATTTTTTATTCAGTGTTGAAATTCTCATGACATATCACATGTGATTTAACACTAATATGGTAATTCGAACACAAAACAATTGTACTAAAATTGATATACGTAGTTGTGTATAAATCATGACTTTCCTCATTTGTTGAATGAAAATCGCACATTCATATCTTTCTAACCATATATCATAGACTGTATTTGGATCATAAATTATAGCAGTTCATTGATGAACCTTCTATAATCACATGTGATGTGATAAAAATCGCATGTGACTATATATGTGTTTTATATAACTTTGACGAATTAACTACACTATTCTATAATTCAAAATATAATGTCTTATATATGGTTGAAAAGCTATAAATGTCTAGTTTTCAGAATAAAAAGCAGTAAAACTTTTAGAATTTTATAGAAATAATTATGTTCATTTTACTACATGTTTAAATATTAAAATGAGTGTTGAATCACATGTGATTTTTTATGTAAGTGTCAATGATAACATCAAATAGTCCTGAATATTAAGTGTCAATTTCCCCCGATAATGCTTGTAATTTATATCATTTATATGGATTTACGCTTGTTTTCCATTGTTTTCCACTTCAGGTAAATTACGAGCATTGAGCTAAAGAGACGGAACTCAAGAAATATCTAAAGATTTATCACAAGATGCTACTTTGAAGAAGTTACGGTAACTCGGTCTCTCACATGCAAGTAACATTTGCGTGACTAAGAAAACCAACTTATCGAGCGGTAACTCTTCCCAAAGGTTACGACGTAACTATATTAGGTCAAATGAGGTTCCACACGGCGATACTTACGTAGTAACTCTGCATCTACTACGACGTAACCGAGTTTATTGAAGACGTAACCACTCATAAGGTTACGCCAGTAACTATTATATTATTCGCCGTAAACCGATCGGCCTATAAATACCACCGCAATTCCAAAGATTTCTATTCATTCCATTCCACACTTTCGGAGCGTGGGAAAAAGCTCAATGCATGTCTAGAGGAGCATACGGAGCTGTCTCCAAGGGAGAAATCACTCCCTACGATAAGCATTAGCGTTTCATATTTCTTTTACTTTCAATTCATGTATTTCGTACATTTGAATATTGAATTGGTTTGCATGATTAATATGAGCGGCTAAGCACCTCTTGAGTCTTGGCTTTGGTTATGATTCCTTGTTTTGTTTGCGTTTACTTTACTTAGTACAATTATTTCTAAGTGTATGCATACATAGTTTATTGGTAGCCACCCTTGGTTCGGTAGTTTTGAATGGCGATAGAGGCCAATTCCCTAGGAGATATGACCAACCCGACCCTAGGTGAGCGGATCGAGCGGGAAGGGTAAGATATGACCCGGCTGACCCTTTCTACTTGTCGATTGACCAACCGATCACCTATCGTTTGGATGAACTTAAGATTTAGGGGTGCGTGTCTAAGTTCCTGGCCGATTCATTATTATAAATCTAGCATGTAGCGGTACTTAATGACTTGGCAGGGACCGGGAACAACATGACTTATGAGGGGACACGACTTCTCGGTGGTGGCATCTTTGCGATAGGTTAGGGCAAATTGACCAAATGCTTTGTCTCGACTTTGACCCCAACTGAAGTAATTGGAAGTAAGTAGACGTAGACATAACTAGCTAGGAGGATTAACTAGGTTAGCACCACTCTCCTCGATTGATTTCCCTTTATCCTTTATTTGGTTTATTCTGCATTAGTAGTTTAATTAATTAAATCCCTATCGAAACCATTATTAATTTGTGACACCTAGACTTAGTAATAATCCATCACACATAGCTCTTGGGACGACCTCGATTTTACCGATTACTTCACTACACACGTTTGCCGGGTTAGTAGTCATATGGTAGACTATAGGTATAACGAGACATTATAAATATTAAAACTGGTCAAGAAAACTGCATCAAGTTTTTGGCGCCCTGGAGTTATTTTAGGATTAATATTAAGTCTTTCATTTGGTTTTAAACTTTTCTCACGATCATATTTCAAGTTTTCAGGTACCATGGAAGTTGTTAACATCGATGACCTCACTCTTAAGGAATATTTGGTGTTGACAAAAGCGGAACAAGGGGGTCTCGTAAGACCCGCAATTGGAGCGGATGTCCGTTCGAAATCAAAGACCAATTTATGAGGAGCTTAGTGTTAACCCTTTTAGGAAAGCAGAGGCGAAGATGCATATGAGCACGTTGAAAATGTCCTATACATCGCAAGCCTTTTTAACATTCGAGCGTGTCTCATGATCTTTGTTATGCTAAGGGTATTCCCAATGACTCTTACCGGGTCGCGGAAGATGGATCGAAGATTGCGGTAGGGCAATTAATACACAGGCTCTAATTAAGAAACACTTTATTCAGAGATATTGTCCACCGTCAAAGATTTCTAACTAGCTTTTGGAGATCCATAATTTCAAACAAGAAGACCATCGAAACATTGTATCAAGCCCGGGATAGATACAACGATCTCCTTTACAAGTTGTCCACACATGATCTGAACAACCGCCAGAAGGTCAACATTTTCTACAAAGGAATTAATGTAACTACAAGGCAAATGCGGGACTATCAGAACATGAATCCTACTCTTGCAATTGAAGCCATTCAAAAAATGGCGGATCACTCTCAGAAATGGCACGACGGAGGAAGTAAAAGAAACCAAGGCGGAAGTTTTGACGGAATTGCAGCAATCGCTAATAAAATTAAAAATCTTAGTCGAGATATGCTGAAGGTCACAGAAACCGTTCATGCCATCCAAGTAGGTTGTGAAAGCTGTGGAGGAGGACATCTCATGAAAAATTGTCCTCATGTCGACAAAGAAAATATTGAAGAAGCCAAGTATGGAGAAAATCGACCGTTTTACGGAGATAATCGAAATAGTAATGGGTATCGTGGAAATTACAACGGTGGGCCTTATGGGGAAAGAAAGCCCAGTCTTGAAGAAACAATTAACAAGTTCCCGGAAACATCGGCCGAAACAAAAAGAACAAATACATGGTTAAGGGTTTTCTGGAAAACACAAATAAAAATCTTGCGAACGCAGCGAAACCCTAAAAACCTTGGAGCAATGATTGAAAACTTCGGTCGAGATTGATGGAATTGAACTTAATGAAACCAAGCACACGGTGGAATGCAACGCCGTTTTAGCCAATAATCCTCGGGGAGGTGGTTGAGGAATGCAATTCACAACGATGAATTAAGAACTACGATATCCGACATACAGGTGGGGTTACGCCGTAACCAATTCCACGAGTTACGGCGTAACCATATTACTGGCGTATCAGGTGGGAGCGAGTTTATTTTCAGTTAAGGATATTAGCTCTAACGGGTTAATCATTCCATGTTCTGCTGGGTGTATTAATATTTTGGGGGTAGTTGATTTTGGATCTTGTATAAATATCATGCCGCTTTCCGTATTCCTGAAACTTAAGATAATCCATCTTTGGGAAACAAAATCTTGATTGAACCGGTATTGAACACCAAGATTTCCCTTTAGGAATTACAGTTGAATGCGGTATCAAGGTTCGTAAGTTTGTTTCACCCGAAATTTGTAGTCGTCGACATGGAAGAAAACAAAATGAACATTTGATTCTCGGTAACCGTTCTGGACACATTAGCATATTACGTGGATCTTTGTGGCGATATAGTGGAGTTTAAATTGGATAAAACCTTAAGCCTTGAACGCATCTAAATTGTTACGACTAAGGATTCACCAAGGATTGAATTAGATGATTCCGATAGATTTCCGCCTTCATCTTTTGACCATTTGCGGGGCAAATCAAGTGACAATGAAAAAGATGAGGAAGAGATCCCGTTTCAGCCCGATTACGTTTAAAAGGAAGAATTCACTTTGTTGTGTTCGATACTTGTTTAGTTGAGGGGACCAAAGTAACATTAACCACGTGTTCTCCTTTTCAAAAACGATGCAATGGAGGAGGAAAGCACCTCATTCGTATGATTAAAGAAGCTGCGGAAGTTTGGTGGTGCTGGGAAGGCGAGAATCTTATTAGAAAAAAATGGTTACAAGGGCATAATGTTTTTAGCGAATGGTTCACCAAAATTGATTGGACCATACATTTTTGTGAACCCGTATCAAGATGATGACTACACGATGGCAATGCCTACATGCAACCCTAAGATCGTGATGGAGGAGAACACCACGAACCTAAATGGCTCAAATGCAAGGAATGAGCATGTTTTGACGAAGATAAGAGAGTGAAGTAGGATCAGGGAATCTCCTTTGAAAATTGGTTCTGAGTAAAGTTTGGGTATGATAAAATAAAATTGGAAGACGAGGCTAAATTTCGTTTCCAATGGACACAAGCTAATTTCCCGAGAAAGATACACAATGACTGGTTTGTTTCTCCATGTTTGGGACCACCTTATTCTAAGAAAAATGACATGGAGGAAGTCGGGAAGTCCAAAGGCCCCCTTAGAAGCCCGCTGACTCACGAGTCTAACTTAAAGACTCAGTAAATAAAAAAATTGCAGGAGACAACAGAATTATCCCTTTCTTTTATTTTGTTTCCATTTCACGGGTTTGTGTTTTCTAACTATTTTTTGAAGCGAGTAATTAGCTGGTTCTTGTCGAGAGCGAGTTGCAATAACTCATTTTGGTGATGCAGTAACCAACCTTTTAGCAGCGAAATTCTTGACGCATACCATTACGATGTAATACCATCTCGCGGGTTACGCCGTAACCACTCACTTTGCAGCTTATGTCAGGTTTTGCAAGTTACGGCGTAACTCCCTCAAAAGAGTTACGACGTAACCTTCCTCTGCTTTAATTCTTTCATTTTAAAACGCAACAAGCTTGTGTTACTTTTAAATGAACTTTGTGGGTGTGTTCCCTGTAAACCCTCACGAGACTTCACTCGTCCACTTGGGACACCAAGTGGTTTAAAAAACTTGTTGCATTCGCTAAATGCAACCGTGATTCCTACGAAAGTGAGTTAGGTTTGTTTTTCATTTTTCATTTTTCATTTTTTTTCTTTTTAGAATTATGCTTGTCGGTAGTGATTTAGGGGATTGAAGTTTGTTCATGATGCTTATCTGAAGGCAAGTCTCTTTTTCGTGGGCCTTCCTTCTTTATGGAGCAAATTCGGGGAAGTTCTCGCCTAATTCTAATTTTCTCTTCACCTTTATTTAATGCTTAGTACAAAAGGGACTTTGTACAATTCAAGTGGGGGCGGGAGTAGAATTATCTCTTGAACATTATTTCGCCCTCATTTTTCTAGTTTATTTTGAAAATTTTTGCCATTTTTAAAATTTTGACATGTTTTTCTTAACCTAACTAGATTAGACCTTAGCCGAGCACATACAACCCTTGATATTATATGGTGAGATTAGCCTTATCCGTTTCCAATATTTTACCCCAAATCCACCAAATTATGAGTGTGCCGGTAGATTGTAAACTTTAGAACTTGGCCTTTGCATCATTTCGAGACCATAGACGAGGTATGTTGAGTTAGCTCGTTGTATTTGGACTTTTCAATTTTAGAAGGCAATATTATAGGATTATCACCCAAACAGCCTACCATTGTGTGTCTATCGATTAGTCACCTCGACTTCTCGACCCCCATGTGAAGCCCTTTTGTTGCACTCACCTTTAGTGCAAGATACCCCTAGAAACACCCTTCTGAGCCATTCCTTTCATTTTATTAACCCGATATATTGTTTCGATACACCTATACACCTTAGCCTACCCTTTAGTATTTATTTGTGATTGGGAAGTCATCATTTGCCTAAGTTCAAGGTTCGAGTGGAAAGGTTCGGAAATCACGCTTTCATCGACAACATTCCTGAAGATCATTGAAGACCCCCCGTATTCCCATTGTTCATCTCAAGTGGGGGGATATTATGTTATTATTGTTAGTTTGAAAAAAAAAGTGTGATTCGAAAAGAAAAAAAAATAGTTGTTATGATTTAGTTATTGTAAAGTGCGATGTTATAAGCACTATGTTATGAGCTTTATAGATTTAGTATCGAGGCCACCTGGTCACATTTGAAGATTGGAGTTGTTGTTATGCCAAGTTGGAGAAAAGGTAGTGTGCCCATCAACGCCCCTAATGACACATGCATTTCATGATCCGGATTCTTGACTTCAAAGCTTGAACTTTGGGCGGACGGTAAGTGGTGATGACTTGGTTATAGATTTAGACTACACCTTGTTTTTATTTTACACCATTTATATCCCATGTCTTATCCTACCTTTTAGTCATGAAGCGTGTCTAGGTGATGCAGCGAGCAATCTTTGGTGTCTTGGCCATGGATTTGGTCATGTATCATTGATTTTGTCCACTTCGCCATGACATGTTAGTAATGACGAGTCACCCCTTAACCTTTGTCGTGTCTACCCATATTGCCTTCGAGAATTGTTTAGCCCTTAACTCTAGTGGTGGAGATTTGTGTAACCGCCAAGTTTATGATAGAATGCATGCTATGACTGTGCGATTGAGTAATCACCCCGAAATTGACACTTAGAATAGTTGAGAGATTTGAGTGTTTTTTTCCCTTTCGTGAGGTGTTCGGCTTTGTTTTATTCTAGCATAAGGGATTTATAAACTTATATTTTCCAGGTTATGGGAGATATCTTTTTAGGAATCCTTCTAATAAGGTATACTTGAGGGCAAGTAGAGTTCAAGTGGGGGGATATTTGATAACATCAAATAGTCCGAAATATTAAGTGTCAATTTCCCCCGATAATGCTTGTAATTTATATCATTTATATGGATTTACGCTTGTTTTCCACTTTCGGGTAAATTACGAGCATTGGAGCTAAAGAGCCAGAACTAGAGAAATATCTAAAGATTTATCACAGTAAGCTACTTTGAAGAAGTTACGGCGTAACTTCGTCTCACATTACGCCTTAACTATTGCGTGACCCGAAAAACCAACTTATCAAAGGTTACGGTAGTAACTCTTTCCAAAGGTTACGACGTAACTATATTAGGTCAAATGAGGTTCCACGCCAATTTTACTACTGGCATAATATCTACTACGACGTAACCGAAGTTTATTGAAGACTCACGGTAACCACTCGTGGTTACGCCGTAACGGCAGATCAAGTGCAAAATCTGAAGAAATAGAAGGTTACGGCTTAACTATTATATTAGTTCTGTAGAGTAACCCGATATGGCCTATAAATACCCCAATTCAAATTTCTATTCATTCCATTCCACACACAACACTAGGAGAGCGTGGGAAAAAGCTCAAGGCGGTCTAGAGGAGCATCGAGCGTCTCCAAGGGAGAAATCACTCCCCTACGATAAGCATTAGCGTTTTATATTTCTTTTACTTTCAATTCATGTATTTAGTACCTTTGAATATTGAATTGGTGCATGATTAATATATGGCTGCTAAGCACCTCTGTGCCGGCCTTGTAATGATTCCTTAATTGTTTTGTTTGCGTTTACTTTACTTCCGTACAATTATTCTAAGTGTATGCATGCATAGTTTATTGGTAGCCACCCTTGGTTCGGTAGTTTTGAATGGCGATAGAGGCCAATTGCCTAGGAGATATGACCAACGGACCCTAGGTGAGCGGACTGAGACGGGAAGGGTAAGATATGACCAACTGACGACCCTTTCTACTTGTGCGATTTGACCAAATGATCACCTATCGTTTGGATGAACTTAAGAATTAGGGGGTGCGTTTCTAAGTTCCTAACGGCCGGGCATTCACTATTGTAAATCTAGCATGTAGCGGTACTTAATGACTTGGATTAGGGGACCAGGAACAACAGAACTTATGAGGAGACACCTTCTCACGTGGTGGCATATTTGCCGATAGGTTAGCGTGAATTGACCAAATGTTGTCCTCTCGACTTTGACCCAGAAGTAGTTGGAAGTAAGTAGGCGTAGACATAACTAAGAGGATTAACTAGGTTAGCACCCACTCTCCTCTATGATTTCCCTTTATCCTTTATTTGCTTTTATTTGCTTTAATCTGCATTAGTAGTTTAATTAATTAAATCCTCATCGAAACCATTATTAATTTGTGACACCTAGACTTAGTAATAATCCATCATACATAGCTCTTTGGACGACCTCGGTTTTACCGATTACTACACTACACACGACCGGGTATACTTCCCGTTAGTGCACTAGGGTAGACCATATGTATAACGAGACATTATAAATATTAAGACCTGGTCAATAAAACCTGCATCAGTCAACAACGAAAAAACATGAAAAATTAAAAAAATAAAATAAAATAAAATAAAAGTTTGTCGAAAGTATATCAAAGTGCCGGTTTATAAAAATGATAATTAAATGCTCGTTGCGATTGTGTAATTAAAAGTTAACGATCAACGTTTAAGAGATATTAGTTTTTGAAAAAAAATGGGTGAAAGTGAGTTTATTATTTTAAGTAGAAGACGTGAGAGGCTAAGATTGATCATTTGGTAAGCAATGAAGAAGTGAGATCAAATTATATCACAAATTTTCTAAAAATCAAATTCGAAGATCCTGAACATTCATTTTTTCACTAGAAAAACACACACATATTTCACCTTTTTTTCGAAAACAAAATATCTTGCAAATGGTAAATCTTCAAGCTACGAAAAATACACTATCACGAAGGCAACTTTTTATATTTGAGTAAACGCCCATCATATTTTATAGACTACACAGTGATGAAATTTTCGTTCAGAAAAATCACATGTGATTTGAAAAATCATTTGTGGTTTGTTATTTTCAAAATCAAGTGTGATTTTTAAGATCTACATATTATTTTAGTAGACGGGTACTTCTATATATACTTTCGATGAGTTTTTTCTTTAAAGCTTTAATTTTTAGTGTTAAAATTATTATTCAGAAAAATCACATGTGATTTGTAAAATTACTTGTGATTTGTTATTTTAAAAGCATGTATTATTTCACAAATCACATGGTGATTTGCAACATCACATTTTTTTAAACAAAAAGTCACGTGTGATTTCTAAAGTAACAAATCAATTATGATTTTAAGAATCACACGTGATTTTTCTGGACAGACACAAAAGAAAGAAAGAAAAAGAAACTTGAAAAAAAAAGTTCATTGAAAATATATAGAAGTGCCCTAAATAGAAAGATGATTTAATTATAGTCGCGATGGCATGATTTATTTCGCGTAACGATTAACGGTTTGTGAGATATTTAATTTTAGGGCAAATCGCATAAAAAGGTATTCATCTTATGTTCAATTTCAATTAAAGGTACTATTCTTTTTTTTTCTTCTCAATTTAAGGTACCCGACTTTTTTTTTGGGCCGATTTAGGTTTTTTTCTAACTTCCGTTAACTATTTCGTTAGTAAATTACATGTTTGGTCCTTGGGTTTGTATAGGCATTTCATGTTTTGTCTATTTTCCGGTTTTCATACGCTTTCTTACGTCCGTTTTATGCGTTTCGTCTCGTTTTGTGCGTTCGTCCGTTTTGCCGCGTTTTATCCGCTTTTGCACGTTTTCAACTTTTTTCCGCGTTTTAGTGTTTTTGCACGTTTTTGTATGTTTTTTACGTTTTATCGTTTTGTTTTGCCGTTTTGTTTCGTTTGTTTTACGCCTTTTTCGTCCGTTTTACCTGCGTTTTAAGTCGGTTTTTGCACGTTTTGATGATCGTTTTTGCACGCTTTTGTCTGCTTTTACACGCTTTAGTCCGTTTTGCGTTTTGTCGTTTTTACGCGTTTTAGTCCGTTTTGTCCCTTTTACATGATATCATATGTTTTAAATGTTTCCGTCTGTTTTACGCGTTTTAGTTCGTTTTGCGTTCCGTCCCGTTTTTGCATGTTTACATACGTTTTTACCGTTTTTAAACGCGTTTTATGTTTTATCGTTTTCGTCCGTTTTACGTTTCTTCCGTTTTTACGTTTGTGTACTGTTTTGCGTTTTGTCGTTTTTGCAGCTTTTTACACGTTGTTGCAGCGCGAAAGCGGCAAGCGTGCAATATGACCCAACGTCGCTTTTAAAAGCGAACAACTATCTAAAAGCACAAGCGAGGAAGCGTGTAGGGCGCGTGTAAGCGACAACGTCGCAAGGCAAAAGCGGATGAAAAGTATGGCGTCGCGGCGGGGCGAAAGGACAAAACATGAAAATGCCTATACAAACCCAAGGACCAAACATGTAATTTTACTAGCAAAATAGTTAACGGAAGTTAGAAAAAAAAAAACCTAAATCGGCCAAAAAAAAAAGTCGGGTACCTTGAGAAAAAAAAATAGTACCTTTAATTGAAATTGAACATAAGATGAGTACCTTTTTATGCAATTTGCCCTTAATTTTATAAGAAAAACGAAAGCGATTTTTTTTAATTTGATGAAAAAATGAATAACCATGATTTGTTGATTTGATATTTAGAGAATTTTTCATCAATGTTGAACTGTTCTCTAATTCGTATAATTTAAACTTTTTATCTATATATAGATATCTGCTTTTTCCGATTCAATTTGGTTATATTTTTGTCAAACCATACACTAAACCAAATATTGATTAAATATTTCAGTTCGGTTTAAAACCAAAAACATACACCAATTAAACAATTCGGTTCGGTTTTATTCAATTTCGGTTTATTTTTTGATTTATTCTGTGTCAAACCAAACACTGAACACCCCTAGCAATATATGTATATGTATATATATATATATATATATATATATATATATATATATATATATATATATATATATATATATATATATATATATATATATATATATATATATATATATATTATGGTGAGAGAGACAATGAGAAGGGCCTTATAATGAGAAGTAAGTATACAAGATTAACAAAGGAGTGGCTTATTTGTAAATAATAAAAGTTGAGGCGCAAAGTGTTAGTAATGAAAAGTTGAAGAACTTATCCCGATCATTTGAACAAGCACTCAAAAACTGTTTTCTCTAAAAAAAAACATATTTATCACGCTCAAATAATTTCTACCTACCAAAACACTCAATTAAAAACACATTTAAATCAAGAAAATTAAAATCAAATTATTGCATCAAAGATGGCTAAAACAAAATTACATAATCATAAATCGAATCGTAAGTTTAAATTTTAACAATATTTTTGTTTACTGCATCATTTCATTAATTTTTAGTTACTAATCTATAGTATTTGCGTAAAAATTTTAGCAATTAGAAAAAGTAATCGGATGAATGATGCTGCTAAAGCGATAATCGTATCATCAAGTAAGTATTATTTTTTGATGCAGTAGATTAAAAATGTATGTTCCTTTATGTTAAATGCATCTCAATTTAATTGAGATGCAATAGTTGTTAAATCTAGGTTGCTTTGTCAGTGATTCAGTAGATTATAAAGGTATGTTCCTTTATGTTAAAGTGCAGTAGTTTTAAAATGTATCTTGCTTTATGTGTGATGCAGTAGTTTATAAAAGTATGTTGATTTATGTCAAATGCATCTCAATTTAATTAATATGCAGT
This sequence comes from Chrysanthemum makinoi, assembly GCA_910596185.1. NCBI lineage: Eukaryota > Viridiplantae > Streptophyta > Magnoliopsida > Asterales > Asteraceae > Chrysanthemum > Chrysanthemum makinoi. The sequence continues at coordinate 112,770,837 of OU343218.1, forward strand.
AGTTTTTAAATGTATGTTGCTTTATGTGTGATGCAGTAGTTTATATAAGTATGTTGCTTCATGTCAAATGCATCTCAATTGAATTAAGATGCAGTAGTTGATAAATGTATGTTGCTTTATTTGTGATGCGGTAGTTTATAAAAGTATGTTGTTTTTGGTCAAATTCATCTCAATTTAATTAAAATGCAGTAGTTTTTAAATATATTTTGCTTTATGTGTGATTCAGTAGTTTATAAAAAGTATGTTAGGATTTAGAAAATCCAGTTGTTAAAGTGTCGGTCACCTCAAGTATATGTAATCGTTAGAAAGCTCGTAGTCGTAGTTATTTAATGTTAGTTAGTATTTAGTTAAGTAACACCGTGGAGGACGGACGGTCTTTACCCTGTATGCACGATCCACGCGTAAGGAAGTATTGTGTTAGATACTATAAATACCCTCTACCTCCCAAGGTAGAGGGTTGGAGCTCATAATAAGATTTTTTTCTTTCTCTCACTAAGCTTCCAAACCTCTTAACTTTCTCTCTCTAAACCCTAAGCTATACGCCCCATTTAAGTTATGGTTTGATGTGTTTGTGAAATCCAATATGTCACAAATGGTATCAAGAGCCATGGTTTGATCATCTCTCTTACATGTTCTTGGATTTCTAGTGGTTTTATATGGTTTTTGGGTTTGAAAAAGTTTAGTGGTATTTGCATCATTTGGACCATTTCTAGTGTTAAAGTTTGGATTTTGATTGTACTTTTGTGTTTAGAATAAGTGCTTAGGTTTTGATTTGGAAGGCTTGAATCAGCGTGGTTGGGTTGTTTTTGGATTGAAAAGTGGTGGTTTTGAATATTTCATCCTAGCGACTTGAGTCTCGTAGTTGATTTCTTCGTAGCGACTTGTCTCTACATTTTAAGCGACTTGTCTGTATTGTGTGAAGCGACTTGTGCACTAAGCGATTTGTCTTTTGAGACAAAACGACAAAAAGGACAAAGTAGTGGACGCTTGTTTTGTCTAGCGATTTGTCACTAGCGACTTGTCCATCTAGCGAGATGTTACTCTAGCAACTTCTGTGTCTAGCGACTTGTCACTAGCGATTTGTCTTCATAGCGACTTGTTCTTCTAGCGAGTTGTCACTCTAGCAACTTGTGTGTCTAGCAACCTGTTACTAGCGATTTGTCTTCATAGCGATTTGTGTCACACAAGCGACTTATCTCTCTAGCGACTTGTCCGCGAGCAACTTGTATACCTAGCGACTTGGTGGCGACTTGTCTTCAAGGTTTGAGCGACTTGGTTAATCATTGTTTTGATTGTTACATTTTACGGTTTTCTTGATTTAGTAAAATCGAGTGAAAGATTCTATTTCCGGTTTAATCAAAGAGTTATAAAATCCAAATCAGTAATCATGTCTACCAAGCGTGCCTACAATCATCTCTTGGCAGAGGGGCGTTCAAGGCGGGGATCGGATACTGCGTCTCCTATGCTTGGCGAGGCCGATTATGACTCATGGACTCAACGAATTAGGTTGTATTGTTTGGGAAAGGAAAATGGGGTTAACATTATCAAATCAATTGATGAAGGACCTTATCAGATTGAGACTACCAGAGACATACTTGAAAGCTGGCTGCCGAGATGGTTCGGTGATCTTAGGTTTGACGGACCAAAGAGGCGTATGATGAGCTCAATGAAAAGGAGAAAAAGAGATATGATGCGATATCGGGGCTTTAAACATTATACTTGAGGTCTACCAAAAGACATCTACAAGTTAATCAATCACAACAACGAAGCCAAGGCGATTTGGGACAATGTTAAGATGCTTCTCGGTTACGAATTGACCAAGACATGGAATCTCAATTGTATGATGATTTTGAGAACTTTAAGATGAACCACGGAGAAAGTGTCACTGTATACTATGTGAGGTTCCACAAACTTGTGAATGATATGAGGAATATCAAAATGACCATGCCAAATATTCAAATAATTCAATGTTTGTGAACAACATGAATCCCGAATGACACAAATTTGTCACCTCAGTTAAGCTAACCAAAGGATTAAGGCACACCAATTATGAGCAATTGTATGCCTTCTTACCGAATGAAGCATGCTATGTTTGAACGAAGGATTCTTGATAAGTTCAAATCTAATCATGGAGATGCAAGCTCATCAAATGACTCCACGGCATTCTACACAATGTAGGAATTACCACCAAAGCCTCTCAAGTAATACCAACGGGTAACGGTAACCACAAGCTCATTCGAATCCAGCATATAAGCCTCCGGACCCAAACACAATCATGGAACATTTCATCAATCAACTGGCTCTTATGGTTAAGCAAAATCGAACCTCACTCCCACACACTAACAATGATATGAGAAATGCATCCAATCTACAAATCATGCTATTATTAGAGATGGTAAGATCATGGTGCAACCAGATTAAAGGAAACAAGGTATGAACAAGGAAAAGGTAGAGTAGGTGGAGGGTATGTGGCTAATCAGAATCGTGTAAGGAATGCAAATCAAGGACAAGGAAAGCCAATCAAGTGCTACAACTATGGTGGTGAAGGACATATTGCAAGAAGGCGCACATCTCCAAAAGCCTCAAAATGCGAGTATTTAGGGGACAAGATGCTGCTAGTGCAAGCTCGGACAATGGAGCGGTTTTGGATGAAGAAGAGTTCTTTGTTTCTTCTGAGGAAATGCCAAAACATATGATGCCGATGTGGATGGCAACCAATCGGGAAATAGGTCACAATCGTCAAAATGCCTTTCAAGTTGCCGACTATGATGCATTTGACTTCGATGTCGATGATGAACCTCTGCCTGACAATATTCATGGCTAGCATTTCACCAATGGTCTCTCCAAGGTCTCATCACCACAACAGTGGGTCACACAAAGATTCAATCATTTAGGTATTAAAACTATCACGATGAAGTTGATGAGCAAAAGATACATAACAAAGTACAGTCACATGAAACTAATGAATCAGATATAGATAATGTGGGTAATAGTAATATTGTCCCATATGATCAATATGTGATACAAAGTGAAAGTGAGATCGTACCAAGTGATGCATCTTCTGCAATCAATGATGACTATGTTTTTATGAATACCTTTGCATGTGCTCGATGATTCTGTTATCTCCGGGGTAATGCCTATAAAGAAACAAGTTGCTATTTATGAACAACGTGCTAAGTTTGAGTTAACTACCCGTGGACAGGAAATGGATGACCAAATGCGCACAATTATTAGAAAAAGTAATTTTAGGGAAGAAATATTAAAACAAGAGCTAGATTCCTTAAAAGACAAACTAAAAAGCTGGTAAGCAAAAGCAAGAACTTCAAGAAAATGTTAAAGTGCTTAAACTAGAATTTAATGCTAAGGAATCAAAACTTTTAGCGATTTTCCAACCTAATAACTTTGAAAAACAAGCTTGAAAATAAGTTGTGCGTCAAGGGAATACCATTAGAACATATGATCACTAAGAATAGAGTTCTAAGTGACAAACATAGTATTCCCCTAGTAGAGGCCAAATCCGAAATCTGTAAAAAGGCTAAAGCTCACCATACGATTGTATATGATGGTAATGAGATCCTCAAGCCTAGGCAAACACCATCATGTATTGGAAGCATGGAAGAGGATAGAAAATTAGAAGATGCCTCAGGGAGGAGAAATGGATAAGAAGCTAAAAGATCCTCGATTAATAAAAGCAAAACATAGTCAAACCCCATGATTACACTAAAAGAAAATTGGATTCCGTGAACATGTTTAAGCCTCAAACTCAATTAACTCAGAACAAGTTTTTGGAAAAAAGACATGGATAAGCAAAAGCAAATGTACTTGTTGAAAACAAACACTCCTCGGGGAAAATGCCTCAATTTCTTGTGTATCCTCGAATACACCAATGCATTTAGTTCCTAGAACTATTCCACTAAGAGCAAGACCTTAATCAGCTGTATGTTTGTTTATCAACTATTCGCTGATTTTGAGAAGACATGTAAGAAAAGAATTACTCCTCTGGGGGATAGCCGAAGGGAGAGGGTTTGAGCAAACTAAAGAATGCTATTTAATAAGTCATGCATTTCTTTAAATAATTAAAAATCAATTTGAGAGTCTTCAAAGGGGATCGACTCGAGATTAAAGAAATGGAAAAAGAATTCGATGCAATGATAGTTGAGGTCAATAATTATGAACGGGAACTTAAATATAATGAAATTGAAAGAAAGAATCTGCATATCTTAAATGAGAACTTGATTTCGAATTGTGTTGCTCAAGATGTGTTTTATCTTTGTTACTAAATATTCTATTACTGCTTCTCAATTTCATGAAATATCTGTTGCTTTGAAAGTTTACCATGATCGTGTCATAGAGCTTGAAAACAAAAACTCAAAACTAAATGAGAAAATTGACCCGTGATGATCCACGATAATTTGGTAAAACACTTTTCTAAGTTGGAATTTGAAAATTTTAATTTGCAACTAAAATATCAACATCTCAAAGAAAATGTTAAAACCTCAAACATCAAGATATCATCGGATGTTCGAGTTTGATGCAGATTTTGAAATAAACAAACGTGTGAGCAATTGAGCTCACCGTAACACGATCGAAGTTGAAAACCCAAATTTCACAATTAAAGGGGTGAAAAGAACAATGTGAATGGCTCCCAAATGCCTCCTCCTTTAGATTCTCAATTTTCTCAAAACTTTCATCTTCAAAACATCATTAACGTATTACAAAAGAAAATGAGAGTTTTCTAGAAGAAAATGAAAAGGTCAAACGACACTTAAAAGAGTTATACGATTCAATGAAAGTCACTCGTGACAAAAACAATGAAAAAATAACTTCGTTACAAAAGGAAATTGAGAATCTAAGAGCCGGTAAAGGGAAAATGTCACTTGTCTTTAATGAGAATGTTGCATCAAAGGCATCTACAAATTCTAAATATCTTGTATTTGTTAAATACATTCCTTCTCATCTTAGAAATAACGAACTTGTGTTTCATAACTATTTACGTCACTTAAGGATAGTCTAGAATGTCTCCGTGAGATTGTAGAAGAGGATAGCATAAATAAGCCAATTGATAGTGAAATGGGTATGCATGCTTATATGCCAAAGCGATCTCGGGGAGTCGTTAAAATGTTTAAGAGCAACATGCCTAAATCC
>OU343218.1:112776081-112802126 GCA_910596185.1 Chrysanthemum makinoi
GTTTTATGGACAATAAATTAATAGGCGTGTGTTAGGATCGAACTTCGAGACTATGGGATTGCACACTTTACGTATGAGAATTTAAAGTTAAATAATTAAATATAAACGTTATATTTATTTATTTATTAAACGAAATAACTAACGGACGTTAAGTAATTATTGTAATGGATTAACGGATCGTTAAATGTTTTATGGAAAAGGACTAAATTGCAATAGTTGGGAAGTTTAGGAATCCTATGGATACCATAGAACATCGGCCATAAGGAAAAACAAGGAAGAAAAAAACCCAACTTGTTCACCAAGTTTGCTTGGGTATATAAACAAGGCTAGGGTTTTTATTTTTCCATCTCTTGTGCTCATAAGCTAAACCCTAAAAATTGTTTTGTGTGTTTTTCTTGTCCAAACCCGATCGTCATCACTCATTAGTTGTCGATCCATTACTTTTCCACAAACCAAGTTATTTTGTTTGATAAAACTAGCATTACTTTAATTCGGTTTAGTACGTGTGTACAAGAACATAGTAATAACATACTTTTGTTATTATCTTGGATTGAATTACAAAGCGGTAAGGGGTAATTCTTATAATCCTATAAACCCTAATTAGGGTTCATCTAATTGCTAGTTTGTGGATTTGATTCTTGTTCGGCTAGAATCAAGAAAGATACGCATACTTTATTCTTTAGTTAATTAATTATTCATTATATGTTCCTATACGCTTCATACTTACTTTGATGTTTATTGTTTATATTTATGATTAGTCATGTTATATAATTCCAACGTTGGTATCAGAGCAGGGTTTTAATGAGTAATTAATTACTAAACACGCGGATATTGTATTGTGTTTGATATGATTATTCTAGGGTTTTGGTTATGATTATATAAACCTAATTTTAGGGTTAGGGCTTTTGCCCTAATTTGTTTTTAAAAAATCTATTATGGATCGAAATTTTTTTATGGGTGGAAACCTAAATTTTTTGTCGATTTCTTAAATTTTTTAGGGTTTATATTAATTGTTATGTTATCTATATCGAAACCTAGATTTAATATATTTGTTACGTGATAAATTCATGAATAAAGTGTTATGTGACATGGAATTGTATGCGATCTTGTGACTATTTGTATAATTGTTATGATGTATCCATGATTATACATGCATGTTAGTCATGGATAAGTTGCTTTGAATATTTAATTGTTAAGATTGGTTATGCGATATTAATTGTTAAGTTTTATACACATGTATATTTATGATAAATCTTGAATTGGGGAAAACTCAATTATATACATTAATGAATCAATTATGTGCAATTTGGTATATCATTAATTATGGGTTTCATAATCGATTCGTCGATGTATGTGGCTCACTTTCAATTGAGAGAGTGAAAGCCCTAATTAATATATACATTAATTTAACCTAGACATTGATTATTAATAGGTTTTTATCGAATAAGTTGCATGTGGCTACTTGTTTACATGTATAAATTGTTTATTATGTGCGCATTGTTTTTAGTAGTTTATTTTTTATTGGTATTACTTGTTTGTTTATTATGTTAGGCAGTTTTAAGCAAAGGGTAATTTTGAATAGAAAAATAATCTGGACTAAACAATGGCGAAATTTGATTTGTTTTGGAAGAGTTAAGTTTTCAATAGTTTAATTGATTGGCGACTTTGGTACAATGGTGACGGCTCACCCATTAGAATGAACTATAAAGGGGTTATTTAAGAAGTGCGCACAGTCACACTGAAAGAATGTCTAAGGTTATGCGCTACACGGTCCTCTCCCTCTGTAAGTTCGAATGGAGCTACTTAGTAAGCCATATAATGTACAAGCTCATCTTAAGGGCGAATTAGTTTTAATTCCATGCGCCACTTGGTGGTAATTATCCGAAACACTAAGTGTTTACACTTATGCAAAAGTACGGTATAATGGATGATAATTAACACTAAATTCCTTGATTGGTGAACCCAATACCTCAATCAAAACTTTGATAATTTGATCTTTATGAATTGGTAATTAAAAGTTTTTATTAAAATTATGCTACAAGATGAATGCATGACATCTTTGTACATATTTGATTTGACCACATAAAATCAAAACTAGTACCCTTTTAAATTAAGGTATATGCCATCTAATTAAAAGGAACACTTGAAGTTGCAATTTAAGTCATGAGAGTACTTGGCTAGATTGTGATGGAGAGGTAAATCTCTATGTTAAGTGAGACCTTACATGGACATATTTGCAGTTCTTTAAGTTAGACACTTAAGTTGAGTAGGAAGTGAGACTTGGACTCAATGGCATAAGATGGGATAAAACATGTTTATATTTGCAATAGCGTTGGAAAATATAAATCCCATAATGATCTAGGAATTGGAAATTGTTTGCCAATTATTGTTCGACAAATTACCCTATTATGTGCTTTCGTTACTAGCAGATCAACTGATGTAATGGAACTATGATAATTTGGATCCTAGTTTTCTAGAAAATTCTATGGTTATATGAATATTACCTTGGGTATTTTATTTTCTTGAAAAGTTTAATTATCGAAAATACTAAAATTGAATTTTGCTAATTCTTTAAATGTATTAATGCAACATTAAACCGTAAACGAAGGTTATTCCTGTATTGGTAAATTGATCTACACCTGTAGGGGTTTTGGTAGAGTCAACTTTGCTAAAAGGATAAACCTAGTCCTCTTTATATAAGAAAGAGTGAGATTCAATCCTATTCCTTTTCATGAATGAAGAAAGGTATGATAGGACAATTAGAATTGTCTAAATTCTAAATACGTAACTCGTAAGCAAATTTTAATAGTTAAGAAAATTGCATAATTTTCGAGTTATTAAATTAGAAGCTAGACTAATTTACTGCATAATTGGTAAAAGACAAACTAGCATATTTTATCTAGTTGTTTTGTTTTGACCATTTAAAAGTACTACTTACAATTGTTGGAATAGTAGAACTATTAAGAAAGAAATTGCATGCCCAATTTTTCAAGTTAATAGCATTGATGGATAAATTCATCATCTACATAGTAGAATACATTCTTTTAAGTACATAAGTAATTGTTATGTATGGACTTTCTCAAAGGTGTAAGGAAGTAAATAGAACACTATTTTCTTTCATTGGTTAATGAAACACTTACAATGTTGTCAAATCCAGTTGGAGTATTGTTCTTATCTTGAATAAGGAATTAATGTAATGATCTCTTATTCAATGGGAGTTACAAGCTTTGTCATCTTGGTAGTAACCCATATTATCTCTAGAATGTCTTAAGATAATTACTTTCCACTTGTAGACACTTATGTTTTCAAGGATAGTCATGTACGTTTCCTTATTAGACAATGAAGTGGTTCTACATCTACTAGTTATGCTAATATCAATGACACAATCATATTGGTTACATAAACAAACATATTGTGTTGTTTATGCTACATGATGTTGTTCCATGCACAAGTGGGAGAAATCTATATTGTGTGCAAGGTACAACATATAGGTATATGAATTAAAGGATTCTCTTGGTACAAGGTAAGAGACTAGTTAATATAACTTGTACATATCTAATTCAAGAAACACTTGGTGTTGCAATTTCGTCATGTGAGAACTTGGCGAGATTGCAACAACAAAGTAAATCTCTATGTAAAGTGAGACCTTGCATGGACATATTTGCAGTTTCTAAATTAGACAAGTATTTAGAACATGTGTCAAAATGATATATAAGACTACTTCAAATTAAATATTTATGTATTATTAGAATGACATAAATAAATGAAGTAATCTAATACTACTTCAATTTGTTTATTTATGTATTTTGGAATGACATAAATGAAAAATAATGTAGTCCTACATTATTGTGAAGTAAATAAATTAACTTGAAATTACTATTGAAACCAAGAGTTGTGTTCATAATTACTTTAGTTAAACATGTTTATGATTCATTGTAAAGACATAAACATAAAGTCTTTTAAGACTTATAATAAAGTAAGACGTTAACTTGTTATGTTTTTTAATTAAGACATATACAAGAAGTCATTGAGTTGATCAATGATTTATAACGTATAATGGGATTATAACAATTTATGTTTCTTGTTGAGACATGGATATGAAGTGACTTGGTTAAAAGGTACTTGTGTTATAAAGCATGCAATTGGCTTGGAAAGTCTATTATACCATTAAGTTGACTTAGTTGGTAAATAGGTAAGCCAAAAGAATATGTTTATCTTATATATTGTTAGATCGTCTTACAATATTAAATTCTAATGAATACCACAAGTTGATGGTATGTTAAGTTAGGAGAATCAAACTCTATTTGATTTGTTTGATTTATGATAACCATAACTTCTTTCTTAAATAGTAACAAGGTTAGAAATTGAGTATGGATTGAATATACTCAATATGACTCCAACCTAGAAGATTGTTAAAACACCATTTTATTATGGAATGTGATGAATCACATTAAGTTTTAAAATTGAAGATTCTGAATTTGTTAAACTATTTATGAATAGGTTATTAACAAAGTAACGTCAAGAATTATCAATGTGTATTTGTAATGTCCCAAAAAAAGAACAATGTAGTTTTGCTCTAATTGCTAAGTATATATAGATAGTCTATATATTACAAAAGGCAAGTGGGAGTTTTTTATCTTGAAAGATAAAATTACAAGATACATAATCTTCTAAAACACACTAGTAAATATCATGATGAGGTTAGACATGTAAATGATAAACCTCATAATGATGGAATTTTCATTCATAAATCTGCAAGGATATCTCAGATATTTGACATATATGCTGAGAAGTATGAGTTACGAGTTATAGTAAACTGATAATCATTATGATGGATTACCAAATATTGAATTGGGTAAATTACTCATACTATGAATGTTTAAGATGTTGTCCATAAAGATAATCAATTTTGGAAATTTGGTTTATCTTAATAGTTAGACTAGAGAATGGAAATGAGTTTCTTCAAAGAGATGAAAAACCCTAGTGATTTGAATTTCTATGTAGAAATCATATGGACAATATTGTACACATATTTAATGCATGTTTTATGACAAGATTATTAATCATACTTAAGAAATTAATTATGATTGAATATTCTTTTCAAGACACATTAAATATATAAAGATGATAATTGTCATACTTGATTTCATTAATATGAAATATGACAATGGAATATCAAAACTCTTTCTTGAGAAATTACTTGAGCGAGGACGGTAAGTAATTGAAAGGTTTTTTTGAATTCATATAATCTTTGAAAGTGTACGAAGTGCAAATAATTCATGAATGGATAAATGCATGCATCTATGAAATTATTCTTATGTTTAATTATTGAATCCCATTTTTGATTTATAATTGAAATAAGATAAATTTTAAGTATTCCTGAAAGCTAGTGGGAGTATTATGTTAAGGTTTTTAATCTTATATGTTGTATAACATATAGGAAGTAACATTCCTTGTAAGCTAAAATGTTAAGTCTTAGATTGGAATGAAACTTCACTTGTAAGATTTAAGAATTAAAACATACAACCTTGGAATATATGTTTATTATTAATAAACATGTGCAGTAAAATAAATGATTCTAATAAAACATGATATATCATTTGGGAAATGGATAAATATTTTTTGACAAGATAGAACGTGAATGAAGTCTAAGTTTGACACTGTAGATTCATCATGTACATCATGTTGTGTATTAAAATTGTTGTATCATTCTTGAATAAGAAGTGATTTGACAACATTGATATCTAACTAAAAGTTATTAGATAACTTGTGTAATGAATATTCTAAAAGAATTACATCCTCAACCTGGAATTGCTCCTAGATTCTATGGATGAACAATATGTCAAATGTTGTGAAAATTGTCATCAGCTTTAAACTTGAAAGTTAGGAAAGCATCAAACATTACACAACAAGATATTAAAGTTTACGGAGTTTTAATGAGCACATTGTTGTTTGCATACAATGATGCTGGTTTAATTGAGATGACACTCAATTCTAGTCATGGTAGGATTTCATCCTTGTTAATGAACATTTGAACTAGTTGTGCTACTTAGAAGCCTTGAGTTGCATTATACATTAAAAGAATAAGAATACTTTAAACTTTAAAATGTTTGAAAGTTTAAATTGTCATAAATTGGTGATAGAGGATGTCACACACTTTATGAATTACTATTCTTGAAATAAGTATTCTCAAAATTACGATAGATCAAGTTGGTTGATTTATGCCTTGTCAACAAGTATGATTGTCATTACTTGAGGCATAATTCATCAACTGGAATTTTCATGCATTGATCTATTTGGTATTTGGATAAGGGATGTTAAACAATTGTTATAATAAATCAAATACTTAGTATGTTTGATTTAATAATATATTGTATCCTATATTTGCATGTTTAATCCGTGAATAAATTTATTTATTCTAAATCGTCCGTTGTCAATTAATGATATGGGAGTATCATTAAACTAAGACAAATCTGAGAGATATGGTAGAATATACTTGAAAGTATATTGATGAGAATGCATACCAATTTCAGATGATATTCAATGAATTGAATATAGGACTTATCCCAACTACATAATTTACTTTGTGGATATTGTTATAAGTAAATTGTGAATAGTTATCATCAGACTTGAGATACGGATAAGTGTCATGAATGTAGTGCACTACGTGGAGCAACTTAACGCTATACGTGGCGGTAGTCATAAGGGTTGTTTTGAATGTTACAAAGTTTGTGGGTTATTCTTGTAGTCAATATAGAATTTGTTCCTTCAAATTTATTTGGAGTTTATCTTCTTTGGGCCCTCGTAGGGTTGACAAGATGTATCGTGTACGCCAAAGTTCTCCCTGAATATGTTCAGAAGATTTGGTAATCTTGCTCAATCACTAATAATGAGAAACAGAATGGTTGAATAAAGAATGACTTAATTCCATATCTTTATTTAACATGGTATTAGAAACAAAAGGATAATAATAATGAGAAATCATTAAAAGGTTTTCAGGAGCCTTGCTCGAGTTGTACTAGAGGCATCGAAGTGTTGCTAGGCGCTAACCGAATGTGATCACTCTATTAAGATATGTCCAAGTGGGAGCTGTTGGTTTTATGGACAATAAATTAATAGGCGTGTGTTAGGATCGAACTCGAGACTATGGGATTGCACACTTTACGTATGAGAATTTAAAGTTAAATAATTAAATATAAACGTTGTATTTATTTATTTATTAAACGAAATAACTAACGGACGTTAAGTAATTAATGTAATGGATTAACGGTCGTTAAATGTTTATGGAAAAGGATTAAATTGCAATAGTTGGGAAGGTTCCGGAATCCCTATGGATACCATGAACCAATCGGCCATAAGGAAAAACAAGGAAAGAAAAAAAACCCAACTTGTTCACCAAGTTTGCTTGGGTATATAAACAAGGCTAGGGGTTTTATTTTTCCATCTCTTGTGCTCATTAGCTAAACCTTAAAAATTGTTTTGTGTGTTTTTCTTGTCCAAACCGATCGTACATCACTCGTGGGTGTCGATCCATTACTTTTCCACAAACCAAGTTATTTTGTTTGATAAAACTAGCATTACTTTAATTCGGTTTAGTACGTGTGTACAAGAACATAGTAATAACATACTTTTGTTATTATCTTGGATTGAATTACAAAACGGTAAGGGGTAATTCTTATAATCCTATAAACCCTAATTAGGGTTCATCCTAATTGCTAGTTTGTGGATTTGATTCTTGTTCGGTTAGAATCAAGAAAGGTGCATGCTTTATACTTTATTCTTTAGTTAATTAATTATTCATTATATGTTCCTATACGCTTCCGCACTTACTTTGATGTTTATTGTTTATATTTATGATTAGTCATGTTATATAATTCCAACAGATTACTCAAACTCTGATCATTCAAACCACTTCTTATATAAAGCCCTTTTTTTCATCACACTCATACCTCTCATCATGCCAGACCAACAGCACCACTCAAAAACGAATCTAGATGATTGAATATAATAATCGTTTTACCAATCATATAAATCCCATGCAGACACAAACGTAATATGGAATAAAGAATTGAAGTGAGAAATCATTAAGGTCGGTGGTAATGGATCCCACATCCACGAATCTAGCAATCCACATTCTTAATTTATGGAATTGAATTCAGTTGATTTATAAGTATCATGTTCAACCAATAGGGATTAAGTGCTTAGAGTTTTCAAATCGTATTCATATTCGCCCAAGAGAGATACGGTTTTAGGATTACTAATTGATCATTACGTGACAAATAAAATATTATTATAATAAAGAATACCTTGACAATGATCATTAATAGCAGCAAGTAGACACCATAAACCCAAAAAAATCGATTTTTGTAAACCTCCTTCTGCAGCCATCTACGACACTGAATAACTTTCACATAAAAGCTCAGATCGAAGATCCCTCCAGTGAAAGGTTAGAATGGTATCTAGAGAAGATCCAGTAAAAATTGTAGCCCGATCCAACGGTTCAAGAAAACGTTATGGTCGTTAGAAACTAATGCTGCAGAAAAGTTGCGAATTTTTGACAGCTTCGAATTTTTCTTCCTTCTTCGCCAAGAAAACCTTGTACGATCCTAGATATCATGAGCAACCTTGCTCTGATACCACTTGTTAGATCTTTGTAGCTCGAGGTTGTTTAGACCTCATATTATCTAGGAACAATAATTAATAACAAAGGCGGAATATTCAATAAGAATTAATTGTTATCAATAACAAGGTTTTTCTTTATTCATCACATCAACCTCAATATCATACGGTTACACAATTGTAACAGGGATCAAAGATCCTTGAGACTAAGAAACCCTAGGCATCCATTAGAGGACTTGATGCCTACACACACACACACTTTTCTTGTAGACTACATTGTGGAAGACACGTATATAAAAACCTACACACATATCCTCTTTATATACTAGAGGATTAGGGTTTACAAGATACTACGAAGGACTAAATAATAAATATTCTTTTGCAAGCAAGTCTCTCCATCTTTTTGTAGATTTCTTCTTTGTCACTTTAAGTCCTTGATGTTTCATTCTTTATTGTTTTGTATCATCAAATCAATAAACCTAACATATATTTTTAGGGTTAAGGTTTCTAAAATAAAATGAGTTATAACTTGATTTATATATAAATCTTTGAAAACTAATTTGACAAGTTGAGTAAAGACAAGGGGCGTGGTTAAACATTCTCCACAGGGACCAAAACTGCCATTTAAGCAATCTTGTGTAAGTTTAGTGTTCGGGATACATTTAGGTTAACAAACATTTGATTTAATACTCGAGAATTACACCATCATGTTTAAAATAAATTTTACAATAAAAGTGAATTTTCACACGACTCGATTCTCGTAATTAATATAATAAAAAAATTTGAATAGTTTAATGAGTTTACGTTCGTGCCAGGACACGCAAGATGTAAATTTTCACGTTTAACGAGATAACCTCTAACATTCGATTTCAAATTAGCTCAAAAAAATCCGAAATGAAAAACAAGTAATAATAAATATAATTTATTATTGTAATAGGTTTTGAAAAATTCCCGTATGTTAAAGTCTACCTTCTTTTAAAGGAATTACATCCTCGTGATTCGTCTCGAGTTATCCGATAGTGTAGTATCTCAGAAGGGGTGATGATATGTGCAATATATTTGAGTCTCGCCGAGTTGTCCAAGGGTTTCTCAGGAGAGGTGTAAGAATCTTATTATATGGAACGAATAGGGTACTTTTTATAGTGATGCGACAGTGTCAAGATTTGGTAGACTGTTATCTTTAGTTTCAGGCAGAGGTGCGGGATTCACTCCAAAGATTTGGTTTAGTTACAAAGAAAATATTGGTTATTCAGTTTATGAAGTAGTAGCATAGAATACTTTTCAAGGGAGTAAATAGTTTTATAAAAAGGTTTGTAAAATAGTTTAGAGTAATAGGAAAATAAATTTATTATTCGAAAAATAGTAGCAAGGTTGTAGTTTATTTTGTGATTTAGTAACAAAACGGCTCATAGCGGGGTAAATTAGTTCATAAGGTTGTAGTAAAACTTGCAAGGTAATTGTAATATACTTTACAAAATGCTAGTGAAACTGTTTGTTGTTTTATAGAATAATAGTAAGGTATTAAATCCGATTATTACCGAATGATAAAATGGTTTGTAAAGTGATTTGTAAAACAGTTTATAGGGCAGTAGGAAAACAATTCATTGTTTTTAAATAGTAATACGGTCCAAAATTTTGATTTCATGATATATATTATTAGTAACACAATTTGTAAAATGATCGCAAAATATTCTGTAGGATGATGGAAAACAGTTTATAGGTTAATAACGGCATAATTTATTATTATATAAGAGGGTAGCAAAGATAACTGGTATTCCTGAGTTTCCAAGATCACGGTTCAGGTTACCCCCTTAAAATCTCAAGGTTTATGTCGAGCATAGAATCTCTACCAAATGGAGAGTTTAACAGGTGCAAAGTACGACTCTAAGGAGAGGTTGATTGCTACAATCAATATAGTTAGTTGCCTCAACAGTGTACTTAGTGCTCAACGAGGAAAGTGCAACGTTCGAGTACGAAGTCACAATTCCAAAAGTAATATGATTATTGATAACAACAAATAGTCTTGAATATTAAGTGTCAATTTCCCCCGATAATGCTCATTATTTATATCATTTATATGGATTTAAGCTTGTTTTCCACTTTCAGGTAAATTACGAGCATTGGAGCTAAAGAGACGCGCAAATGGAAACATTACTATAGATTTATCACAGTATGCCTATTTTGAAGAAAAGTTACGGTAACTTCGTCTCTCACATTACTGTAGTAGTAACTATTGCGTGACCCAGAAGTCCAACTTATCAAGAGATTACGGCGTAACTCTTCCCAAAGGTTATGACGTAACTCCATTAGGTCAAAAGAGGTTCCACGCTGCTGATACTTACGCCGTAACTCTTTGCATCACATCGGCGTAACGGCGTTTATTGAATACTACGGCTTAACCACTTATTAGGTTATGCCGTAACTAGCAGATCTAGTGCATTTATGAAGAAATAGATGGTTACGGCGTAACTCCTCTATTGGTTACGCCGTAACCATTTGGCCTATAAATACCCACGAATTCTAGCATTTCAAAGCATCCCATTCCACACACAACACTCACGAGAGCGTGAAAAGCTCAAGGCAGGTCTAGGGGAGCATACGGAGCTATTTTCAAGGGAGAAGTCACACCATTACGATAAGCTTTAGCGTTTTATATTTATTTTACTTTCAATTCATGTATTTCGTACCTTTGAATATTGAATTGATTTGCATGATTAATATGAGCGGCTAAGCACCCTTTCGTGCTAGCCTAGTTATGATTCCTTAATTGTTTTGTTTGCGTTTACCTTTACTTTCGTACAATTATTTCTAAGTGTATGCATGCATAGTTCTTTGGTAGTCACCCTTGGTTAGGTAGTTTTGAATGGCGATAGAGGCCAATTGCCTAGGAGATATGACCAACTGACCCTAGGTGTGGTGAGGCGGGAAGGGTAAGATATGACCAGCTGACGACCCTTTCTACTTGTGCGATTTGACCAACCGATCACCTATCGTTTGGATGAACTTAAGAATTGGGGGGTGTAGTGTCTAAGTTCCTAACGGTCGGGCACTCACTATTTAGAATCTAGCATGTAGCGGTACTTAATGACTCAGCTTAGGGGACCAGGAAAAATAGGACTTATGACGGTGCGTTTGATTTCTCTTGTGGTGGCATCTTTGCTGATAGGTTAGGGTGAATTGACCTAATGATGTCCTCTCGAATTTGACCCCACCTGAAGTAATTGGAAGTAGGTAGACTTAGACATAAATAGCTAGGAGGATTGACTAGGTTAGCACCACTATTCCTCTATTGATTTCCCTTTATCCAATTATCTGCTTTTATTTTATTCTGCATTAGTAATTTAATTAATTAAAACCCTATCGAAACCATTATAAATCTGTGACAATTAGACTTAGTAATAATCCGACACACATAGCTCTTGGGATGACCTCGGCTTTACCATTTACTACACTACACACGACCGGGTACACTGCCCGTTAGTGCATTAGGGTAGACCATAGGTATAGCGAGACACTATAAATATTAAGACCTAGTCAGTAAAACCTGCATCAATTATCAATCGATACTAAATCAAGTTCAAAATATATATAAGTAGATGTCAACAGACCCAAATGGTTACGCTAAAAGCATAGCCATCGATTGAGCATAAGGTTCGAGGTAGACGTGACGATACATAACAGACGGGTTCCAACGATTCCAAGAGAAATTCAAAGTCATAACATGGCCAGATGGCGATGAAAAGCATTTCATACAAGAAGAAGGGTATCACGATAAACAAGTGTTATGATGCCAGTGTGTTGTATTTGAAGGTAAGTTTTATAAAAATTCAATGCTCGATTACACACATAAAAAACTTTACCATTCTCAAAACCCAAATCAAAACCAGACCGAACATAACACTATTATAACTATTCCAAGTATTGCAAAATTCACTTCTGAGTCAGACATAGGTGATAAAGCTATGTCCCACTGTCCCTCGCTGAATATAGGTGATCAGTCTATATACACCCGAGGTTCAATGAATTTTGAAATACTCGACTTAGTTATGCTAGCACCATGTCCTTCACTTCCAAAACTATTTCAAAAGACCAAAATAAATGTCCACACTCGAGGACGAGTGTTGGAATTTACGCAGGGAAAGAGGCGCAACGCTGCAACAGGTATAATACGTAAGCATAAGTATGTCGAAGATACCTATAGTAAATAGCAAAGATAAGTTGGCATAAGCCATCGAATAATAAGACGTGCATCTCATCAAATGTAACAGAAACAAATTCACAAGTGAGGCATCAGCTTGGCAGGCAAGCACGTGTCGGTCATAGGATTAAGTTTTCATAAAAGCTATTATAGTCTAGGTTTTCGAAAATTTACCCAGTTCTCTATAAACTAGGCTCTAATACCAACTATAACACCACCAAATTTGGTTTAGCGGAAGCATTAGGGTCATGGGATGCTACTCAATTTCTATATGAACACAAAGTATAGAATAATAGATTTATCATATGGAACTTCATAATCAAAAGCATTATGTTTACATCATTTGTAAATAGTGCGGAAATACATGCTCATATTAATAAAACGGTCCCAAATATGTCAGAATATCCTATGACCATGCCATGCCAAAAGCCTCCAAAGTAAGTTGTCGCCTTAAACCTGAAAATACATGCTAAAAATGTCAACACGAGGTTGGTGAGTTCATAGGATAGAAATAAAGTAGTAAATTAGTTTTGTTATGCATTGATATACAAGTAGGACATGTGTGCAAATAATAAAGCGCATGGCAAGTAGTTATATCATAATCAATCCACTTGGCTAGTCAGGTAACCACCCACTTGGCTAGTCAGGTAACCACCCAAATAAACCACCAGCAACACTCTTCATCTCTGAAATGTGCACAATAGGTATCCAATCAGTTATTATTGCTAACTAGCTGGGGCAAAACTGTTGGCTAATAGGAATCATAGGTATCCAACCAGTCCCAAAGACTTTTGGCTAATAGGAATCATAGTAATCATACTCATGTACCAATCACCACTATACTCATGCACACAATTATATACACATACATGTCCAAAAGAAATAATATGAATTTAGCATAGCGAAAGAAACAATGTTATCGTAATGATATTTGAATACCAGAACAAGTTACTTAGCGAAGCACATAAAGTTTTCAAGAATCAAGTCATTTGTTTAAGTAATCACATATATTGGAATTTAGTAAAAACAAGCATGTATTCTCTCCCAAAAGTGTTTCAAAACAAGTAAAGTAGGGGCCACGAACTCACCTCAGATGAAGTAATGCAAGAATCACAACTGGCATCGGTGAGCAAAGCACACCAGTCTCGCAAGAAAAGCACAAAGATATCCAAAAGTACAAGCACAACGGTACGACATCGGCACAACCTAATAGGAATTTTCTATTTCAGAATAAATCTTGCAGAGAAAATGAATTTTCGAAAGACAACATGTCTTAGTTTTCATGGAATATTCGTATTGTTAATTTCAAAATTCCATTATCAATATCTCAAAAAGTTTAGTTTTAATGTTTCGTGTGGTGGTAAGAAAGCATAGACTCAACATGAACCTCACGCCAAACGTAACTCACGCCAAAGTATAATATATATTCCAATACATTATAAGGAATAGTCAAAAAGTATTGACCAAGACTCACATCGAGTAGACAATGACAAGAAAGAAGTCGAGACAATAACGACACATAATCACATTAAAAGAAGTCAATTGATAGTTTTGGTATTTAACCAATAATCCCAAATAGTTAGAAAACCATTTTAGTTTAAAAAATGTTGTTTTAAGTTCTAGACAAGAACTAAATAAAATACAAGTTTGGAATGAAATGTAAGTTTGGGAGGTTTTATAAATTTTGGCATAATGCGTCCGTTTATATCACGTTCCCAAGTCATTGTGACTTTATTAAAATCAATTTTCTCAAAACAATTTAATAAAAGTATTCATTGGTTATTAGACATTATTTCCTTATTGTATATTTGTTGCGAATCAAATATATTAAATTCATAAGAGTCTAATATATTGTATTCGATTCAAGTCCAATAAGTTCAAAATATCTAAAACCCAATGTCCAAGAGTTATCGATCCAAATCCAATAATTGTCAAAATAATTCCAATCCAATGTATGTCCAATGTCAGTCATAATCCATTAAGTATCCGTAATGTTCAGACCAAGTATCCATTCCCAATATTATCCGAAATATACCAATATCACAAGAGTCAAAACGAATTAGATCACGTTAATCGGATGCTTGTATCCGATAAATATTAACATTTTTCTTAACATGATAAAAGTTTACCTTTTTAATGTAGTGGGCTTTGGCCCGTTTATAGAACCAAACACACACTGATTTTGAAAACACAAAATACCACATCCACTACACAGCTATACGACGCAACACATATGTAAACACAAACGCACCCCCTGTCGGTTCACTCTCAGCAAAGACAAATAACGTAAAACGCCCCGCTTCTGTCCAAACAAAAGTTTAAACCTAAGAAAATCTGAACCTAACACAAACAAAACCCATATAAGCTCCAGCAGCTTATTATTTAACTGGATAAGCACGAGTTAACGAAATAAGCAAAAACCAATTTTGACATAAGTAAATCCAAAATACCGAGAATAACTGTGCCCCAACGTAGGTTTTACTGAACCGAAAACCATAACACAACCCTTGCGGGTTCATTTACACACTGTGAATACAGCATTAAAAATAAACAACCCAAGAGATAAGCTAATGACTCATGTAAACAAGAAATAAATAGGCATGTTCAAACCCGAGACCAAATCCAACAAGACTAAATAAGCCACACAAAATAAACTAATCCGTGTCTGAGACCCAAGGCACAAACCGTGAGTTGACTCACTCACTGAGTCGACTCAGTGAGTTGACTTGTTTCAAAAAACAAACACCTATTTTATTAGATTTCTTACCACACAATAGGATTCAAAAATTTTTTAACCGGCTTATATCCACGAAAATTATTAACACATCATTTAAAGTTGGTTTAATGACAAAGTGGAGTATCAAAATGAGTTTTCGCAATTGCCATACTGATGTGCTATTTCATCCTGCTTTTAATATTTATAAAACTTAGATAACTTAGGATAAACACATACTAACGAGTAGAGAACCCGATCAGAAGTAGTAAAGCCCTAGGTAAATCCGAGTATCGTCCTAAGAGAGCTATAACCTTGAAAGAACTCAGAAATGATATTGATAATATATTGGTGTGATAAGATTGTGACAATTCATCTACATGCTATTATTCCATACACACAGACACCAGAAATTTAGGGGAAAGAGATAGATAAACGAAGGTTAACGAAGAATACAAATATGAATTGATTCTCGATATAAAGGTTCAATATAGTGGTTAATTATCACCAGACTCCTTTGGTCAATTCGTCATGCCCTATGGTTCTTAGATTCCTCACCAAGATGAACAAGTCACCCGGGATCATTAAAACCAAATCTACTAGATCTAGTCTGTGGAAACCCGACCGTTAGGAACTTAGATTCCCCCTCACCTCTTAAATACCTCCACTTGATAGGTGATCATTTGGCGGTTAAGCACACGAAGAGTGGTTGTACTATGGCCAATTCCTCCCATACTTCGCAATCTATCAGACTGGGATCAGTTGGTCATATCTCCCAGCCCTTTAGATACTACCAAGCTTATAATATTACCAAGACTAGCGATCTATGATAAGACTAGCAAATGTCTATAAAGAATTAAATAAAATATCAATAACATAAATGCAAACTTCAATTAATAACATGAATTCATAGAATAAGTCCTAGAAAAATATAAAAGGAATTCAAACTCGAATACAATGGAAATCGTAGATGAGAATTTCGTTATTTGATGCTCCTAAACCATGCTTCTTCTTCTGTATTTGATCTCCCCAAACCCTAGAAGGTTTGGAAAAGGAGAGATGATTAAAACTGGTGAAACCTTCGACTATTTATAGGCTCCGATACTAGTTACGGCGTAACATTATTAGGTAGTTACGCCGTAATTTTTCAATTCTTGTGCTTATCCTTGGTTACGGCGTAACATGAGCTGGGGTTACACCGTAGCCTTCGTTATTTAGATGTTTATCCGTTGTTACGGCGTAACCTGAGCTGTGGGTTACGCCGTAGTCTTCATAATCTTAGTTACGTCGTAACTTCATTACTTGGTTACGCCGTAGATGAGAGACAACTTATCCTTAGGTCTTGAAAACGTCCAATTACTGCTTCCTTGCATAAAATAGGTCCTGAAATGAAATAATAAGGAATAAGAATGTTTTCACTAGCATTTTACTCAAAATGTGATGATAAAGGGGGAAATTAACGCTTAGAAAATCAGGACTATTTGATGTTATCAAATATCCCCCCACTTGAACTCTACTTGCCCTCAAGTAGACTGTTTTAGACTGCAAAAGATACATCCCGAAGGAATGTTTAGTTAAGATTACCAGGCTAGAATATTTATAAGAGCCGAACACCTCACGAAATGGCAAAGAAAACACTCTCACTCTCATCCTAATCTAAGTGTTAATTTCGGGGTGATCACTTAATTGCACGGACATTGTAAGTATTCTATCATAAGCTTGGCAATTACACACAACTCCTCCACTAGAGCTAAGGTTAAGACAGATTTTACAAAGCAATGTTGGGTTATAGTGATTCAAAGGCTTTGGGGTAGTGTCATTACTAACGTGTCACGGTGAAGTGGACAAAATCAATGATAAATAACCAAATCAATGGCCAAGACATCAATGATTGCTCGCTGCATCACCTAGACACGCTTCACGACAAAAAAAGGGTAAGGTAAGGCATGGGATTTTTAATGGGTCAAAAGAAAAAGAAAACAAATAGTCTTAGCATAAAACCGAGTTGCCATCGCCCCACCGTTTATTTGAGGTTTATCTTCATATGATCAATGTGTGTCACTGGAATCCATCATTATTCTTTCTTGAACTATTCTTCCAACCTTCGAATGTGATCGAGAAGTTTATTCTCAATGCCAATTTCTTTTAATTCATATAGTACTTATATTTTAACACACTTATAACAACTATGTATGAGACATATATATATATATATATATATATATATATATATATATATATAGTAGGAATCGGTGAGAAGTAAATTAAAATAAGAAGTGGTGAAAAGTGACCAAAACCACGCATTTGAGATGCAACGACTTGCATTAGATGCATTTCTATTCATATAGATGCAACATCTTGAGTTTCGAAAGTTAATTTGATGTATAGATAGTGCAATTTGATTTTCATGATTTTGTACGTCTTGAAGAACAAAAATAAGAGAAATCATGAAATGCATCTAATATCACGCATTATATGCATCTAATTAAAAGCTAGAAAACGCATTATTGTGCTATAATGCATATAAGATTATAGGGATGCATCTAATTTAGGTCGATGCATCTCGATTTCTAGATAAGGTTATAGTTCTTCTTATTCCTTCTTATTTTAAGTAATCTTCTTATTTGATCCTAACTATATATATATATATATATATATATATATATATATATATATATATATATATATATATATGTGTGTGTGTGTGTGTGTGTGTATATATGTGTATACATACATATATATATATATATATATATATATATATATATATATATATATATATATATATATATATATATATATATATATATTTAACACATCCCCCACTTGAACTAAGCATAAGGAGATAATTTGGGGGTCTTCAACGATCTTCAGTAAGATGTAGATGATTAGGTACTCCTTTCGAAACTTTTATTCAAACCTCGAACTAGGGCGAACAATGACTTCAAGATCAAAAGGTAAGAGTACACGGTAGGCTAAGGTGTATGGGTAGAAAACAAAAGGATGGGCTCAAAAAGGGTGTAACTAGGGGTATCTTGCACTAAAGGAGAGTGCAACAAAAAGGGTTAACACGGAGGTTGAAAAGTCAACGTGACTAGTCGATAAACACACACAAGTAAACACATATGGGCTATTTGGGTTTAATCTTAAAACATTTACTTTTTTCAAATCACCTTTTCCAAATGCACCAAGCTAACTCGATACACTACTCGTCTATGGTCTCGAAGTGATGTAAAAGCCAAGTTCTAAAGTTTACAATACTATCGGCACACTCAATAATTGGAAGATTTGGGTAAAATGGGGAAAACGGAAAGGCTAAACCTCACCAATGACAATAAGGGTTATAGTGTGCTCGGCTACATGTGATTCTAGATTGGTTAAAATATGACAATTTTTTTTCAAATGAGCTTAAAATTTTGAAACCAACTAGAAAATTAGGGCAAGAAGGCTAAGTAATCATACACTTCATTTCTATTCCTATCCCCCCACTTGAAGTGTACAAAGTCCCATTTGTACGAAAAAAAAGATAAATAAAATAGAAATGAAAAATAACCGAGAAAGAAATAAACTCCCCTCTCAAACGCTTGGCCAAGATGTCTCACTAAAGGTAGAAGGTGGGTCACGAGGTTGTTAATGCGAATCATATCCGGAGATTACGCCTTAACTATTACGTTGCCAAAAAATTTCCTACTACTGCATAGGTTATGGCGTAACTGACCCAAAGGTTAGCCGTAATTCGCATCACAGAACCAGAACCTGCACAAAATACTTGGAAAATTTTGTACCCTTGGGTACAATCGATAATCAAGCATATAAATATCCTAATAATTCAGTTATTACAGACATATATTTTAAATTGTTTTAAATTGTTCCAACAAACAGGGGAATCAATCATCCATGTGAAGATCGTGATCCATGGAGTGAAATTGGGTTAGGTCAAACGGGGTGCTAGTTGTGCTGCCAGGAGTGGGCTCGGCCTGCATGAATGCCACTCCTCCTTGGACGCCAATGTCGGGGATGTCGGGCTGGTACACATACCCCGGTCCATGCCATCTAGGGTGGCTCAAGTGCATGCTCTGGAGCATTTGGCTTGTACGATCGCACTCCGTTAAAGAAATCTGAGTTGCTGCACTTGATCCAGTGTACCTGCAAAACCCTGAAATTGGTTACTTAGTCCATATAAACCCACTCCGAGGCTATCAATTTCCTCGTTGAAGTGGGTAGCCATCCCCTCGATTCGCTCATCGATAATCTGTAACTTTCCCCAACATTAACGTGTGCCCTTCTTCGACCCCTAGGCACACGTTCCTCAGCATCCTCTTGGGCTTCTCCAGCACCGCCAGCACCACTACCTTCCCCGACTTCTCTCCTTGGGGCTAATCCAGCTAAACCAATCACTCCATACACGTCTTGGGTGTAAATCCCAGAGTCAACTAGCTTATTCAACCCAATCAAGCTAGTCTCCCTACCACGGGATATGCAAACCAACACCGCATCAGTCATCAAACCATAGCTCCCTACCAACCTCCTAATGAAATGAGCCCCCTGAATTGGGCTCCTCGCTGTAAACCCCTTAGCACCACCACCCATGAACCTCGCCAAATAGTGGGGGACATCGATGTGATTTCCCCCGTCCATCCCTTCCATGAGGTACAAATCGTCCATAGTCATTTTCTCCTTAGTAGAGTGCCTTGCTCGAATAGAGCAAGCAAGGAGTCGGTGCACCAAACGGCGAATGGGGTTCCTTACCATTGTGTTGGTTGGTGGGTACTTAGAATCGTATCCATCCATAACAGAGATCCGGTTGAAATAGGCGGCGGTATCATGAGTGTCAGGCCTATACCTCCAACAAGTGTTGTAAAACATTTTGAAGGCTTCAGATTCCATTTCATCATGCGTATATAAGCCCATTATCTCAGTGAATTGCCTCAAAGTCAAACTCCTTCTCACACCCCCCAATTGGAAAAACAACGAATCCACATTATCATCCTCTATCTAATTTTGGAACTCAACACTAGCAAGAAACTCCCGAACATATTCCGGAATGAATGGATCGGTGATCCTAAAAAGCCTTATCCAAGCATTGCAAGTTGTAAGATATAGGATTTCACATGCACATCTAATGCAGGTTTTACTGACCAGGTCTTAATATTTATAGTGTCTCTCTATACCTATGGTCTACCCTAATGCACTAACGGGCAGTGTACCCGGTCGTGTGTAGTGTAGTAAATGGTAAAGCCGAGGTCGTCCCAAGAGCTATATGTGTCGGATAATTACTAAGTCTAATTGTCACAGAATATTATTGGTTTGATATGGTTTTAATTAATTAAACTACTAATGCAGAATATAAAAGCAAATAAATGGTAGAAGGGAAATCAATAGAGGAATAGTGGTGCTAACCTAGTTACTCCTCCTAACTAGTTATGTCTACGTCTACCTACTTCTAATTACTTCAGGTGGGGTCAAATTCGAGAGGACAGCATTTGGTCAATTCGCCTAACCTATCAGCAAACATGCCACCACAGGAGAAATCGGTAGCACCGTCATAAGTCTGTGTTCACTGGTCCCCTAAGCGAGTCATTAAGTACACGCTACATGCTAGATTCTAAATAGTGAGTGCCGGCGTTAGGAACTTAGACACTACACCCCCAATTCTTAAGTTCATCCAAACGATAGGTGGTCAGTTGGTCAAATCGCACAAGTAGAAAGGGTCGTCAGTTGGTCATATCTTACCCTTCCCGTCTCAGTCCGCTCACCTAGGGTCATGTTAGATATAGGATTTCACAAACACTTTAAACCATGATCCAAATGGTGCGTACAAGTAAGTTTAGAGAGAGAGAGAGGGAAATGTTCTAGTAAGAGAAAACTTATGGAAGGTTAGATTCCAAGTGAACATCCAACCCTCTACCTTGCAAGGTAGAGGGTATTTATAGGTTACAAACTAAACGACCTCCTGACGGCCTGTGGATCAGGTATACAGTGGGTAAAGACCCATCCTTCCTCTACGGTGTAGCACTAAACTAAATAGCTAACTAAGTAACTAGGAAATAATGTAATGTCTACGAGCTAACTTATGCTAGATTATATTTGGGGTGACCGATACTTCACTATGGAATTTTCTAATTCCTAACAATCTCCCCCTAAGGGAGGTCACCCCATGTTTTACATTTTGAATCCTAGCATTCTATTTAATCTTCAGACTTGAGCTCGCAGACTTTTCTTCATCAAAGTATTCAAACTATGTGCTTATGTGGTGATATCATCATTGTTCAACTACGATGTATGTTTAGTGGAGGTTGTTGGTGATCCACCATGATGACCTTTGAGCATTACTAGAGATCATCGGCCCTGCAAATCTCAGCATTACCCATTGTAGTGTTGCTAGCATATGATGTTGTGACATTTGGACCGACATGCTCACATTCTGGATCATGATTTCTTCTTATCAGTGTAGCGGAAGCTTTCATTGACTCATGATATTGGCAGCAGCGTAGCAGAAGCATGAAGTGATAATATCAGAGTCTTTGATGCACTTATCATGATTTCTTTAGAAATGAATGTGTTGTGTGAGCATGCGGCTAAGGATTGACCGTTCCATTCTGATCAGCTGCAAACGTCGGGTGTACCTGCATACAACAGTTAGCAATAAAGCATATGAAAGTGTCTTTGATCACTTTCGTTGAATTGAGGTACACGGCCCACGGTCCCCGTTGATCGGTACAAGTCTTGTGATCGGTATAATTCTGAAGAATTTCCTTGTGGGTTTAGCGGTGCTCTAGCCATTCTCAAACCGAGCGTCTCAGAAGACAACCGCGGAGTGAGTGAACGTGAATAGAGATTCATTGATTGATGAAAAGAGATTTGAAAAACAATCGTGTATCGCTCAATAGAAATTGTTTTTGCAATACAACGAAGTTTTAGTGAAAAACCATTTATCAATCATAAACACCTTTTGATTTGAAATAATTGTACACAGTCGATGTGATTTGAGAAAAGAATTTTTAAACACAACAACCGGTTTTTCAAAGGCATCCGTCAATCTATTTTCTTGGACCTGGATTGATTCAATTTTGAATCGCTCCATGATGAGTCCATATGACACAATCAAGTCTTGGCAATACCACAAGGATAGTGCGTAGGACTCATAAGATATAATTTCACATTCCACATTGTGTGAAATAGTGAGTCTTCAAGAAATAAGTGTCCTAAAGAGATTAATTGATGATCTCGTGGCTCTAGACTCAATTAGTGCTCTTTTGGTTCCCTGTGCCGGAGACTAGGGAGAGGGTCTCCTTCTTCAATATCAACAATCTCTAAGAGAGAGTCGATAGATTATGTAGGTTCCCCATGAGAATGAAACAAGCCCTTTTAAGAGGAACTTGAGTAGCTTGGGAAGTTTAGTGCAGTGCGTCACTGGGTCCATGACGTCTTGTCTTCAATACCAGTGTTACCTTAGTAACCACCAGTAGCATATGAATTGAACCCGGTTTCTGCCCTAAGGTTGAATTATGGGAGGGCTATTTATTTTCACCCTTTTCACATTCCAATTCTTTTTCATTCTTCAACCCCTTCAGTGCTTACCGAGACTTCCTGACTAGAACCTTGTTGGGTTTATTCCAATACTAGCTCAGTCTCAGTCCGCACGCTTCCCTGGGTAGATCCCTCCAGTACTGGCGGATCATGGGAACTCATACCTAACCTTATCATCCTTATATCACCATACATAATGTAAAGTTTGTCGGTCTTTTTGGTATTGTTCATCTGCCATTGGAACCAATTGAAAACCATTTGAAAAATCAATTCAGATACTTGTGATATATTATCAAAGCATTTTGTACCTGAATTGTTTTGATATTTTTAG
The DNA here is from genome assembly GCA_910596185.1 of Chrysanthemum makinoi. Lineage (NCBI taxonomy): Eukaryota > Viridiplantae > Streptophyta > Magnoliopsida > Asterales > Asteraceae > Chrysanthemum > Chrysanthemum makinoi. The sequence continues at coordinate 112,799,473 of OU343218.1, forward strand.
AAAAAGAGCTCCCCCTCAACATGTGCATCATGTATTTGAAATCGTTTAGCACACGAAGGCAAGAGAAAGAATTAACTTCTTTGATTTCCAATTTCTAAAAGATATCATCATCACTTCCCAATCCATTTGATTAGATACATCATTTTGAGGAAGGATGAGGTTTTCAAAATTTTTTGATCCCCCTTAATATGTGCCTCGAAGTTTGAAAGAGTTTTGCACCTATTAGGAGGAAGTTCTTTGAAGTACAACCATGATCACTTTGTATTTAGAAACCATTTAACATACAATCAAGGTACCTTATATAAAAGCATGGAACACTTTGTACCCTGAAGGTTTGAATTTGTTTTGAAATGCTCCCCCTTAATATATGCCTCGAGATACGAAAATTTTTTAGCACATATTAGAGAGCAGTATGCACTTAAATGGTCATCTTTTAACATCTTTTATATTTATATCACATTTTCTCCCCCGATCAAAAATTTCAAATCCTTTGAGATTTTGGATCTCAAGTGATTTAAATATGTATGAGACAAAACATTTGTTGGAGAAAAATGTGACCAATTTTATATGATCAGAAGTGGACAACATTGAGGTTCCCCTTTAGACACAAAGGGAAACCACAGAACATAACCTAACACTATTACATACTTCATAGTTATTCATAGTTTGTATACCACATTTTACACATAAATAATACAAGACAGAAACAACATCCGGAAAATATCTTCATTCAGTCCTTTGAAGTAGCTTGTAATGACCTGCACGAAGTCTTCCACCCACAAAGCTTTCAAGGTTGCGATAGATCATTCTGGTCTTCAATCTTCGTTTAATTGCAGCAATGAACTCTTCACACCTCTTCACATCCTCATCAGACCATAATTTCATTTTGTTCCCCGGCTTCATTTTAATTTTGATGTCCTTCACTCTGGAGTTTAATTCTTCTTCGACCATTTTGAGTGTTCCATCACTGAATTTGTACAAGTCACATAATCTCATTAACATCCTTGATCCGTATCTGTCAGTAAAGATGACTGCTCTGGGGGTGTCAATCACTTTATATTCGTGATGAAATTCATGTCCACTGGCTTCCCAATTTGGTCTTGTAAGATTGACTTGAGTCTGGTAGCTTTCTATTCCCAATTGAAAATCTCCAACTCTTACTCGAATGACCAAGCCTCGATCCGAGATTGAGAAGTGAGAGAGCCTTCTTCTCACGGCGGGAAGAAGATGGTCAAGGTGTCCTTGGAGGTTCAGAAGATAGAGATCTTCAAAGTCATTTGGCATCAGATGTTTGAAATCGTTTTCTTCTATGATGTGCTCTTTCATGTCAGCTCTTCGAAGAACAATCTTCTTGGTGTAATCATACCGTAGATAGGGAAGATCTCTATACCAATAACACTAAGAATACGCAGTCCGGATCGAACTACTCTGCATCTCTTCTTGGCACTATGTCTTTCGATGTAGAATTCCTTCTTCTTGAGCCACCAATGTGAGATCCCATATGAAGCGGCAATGTCATATTGTTGCTCTTTGTCTGACCAGAATTGATTTGGAACCATTTTTTCAAGACCTTGATTGGTGTAGGTAGCTGCTTTCATCTTTGAAATTGATAGAGCAGGTCTTCTTTCAGAGGTGTGTCCACATAGATAGTCGGATCATGGTTAAAGAAAATTACGTGAATGGTCATAAATCTGGGTTCACCGCCGAGAGGAAGAGGGTTGTTCACATCAAACCTATTGATCTGTTCACCAACTTGATCATTCAACATTCTATAGCATTCCTCCATTTGATATTGAAGCTGATTAGCATCCGAGTGGAAGACTTTAACTATTTCATAAGCTGGACCTTCAAGATCTTTAGGGGTGATAGTTGTAATTTCCTTCTTCTCACAAAACCACTTTATAAAGCTCCCCATATCCCTTGTAAAGTGAAGAACAGAGACTTCTGCTGGAGCTTCATAGTTGGAAATGATAGTTGAAGCCCAATTGTTTGCTGGATTTGTTAACTTCGGACTCGGGAATAAACCATGAAGGCTCGGGGAGTTTGTGGTTTATCTTGAGTAAGCCAACTTTGAGTAACATCCTTTGAAGGTGTAGCTCTAGCCGTTTTGATTCGTCTTCCCTCAATATAGGCATCCAACCAATCTTCATCTTCTGTAATATTGGGGATGTGCTTGGTATAAGCGTCATCATCTTCAGAGTCGGATTCTTGAGAAACAAAAGATTCTTCATTCATCATTTGCTCTTCTGGAATAGTAGGGATGGTTGATGTAAACTGGGTTTCGACAGTGGTCCATGCAGTAGATATCTTTTGAGATTTTTGTCCACCTGAAGAGCCGGTTTGTTTATGAGTTGTTGGTGGTGGTGAAGGTGTCCTTGTTTTGTGAGATGTGGTTGTTCCAGAGGATCCTCCAACTCCTGAAGTGCCAGTGCCACCCATAGGAGGTGGTGGTGGTGATTTTGGACCCCCATACATATCTTTTGAATCCTTTGGAGCTGATCTTCTTTTCTTCTTAGCCTCCCTTTCATGAATATCGACTACAAACTGCTCATAATCATCGTGCCTCATAGATTCTTCGAGATCTTCGTATAATTTCTTATGTGTACTGTTCAAGTGCTCTCCTGCCTCATACATTCTTTCAGAGAGAGCTGATC
>OU343218.1:112802226-112835549 GCA_910596185.1 Chrysanthemum makinoi
TTATTATAGAAATGCGACAAGAATTCCATAAAGTACTTTTTTTAATTACAAATTCAAAAAGTTTATTTACAATGATTTGTTTGTGCATGATACCGTATATCCTTGTGAATAAAATACACCAAAGAATGAGTTAAAAAATCATAGATAGACAAAGTCTAATATTTGTCGAAGCCGATGTCAACACCTTCATCGTTACATCAATTGTCGCGACCTTTGGAAAATTAGCATGCATAATTATTGGACATGAAGACCTAGACTTTTATATATATAAAGTTCCAATTAATGCATCAGGTCATGCACATGGAGCGACGTGTTCCTGTACCATAGTATCATTGTTGATATTTGCTTCGATTTGGACTTTTGGAGGTAAAGCTACAGTTATGTCCTTTGTTGTTGTGGCCCAAGCATTGCGCCTCCTAAAAAGGAAAGCCCCAAGAGTACGTTGAAGGAATTATGTGTAGGGTTGACCTAATTTTTTATTTTATTTTATTATTAACGGCATCAGATTTGAAATCTGACCCCCAAGTTAAACCATCCAAATGGGAAAGATTTGGATCCCACCCACTGGAAAGACCAGAAAGGAAAACCCCCAGAACTCACGACTCAAAAGGAAAGTCCAGATTTTCATTGTTTCTTGCGAGAATCAAACTCGGATAAAACCCCTCCCCAACCTTAGGAGCGTTTGGATCAATATATTATTGGCTAAATTACACAGTTCGTCCCTGACGTTGACCCCGTTCTCACGTTTGGTCCCCCGTTTCGATTAATGGCGAATCCGGTACTGAACTTCCTAATCTGCGCATTTGGTCCCTGGAGCCCCGTTATGGCTAACGAGCGTTATCTTGCCTCGTTACCTGATGTGGCATGCCTGGTTTTTTGGTCATTTCACTACTTTCTTCTTTGCATGTTTGGTCCCTCACACCTTTTTGTATGCTGTAACGAATTCTTGCTCACATGTTTGGTCCCTAACACGTTTTGTATACTGTTGTGCTTTCAAACTTGTTCCATAACACGTTTGGTCCCTAACACCTTTTATATCCGACCATTGTTGCATAATAAAAGCATGTAAAACATAGATATTCCCCAAAACAAATACAGAGCAACGATGGTGGTCTGCACATGTGGTAAACCAACTGTCAAGACTTCTCGGACAAACAGAATCCGTGTCTCCTGCTTTGGTCACAAACAATTGTAAGTTTGGTTATTCGTGAAATGTATATCAAGTTTGCACAATGTGTTGTTTATTTGCAAAATATGTTGTTTATTTACACATTGTGTTGTTTCAGGGCTAAAACTGTCCTTTTCTAGGATGGTTCGATCCTCCAATGTGCCCAAGGTCATTAGTGATTCTCCTTGGTTCGTTGAGGGGGATTAATGCTCTTCAAGGTGTTGTTGAAGAGCTTGAAGAACAACGGTCCAAGTACAAGAAGTATATCATCATCAGTTGGGCTTTGTTTGCGTTGTATGTTTATTTTACTGCTTGACATGTCTTCATCCATCCACCATCAAGTCTCTTTTGGGTAGTAGTTGTTATTTTGTGATGGTGGTAGATGTATGTTTTTAGTATTTTAGAGTAGATGATAGTTTTTGGGTTGTCAAGCAAGCGTTTGTAATGGTTACCAATCTAGGATAATGATGAATGAAAATACTAGTTTGTAATAATGGGTAAATCGTATGTTGTTTTCTTGTTCAATGCATAATCTGATTGATTTAGGGCAGTCAACAAACCAAAAAGTTGTAGTTTTACCTAATAAAGTCAACAATTTGATCCATTTTGATTATTCAATTGTAAACCTTTTTGATTCGTACCCATTTTAGCCAATTTGTTGTTTGGAAATGTACCTCTGTAGTGTACTTTTGGTTGAAGAAAAAGTGTTGACTTTCATTAAAGGGTAAATTGTTGAGCATGGTGCCATAAACTTTGTTTGACAAAATTAAGTCAAACATTAGATGAGAATGTACATATGCAGTTCAGTTTGTATCCAAGAGTATGGAATGTATGAGTAGTTCATGTTAGTGAACACATGCATTCATTACCAATAAAACATCGCATAACTCTTTTAGTAGTAGAAACAGAAGGTAGAACTGAGTATACAATGGGTATTTATACAAGTTCTACTATACTGTCAATGTGACAGTTAACTCTACAAAGCTAGCAGTACTAACTAACTAACTCTACAAAGCTATCAGTACTAACTAACTTTAGCATCACTAACTAACTCTAACAGTACTAACTCTACAAAGCTAGCAGTACTAATTTAACCAACTCTTCTTTTACACTCCCTTAAGTTGAGAGGTGGAAGGACTGCAAGCTCCCAACTTGGACATCAATTTTGAGTACTGATCAGCTGGAAGAACCTTAGTAAAAACATATGCTAACTGCTCTTTGGTAGAAATATGAGAAGGTAGAACTTGTCCACTTTAGAGATTTCTTGGACACTGTTTGTGAGATTGTTTGTTTGTTGAATGCTAAATATGTTTGACCTATGAAATTCAACAATCAAAATCTAGTAGTTTGACTTAGAAAGTCTTCTAACAATGTTATTTACAGACTTGGAGCCAGATAAAGTGTTATAACAATGCTATATACAAACCACAGTCCATATGCATTTTTGCCTATTCTGAATTGCCAACCATAGAATATATGAATGTTTGGGTATATTTTGAGAGAGCCAAACCAGCCTACTCCACTGCACATCATCATTGAATCCATTACATACCATTCAATAGGCCAATTCCAAACGCCATTTACCATCATCTCAGGAATTTTAAAACCATTCATTGTTGTAGTTTAGTGTTTGAACAATTTGAAATTTTTTGATAGGAAATGTAGTCAATTCAATAGAGTTGTAGTTATAATGGGAATTATAGCTGTGTTTGGCATAACACATGTAGAAGCTCATTCTTAGGAGTGTTTGGCATAGCACTTGTGAGAAGTTAATACTCCTTTACCTACCTCATACAATGAAAGTCAAACGGGTGTATTTCAAAGTACATAAAAGGTTCCATGAGTAAATTCTCTTACCAACTTGTCTTCCAACATAGATATGACACAACCTTCAACGAAAAAATTAAAGAGCAATAATATGACTAGTAATGATACACACGCAGGGGTGTTGGATGACAGTAGCGAGTAAAACTGAAATGAGATGCATTGGTGTTATATGGAAGTTAAAAATATGGCTGGTTTAACTTTCGAACCAAGGATACCTAAAGGAGAAGGTATGTGGTATTCATGTTGAACGCATTCTTACAAAGGCAGAGGTGTTGTTGTAGCTGGTGGTGCAGAGGCAGAGAAAGTAAGTGGTGGTGTTATAGGTCTGGATATTAGAAGTGGAAACAAAATTGGAGGGGGTGGTGCAGTGGGTAGTAAAGATGGAAGTGGGACAAGAACAACAACTAAGGAGACTAGTGAAGAAGAAGAAGAAAGTGCAAGAGCAAGTCAAGCAAAAAAGAAGCCAAGAAACTGCATTAAAAACAAGAACAAAAATTGAATGAGCATGCTCTATTAGATATGTGTCATGTTCAAAGTTGTATTAGTATAGTTGTATCATGGTTTTGGGCATGTCCAAGCCACTACTCTGTTTTTGCATATTTCCATTTTCATATTTTGGTATGTGTTTTATGGTTTGCTTAATATGATTTTCATGTTTATGTGTGTGATACTAAAGACAAACTGAAATAGTAAAATGTATTTGAACACATTCTACAAAGATAAACTAAATCAAAAGATCCATTTCATTCATTAACCATAACCATACTTTTACAAAAGAAACCCATCCCAACCTCCATCAACCCACCCCATCACGTATACCTTTGTGTCAGTGTAAACTCAATCTTGTCCCACTCTTGGCTTACCATCTTCATCAACGCCTTTTCCCTACGCAAATCAATAATCTGTAGTCTCCTAAGATTCTTCGGATTGTCCCTTGCATTTCTCAAACATGACAAGTTTTGAAGTTCAACAATCAGCTCCCCCTACGCCCGACCAGTAATCTTTTTGGACTTGTTCTTCAAAATGTGTGCTTTCTTCATGTCTTGAATTATCTCTGTCTAGTAAGGGCCAATCATAATTTGTGTTATCGCAAAGGCGTTACAAACAACCGTGAGGTCAATATCACAAGGAGACATGTTCATGGTTAAGGAAATAGGGAATTTGAGCTTATCTTAATAGTGTGTTTGGGGGGAGGTGTGTTTTGCAACTTAAATTCACATTTTGACTTTCATTGTGTGAGGTAGGTAAGTATTAAGTTGTTACAAGCCATGTACATTCATTGTGTGAGGTAGGAACCAATTTTGCAGCTTACCCTATTGATTATTAAGTGTTTGAACATCAGTATGTTCCATTTTAAGCTGTTAAGGAACATCCACAAGGTCAAGCCATAAAGTCAATTGTGTTGCAGTCAACTGTATTCACAAACAAGCTCAAGGGAGCAATTCTATCAAGCAGCCCCATTACACCAGAAAGTTCAAGTGAATTGTGAACCTAAGTAATGTGTACCTAAGTAATTCATGTTAACAAAATGTAATCAAACAAGTCACAAAACAACTTAAATATGTGCAATAAGTCGCACACATATAAACCAACCCATAACATCTAACAATTAGAAATTTGCCACACAAGTGGACTTTATAAGTTTTCCTTTACAAGGACTTAGAAAATTGCGACATATGTGGTCTTTGATGTCTGCCATTACAAGGACTTAGAGAAGTGCCACAGCTGTGGACTTTGATGTTTGCCACTTATGTGGACTTTCATTACAGCCTTAGATAACAGGCATTGTACTTAAAGACATAATTGTCCTGAATTTAAATGTAACATCCGGGAATTTTTCAAAACCTATTTTAATAATAAATTATATTTATTATTACTTGTTTTTCATTTCGGACTTCTCTGGGCCAATTTGAAATCGAATATGAGAGGTTATCTCGTTAAACGTGAAAATTTACATCTTGATATTCTCTTTAATTGATGTTTGCATTTATGTAAATGATATTCTATTTAATTCTTTATAGACATTTGCTAGTCTTATCATAGATCGCTAGTCTTGGTAATATTATAAGCTTGGTAGTATCTAAAGGGCTGGGAGATATGACCACCGACCCGGTCGATAGATCTGCGTATGGGAGGAATTGGCCATAGTACAACCAATCTTGTGCTTAACCCACCAAATGATCATCACTATCAAGTGAGGTATTTAAGAGGTTAGGGGAATCTAAGTTCCTAACGTACGGGTTTCCATGAGACTAGATCTAGTAGATTTGGAACTTAATGACTGCTATTGGGTTGCCGAATGATCCCGGGTGACCTTTTCATCTTGGTGAGGAATCTAAGAACCATAGGCCATGAAGAATTGACCAAATGAGTCTGGTGATAATTAACCACTATATTGAACCTTTATATCGAGAATCAATTCATATTTGTATTCTTCGTTAAGCTTCGTTTATTTATCTCTTTACCCTAAATTTCTGGTGTCAGTGTGTATGGAATAATAGCATGTAGATGAATTGTCACAATCTTTTCGCACCAATATATTATCAATATCATTTCTAATTATCTTAGTTCTTTCAAGGTCACAGCTCTCTTGGGACGATACTCGGATTTACCTAAGGCTTTACTACTCGATCGGGTTCTCTGCCCATTAGTATGTGTTTATCATAAGTTATCTAAGTTTTATAAATATTAAAAGCAGGATGAAATAGCACATCAACTTTTTGGCGCCGCTGCCGGGGAACGGTTAATGGAAGATCTAAGGCATATCATATTCACCTAAATAAGAGATTTGAGCACTTCCAAACCAAGGTACGATCTCAATCCTCGTGATTGCAATTTTACTCATTTAAAGCTATTAGTTACGGCGTAACGTCTGTTAAGAGTTACGACGTAACCATTAAATAATTAAAAAAAATTTAAAAAATTTAAAATTATATTATTTTGCTACGGCGTAATCTATTTTAGGATTACGACGTAACCCTTTTGCAATAATTATTAATCTGAAATTATTAGTTACGGCGTAACTATTTTCCTAATTACGCCGTAACCTCCTGACGGTATAAAACCTTATACGGATGAAAAACTAGGTTTTACATAAACTCTTTTCACACTTTACTGCAAGTATATAAATTTTTCTCTCAAAAATTTTCTATCATGATTTCTTCATCTCGTCATTCAAATCATGGCTGATAAGATTTATTACTACTCTTTTTGATTCGTTTCTTTTGATTATTCAATTAGGGTTTATATTTTAATATTTTGGGGATCTTGCTTGTTTGATTATTTTATTGCTATTGGTTTGATTAATTGATAGTTATGATGATTTCCCCATGTTATTTTGATTCGTGTCCTATCATAATGGGTCGTTTAGGATGTGTTGACTTAATTTAGAAGGGTTTTGGGTCAAACACAAACCTAGTGGGTTAGTCGAGGTCCCTCAGCACTAATAGGTTAAAAAAAATTATTTATACTTTTCTTGCTTGGATAAAATTGATGGTTCCGCGTAATCTATTCTTGCATAACATCTGTTGTCTTGAGTTTACAGGGAAGGATTCAGACGTAACACGGAGATAAGTTGTAATGCTTGCTTGAGTATTTAATTACGGCGTAATCTTTGTGTTATGATACGCCGTAACTGGTTGAATAATCTAATTATGGCGTAACCTGTAATGGTGGTTACGCCGTAACTAGTACATTAGTAGATGCTGCATTTAAGCTGTTATCTGTATTTTTCTTTGCGGTGCAAACAACTGAGTGGAGTGGGGGTTTTGGCATACCAAGATGCAGGAATTAGGCAAATATGCCTTGATGAGTACGAGAAGTTGAGGAGGAAGGACTTTAGCCAACCTAAAGCCTTGGATTTTGAGGCGTTTGATAGTATGGCCAATGGGGCTGCTGGAAGGAAGTTGCGGAAATTTTGCAAGATTAAGTACACATGTTCGCAGGGGGAGTTCACTTGTGTTAGGAATTAGAAAATTCAGTCCTTAAAGTGTCGGTCACCTCAACTATATGTATTCGTTAGAAAGCTCGTAGTCGTAGACAAGTTACGTTATTAAGTAGTTTGTTAAGTAACACCGTGGAGGACGGACGGGTCTTTACCCACTGTATGCCTGATCCACAGCCCGTAGGTGGAGTTTATTGTAAGACACTATAAGTACCCTCTACCTCCCAAGGTAGAGGGTTGGAGCTTCAATACCATTTTTCTTTGTTTCACATAGTTCCCAACTCTATTCCCTTTCTCTCTCTAAAACTTGTAAACGCCTCATGTGATTATGGTTTGATGTGCATGTGAAATCCTATATCTTACAATTGGTATCAAGAGCCATGGTTTGATCACTCATCTTGCATGCTCTTTGTTTTGGTGGATTTCATAGGGTATTTGAGGTTATAAGTGTTTAGGAGAGTTTGAATCATTTGGTCAATTTCTAATGTTAAAGTTTGAATTTTGATTGTACTTTTGTGTTTAGGATCATCATATGTGTTTAGGTTTTGAATTGGAAGGCTTGAATCATTGTGGTTTATTTGTTTTGATTGATAAAGTGGTGTTTTCAAATATTAATGCAAGCGAGAGTTGAGCTACGGTGTTGAGTTTCTTGGAAGCGAGTTGCTTTGTTATTAGAAGCGAGTTGGTTTAAAGCGACTTGGCTATTAAGCGAGTTGTATGCTTGCGAGTTGGTATATGCGACTTGGCTATTAGCGAGTTGATTCTTTAGCGACTTGAGTTTTAAGCGACTTGGCTATTGCGAGTTGTATTGTCGGCGAGTTGGTTTAGCGACTTGGTGGTTAAGCGAGTTGTCTATGTATGCGACTTGGCTATTTAGCGAGTTGATACTTTAAGCGACTTGAGTTTTAAGCGACTTGTCTTTTAAGCGAGTTGGCTGTTTAGCGAGTTGATACCAAAGCGAGTTGACTGTTTAGCTACTTGTCTATTGAGACTTGTCACTTCTTTGTGCTACATTTTTACGGTTGTTCTTTTGGTTTAGTAAAATCCCGTGAAAGAATCAATTTCTCGTTTTAATCAAAGAATAGTAAAATCCCGTAGAACTTGTAATCATGTCTAACAATGTACCTACTATAATCTTACTTGTGGTGAGGGCGTTCAACAACGAGGATCGATACTTTCGTCCTATGCTTGGCAGAATGATTATGACTCATGGGCTCAATGATCAGGTTGTCTTGTTTGGGAAAGGAAAATGGGGTCAACATTCTCAAATCAATTGATGAAGGACCTTATCAAATTGAGACTACAAGAGACATAATTGATCTGCTTGAGATGGAACAATGATCTTTGGATTGGACGGACCAAAGGCGTATGATGAGCTTCGGTGATAAGGAGAAAAGAGATTAGATCTTGTATCGGGGCTTCAAACATTATACTTGAGTCTTCCAAAAGATATATACAAGCTTATCAATCACAACCTTGAAGCCAAAGGCGGTTTGGGATAATGTCAAGATGCTTCTCGGGTTCACGAATTAGCTAAGGAAATGAGAGAATCACAAGCTATATGATATATTTGAGCACTTTAAGATGAAACCAGAAGAAAGTGTCTATGAATATTATGTGAGGTTCCACAAGCTTGTGAATGATATGAGGAATATCAAAATGACCATGCCGAATATTCAGATGAACTCAAAGTTTGTGAACAACATGAATCCCGAATGGCACAAATTAGTCACCTCGTGAAGCTAACCAAAGAATTAAAGAACACCAACTATGAGCAATTGTATGCCTTCCTTCTTGAAGAATGAGAGAGGCATGCTATGTTTGAAAGAATGATTCTTGAGCTTCAAAACTAAACAGGAGAAACAAGTTCTTCAAATGATTCAACAAATTTTTACACAAATGTTGGAATTACCACCAAAGCTTCTCAAGTCATACCTACGGGTAATGGTAACTACAAGCTCATTCCTCGATCCAAACATATAAGCCTCCGTGACTCAAACACAATCATGGAAAACTTCATCAATCAACCTGCTCTCATGGTTAGTCAAAATCTGAATACCACTCCTCACACCAACAATAACCTCGAAACAACATCCAACCCATACAATCAAGCTACCCCGCTGGGAGATTGAAAGGTTATGGTGCAACCAGTTCAAGGAAGGCAAAGATGAATAGGGAAGAGGTGGAGTAGGTGGAGGTATGTGGCTAATCAAGAATCGTAGAAGAAATACCAATCGAGGAAAAGTAAAGCCAATCAAGTGCTACAAACTGTGGTGGTGATGGACACATTGCAAGGAATCGCACATCTCCAAAACGCCCTCAAAATGCAAGAATACTCGCAGAGACAAGATGTTGCTTGTGCAAGCTCGTGACAATGGTGCGTTTTTGGATGAAGAGGAGTTGTTATTTCTAGAGGGAATGCTAAGACATATGATGCAGATGTGGATGAGCGACAATTCGAAATAGGTCACAATCATCAAAATGCCTTTCAAGTTGCCGAATTGTGATGCATTTGACTCGATGTCGATGATGAACCCTCCGCCCGGACAATCTTCATGGCTTGCATTTCTCCAATGGTCTCTCCAAAGGTCTCATCATCAAAGCAAGCTGGTCCATCCAAAGAATCAATCATCTCTGAGGTATTAAAATTATATGATGAAGTTGATGAGCAAAAGATACATGACAAAGTCCAATCACATGAAACTTGTGAAACATATATTGTTAATATAGGTAATAGTAATATTGTCCCATATGATCAATATGTGATCCAAAGTGAAAGTGTGATTGAACAAAGTGATGCATCTTCTGCAGTCAATGATGACTATGTTTTTAATGAATACACTCCATGTGCCCCTGATGATTCTATTATCTCCTCAACTTAATGCCTATAAAGAACAAGTTGCCATTTATGAACAACGCTAAGTTTGATTAACCACTCGTGAGGTGAAATGGATGACCAAATGCGTACAATGATTAGAAAAGTAACTTTAGGGAAGAAATACTAAAACAAGAGCTAGACTCCTTGAAATAAAAGCTTAATAAAATGGCTAAGCAAAAACAAGAACTTCAAGAAAATGTGAAAGTGCTTAAGCGGGAATTTAATGCTAAGGAATCAAAACTTTTAAATGAATTTTCCAATCTAAAAACTTTGAAAAAAAAACTTGAAAACAAATTGTACGTGCATAAGAAACACCATTCGTGATCGCCATTTCATGATCACTAAGCATAGAGTTCTAAGTGACAAACATAGTGTTGCATTAGTTGATGAACCAAACCCCGAGGCTTGTAAGAAAGCTAGAGAAGCATAGAAGGTAATTTATGATGGCAATGAAATCCTTAAGCCTAGACAGAAACCTAGTTGTGCTGAGAATACTGAGGAAGATAAGCGCTTAGAAGAAGTCACTAAAAAGAAATTGGATGAAAAACTTAAGAGCCCTTCATGCATAGAAAAGAAAATCAGTTATAAAACACCCAACTATGCTAAGGACAATTGGATTACATTTAACAAGTTTAGACCTCAAACACCGACCCTCGAACAAGTGTTCGAAAAGGGATATGGACATGAAAAAGTCGATGAGTTTGTTGAAGAATCCCCTATGTAGGAGAATGCTTCCGCCACTCGTATATCCCCCAATACACCAATGCATTTAGTTCCTAGATATATTACCACTAAGAGCAAGACCTTAATCAATCAGTATGTTATTTATCAATTATTTGTTGATTTTGAGAAGACATGTAAGAAAAGGATCACACCTACTGGGATAACTAAAGGGGAGAGGGGTTTTGAGCAAACTAAAGAATGATATTTAACTGAGGTCATGCCTTTCTTTAAACAATTAAAAGGTCAATTTGAGAGTCTTAAAAATGGGATGGATTCAGATATTAAAGAAATGGAAAAGGAATTTGATGCAATGATAGTTGAGGTCAATGACTATGAGCGAGAATTAAAATATAATGAGATTGAGAGGAAGAACTTGCATACCTTAAATGAGAATCTGATTTCTGAATGTATCACTCAAGATGTGTTTTAAACTGCCACGAATTGTTCAATTAATGCATCTCAATTTCATGAATTATCTGTTGCTCTGAAAGTCTCCCATGATCGTGTCATTAAGCTTGAGAAAACTAACTCTAAATTGCATGATAAAGTTGAACGGGATGATCATGATAACCTGGTGAAACAATTTTCTAAATTGGAAGTTGAGCATCTTGCTTTGCAATTAAAATATCAACATCTAAAAGAAAATGTTAAAACCTCAAATATCAAGACATCCTTGGATGCTTCGAATTTGATGCGCTTTTGAAATCAACAAACGTGATGAACAGATTCGAGCTCATTGTAACACGATCAAAAAATGAGAACCCAAATTTCACAATTAAAGGGTGAAAAGAACAATGTGACTGGCTCCCAAATGCCTCCTCCTTTATATTCTCAGTGTTCTCAAACTTTTCATCTTCGAAACGTGATTAATGTTTTACAAAAGGAAAATGAGAGCTTTCTAGAAGAAAATGAAAAGGTGAAACGACACTTTAAAGAGTTATATGATTCAATGAAAGTCACTCGTGACAAGAACAACGAAAAAATAACGTCTCTACAAAAGGAAATTGAGAATCTGAGGAGTCAAGTTAAAGGGAAAATGCCACTTATCTTTAATGAGAATGTTGCATCAAAGTCATCCGACCGTAAATATATCGTGATCAAGTAAATACATTCCTCCTCATCTTAGAATTAACGAATCGTTTCATAACTATCTCGTTAATCTTAAGGATAGTCTAGAATGTCTCCGAGATATTGTAGAAGAGGATTTCATAAATAAGCCACTTGATAGAGAAATTAGGTTTGCTTGCATTCAGGCCAAACGATCTCAAGAGCTGTTAGAATGCTTAAGAGCAACATGCCCTAAATCCGATGGTAAGAAGGATAAAATAGTTGTGCCTTGTTCTATGCCTGATTTTAAGAATGCCAATCTTGATATGCCTCACTCAGTGCCTAAAGTTAAGCATGTAAGCTTCAATGTGCCTGCAAGTAGTTCGGATCCGAACTTCTAAACCTAAAAGCAAGAGGTAGCAAAACCAACTAATGTTCCCATTCCTCTACAGAGTAAAAGTGACACCAAAGCGAAGCGTGTCAAAGCCTCAAGGAAATATAGAGCAAGATAGGACCTCGCAAGCTAAGAGTAATCAATGGAGGAAAGTAGAAGACCACCCTAGGAACTTTAAGTTGGAATTAAATAAAATGAATTGTGTTGATTCTAGTATTAGCTTTAAGCGTACTGTAATTAATTCAAATTCTACTACTACTTGCAAAACATGTAATGAATGTTTGATTTAAAGTGTTTATCATGAATGTCTTGTGAATGATGTGAGTAATGTCAAGTAAATACCCGTTAAGATTGTTAATTCCAAAATCAAGCTAAGAAGGCTAGAAAGCAATGGCGCGAAGAAGGTTAGAAAACAATGGAAACCCACAGAAGGAAATTTAGTAACATAGGTTATCGTGGATACCCATCGGCCAGCAAATTCAATCTTAATGAGATGTGCCCTAAATTATCTAGATCAATGCCCATTAGGCAATTGATGCCTACTGGTAGAAATATTCCTTTAAGAAATGAACATACTTTGAATAGGTCAAATACGGACACTAGCATTGCATCTATCCCTTATGATTCCATTGTTTCTACTTCGATGGGTGTTCCAATCATCGTTACTAACCAAATGGAACCCATTCTTGCATGGGGATACCAATTATCCAGTTATTCATTCTTGTCTGTGTTCAATTGCAGATCGTTCAAATGGAGACTGGTCACGGCTCATGAACTTTGTGAGTAAATTCATCGGGACTGTTAGATTCGAATGATCATTTTGCAATTATGGGTTAAGGAGACTATGTTGTTGGTGATAGTGTTATCTCCAGGGTATATTACGTTGAAGGTCTTGGTCATAACTTATTCTCTGTCGGTCAATTCGGTGGATTCGATCTAGAAGTGGCCTTCTAAAACATACTTGTTTCGTTAGAGAACTTGATGGTAGAGAACGTTTAAGAGGAACACGTGGTTCAAATCTATACACCATCTCTATCGAAGATATGATGAAGTCTTCTCCAATCTGCTTGTTGTCAAAGGCTTCAAAAACAAAGTCATGGTTATGGCATCGCCGCTCTAAATCACCTAAACTTTGGCACCATAAATGATCTCTCCAGAAAGGACTTAGTAATAGGCTTGCCTAGACTAAAGTATGAAAAGGATCATCTTTGTTCAGCATACCAATTAGGAAAAAGCAAGAAGTATGCCCACAAACCCAAACCTACAAACTCAGTTATGGAAGTTCTTCATACCATTCACATGGATTTATGTGGACCCATGAGAGTGCGAATATTTACGGAAGAAATATTTGTTAGTTGTGGTTGATGATTAATCTCGATTTACTTGGGTCAAGTTCTTAAGGACAAAGGATGAAACTCCAGATATCATCATCAAACTTATCAAACAAATTGCAGGTTCGACTTAACAAACCGTAATCATCCAATGAAAATGGAAATGAGTTTGTTAACAAAGAACTTAGTGAGTTTTATGAAAGTGTTGGAATCAGTTATCAAATAAGTGTTCCACGAACTCCTCAACAGAACGGTGTAGTTGAAAGACTAAATCGAACTCTTGTGGAAGCCGCTAGAACAATGCTGATTTACTCAAATCTTCCAATATCGGTGAAGCCATTGCCACTGCTTGCTACACTCAAAATCGATCCCTTATTCACACTTCTCATGGAAAAACTCCATATGAACTTGTCCACAATCAAAAACCTAATCTTTCATTCCTTCGTGTGTTTGGTGCATTGTGTTATCCAACTAATGAGGTCCAAGACTTAGGCAAACTTAAAGCTAAAGCGGACATTGGAGTATTTTTAGGATATGCACCAAGCGTAAAAGGATACCGAATCTATAACAAGAGAACCCGAAATATCATGGAAACAATTCATGTTATGTTCGATGAGTCGACCGGTCAAATGGCTCCAGACAACCTAGTTCGGACCCGATCGCAACCTTCATCAAGTAGTCCCATCGCTTCTACTCTTGTACATGATTCTTCGCCAAGAACTCCTTATGTACCTCCTTCAGAGGATGATTTGAATAAATTGTTTGATCCAATGTTTGATGAACACTATGAGCCAATTGCTAATGATCTGTCAATTCCATCAATAGAGGCCGCCCTATCCTGCCAATGAAGTTAACCCTTCAGTTTCTATGTCATTAAGTCAAGAAGCCGCTGCCGATCACTCTGTCTCATCAACAAATCATCAATCATCGAGTGTACATCATGGAATTGTGTCCGGCACCTTTGATGGAGATAATCCCTTTGCTACTCCTGAAGATGCCCCCTTTGAAAACATATTTGCTCTGAATCATCAAGAGAACCATCTTCATCGGAGAAATCGACTCGCTACTTCAGCCTCAACAACAACCATACGATCACCTTAGAAAATGGACACATGATCATCCATTGGACAACATCATTGGAAATCCCTCTCGTCCAAGATCCACTGCAAACAACTTGCAACCGATGCCTTATGGTGCTTCTTCAACTCGCAGACTATCCAAGGTCGAGCCAAAAGACGTTAAAACTGCAATGAATGAAGACAGCTGGTTCAATGCCATGCAAGAAAAAATTCATGAGTTCGATCGACTAGATGTATGGGATTTAGTACCTTCTATTGACTGTGCTATGATCATTGCTCTAAAGTGGATCTTTAAAGTAAAACTTGATGAGCATGGTGATGTATTAAAGAACAAGGCTCGATTGGTTGCAAAAGGATACCGTCAAGAGGAGGGTATTGACTTTGAAGAATCATTTGCTCCAGTTGCTCGTATCGAGGCAATCAAAATCTTTTTGGCTAATGCAGCAAGTAAGAACATGGTAGTGTATCAGATGGGTGTAAAGACGGATTTTCTTAACGGAGATCTTGAAGAAGTCGTATACGTCAGCCAACCTGAAGGTTTTGTGAATCCAGAGCATCCTAATCATGTCTATCGCTTGAAGAAGGATCTTTACGGTTTGAAGCAAGCTCCAAGGGCATGGTATGATACGCTATCAAAGTTTCTTCTATCTATGGATTCAAAGAAAGGAGCAGCTTGATCCGACATTGTTCACCGTAAAGTCGCAAACATTTAATTCACGTTCAAATATATGTTGATGATATTATTTTTTCCTCGACTGACCCCAATGAATGTGACCATTTTTCTAAGGAGATGGGCTCCAAATTTCAAATGTCAATGATGGGACAAATGTTATTTTTCTTGAGATTACAAATTTCACAAAGTCCCGGAGGCATTTTTATTAATCAATCTAAATATGCAAATGAAATTTTAAAGAAATTTGGATTTGACACTTGTGACACCGTTGACACTCCCATGGTGGAACGCACCAAACTAGATGAGGACCACTCAGAGATCATGGTAGATCAAACGAAATATCATAGTATGATTGGATCCCCGATGTACCTCACCAAGAGACCTGATATTCTGCTTGTTGTATGCATGTGTGCTAGATACCGTGCTAAGCTTCAATAAAAAGCACCTTGAAGCGGTTAAACGGGTATTTCGGTATCTCCAAGGAACCATCAACATGGGACTATGGTACCCGAAGGACACCGGTATGTCACTAACGTTCTATGCAGATGCACCATGCAGATGTCAAGATACACGCCGAAGGACGCCCGAGGTGCTCGGGTGATAAGCTTGTGAGCCGGTCTTCAAAGAAACAAATGAGTATTTCTATATCCTCTATAGAGGCTGAATACATAGCCATGTCTTCTTGTTTTGCTCAAATCCTATGGATGAGATCCCAATTATCTAACTAAAGTGCCATTGCTCAAATCCATCTGTATTGGGATTCAACAATTCTTCTCAGAAGACATGGCTATGTATTTCAGAAGACATGGCTATGTATTCAGCCATAGGATTTCATACGCAAGTCACAATTCTTCTCAGAAGCTTTTAAAATTTAATTTAAATCAATAGAGATCACAACTCTCAAAGGATTTGAAATTTGTGATTGGGGGAGAATTTGTGATTTAAATTGGATTTAAACTGATAATTCAATAATTGGTTTTATAAATGTTTAGCAAACTCTCCTCCATTCATGTGCCAAACGATTTCAAATTTTCCATGCACATGTAAAGGGGGAGCATCTATTTTAAACCAAAAAGGATTGAAACGTGATTAATTTGTTCCAGGTTTTCCCTAATATGTGCAAAACTATTTCAAAATCAGATGCACATATTGAGGGGGAGCAAATTTTTGAAAACCACATTCTTTCCCGAAAATATCTTTAACTATATGTGAAACACTGATTTTGATCGGGAAAGTGATGTCGATATTTTTAGAAAATATTTGTCAAAGAAGTGAATTCTTCCTCTTGCCTCCATGTGCCAAAATGATTTCAAACATATGATGCACATGTTGAGGGGGAGCCGTTTTCTAAAATATCAAAAACGATTCAGGTACAAAATGTTTTGATCATGTATCACAAGTACTTGGATTGATTTTCAAATGGTTTTCAATTGGTTCCAATGGCTGATGAACAATACCAAAAAGACCGACCAAATTTACTTTATGTATGGTGATATAAGGATGGTTAGGTTAGGTATTCGTTCCCACGATCCCGCCAGAGCCGGAGGGATCTACCCAGGGACAATCCACTAGATAGTGTAGGGTCCTTAGGTATAATGAAAAAAAGGAGAAAAGTGAGTTATGGGAAGAGTGCGGACTGAGATAGAGCTAGAACTAGATTAAACCAAACAAGGTTCTAGTAATGAAGTCTCGATAAGAACTGAAGGGGTTGAAGAATGAAAAAGAAATGAATGATAAAAGGGTGAAAAGAAATAGCCCTCCATTATTTCAACCTTAGGGCAGAAATCGGGTTCAATTCATATGCTACTGGATGTTACCTTGGTAACACCGGTATTGAAGACAAGACGTCATGGACCCAGTGACGCACTGCACTACATCTTCCCAAGCTACTCAAGTTCCTCTTAAAAGGACTTGTTTCGTTCTCACAGGGGAACCTACATTATATATCGACTTTCTCTTAGAGATGGTTGATATTGAAGAAGGAGACCCTCTCCATAGTCTCCGGTATAGGAACCAAATGTGCACAATTGAGTCTAGAGCCACGAGATCATCAATAAATCTCATTAAGGACACAATCAATGTGGAAAGAGAGAACATATTTTAAGAGTCCTACGCATTATCCTTATGGTATTGCCAGAACATCTGAGGGATATGCAAACATATTCACAATGAAGATGGAAAGCCTTCTAGAGCCAACATCAAATAAGCTCTTGGTAGGTGGCATGCGAGATCTATCCAATAGATCAACCATGTGACAACTGAACAGAAAAAATGGGGCGATTCAAATTTTTGGATCAATCCTGGTTCAGGTTATGGATTGACGGATACCTTTGAAAAACTGGTCGTTGTGCTTAAAACTCTTTTCTCTTGCACATCGACTGTGTATTAATATTTCAAAAATAAAATGTATTTATGATTGATAATTGATTTTCTTTAAAACCTTCGTTGTATTGCAAAAACATTTTATTTTGAGCAATACACGATTGTTTTTCAAATCTCTTTTCATCAATCGTGAATCTCAAATTGGCCTGTTCACTCACTTGTTGTCTTCTTTGAGACGCTTCCGTTTGAGAACAGCTAGTGCACCGCGAAACCTCCAAGGAGATTCTTCGAATTATACCGATCACAAAGCGTACTTGTACTTGATCAACATGGAACGTGGTCAGTACTCAATTCAACGAAAGTGATCAAAGACACTTTCAGGCGCTTTATTTCTAACTGTTTTATGCAGATACACCCGACGCTTTGTACCGATCGTAATGGAGAGGTCAATCCATAGCCGCATGCTCACACAACACATTCATCTCTAAAGAAATCTTGATAAAAGCATCAACGACTCTGATATTCTCACTCCATGTTTCTGCTACGCTGCTGCAAATATCATGAATCAACTAAAGCTTCCGCTACTCCGATGAAAAGAATTCATGATCCAGAATGTGAGCATGTCGGTCCACTGTCACAACATCACACAAAGTCAACACCACAATGAAAGAGTCAAAGATTTATGCAAGCTGATGATCTCAAAGCTGGCTAAAAACTCATCATCACGTGGATCAGTTAAAGACCTCCACTTGAATTATCCAAACGTGGAAAACATGAAGAATCAAAGACTACGAAGTACTGAGCAAAGAACTTAAACAAGAATTCAAGAACAATCTTATTATAATATCTGTTTGTATTCTGCGTAAATTGAGGTGACCTCCGTTAGGGGGAGATTTTTAGGAATTAGAAAATTCAGTCCTTAAAGTGTCGGTCACCTCAAGTATATGTATTCGTTAGAAAGCTCAGAGTCGTGAGACAAGTTATGTTATTAATTAGTTTGTTAAGTAACAACCGTGGAGGACGGACGGTCTTTACCTATGATGCCTGATCCACGCCCGTAGGTGGCGTATTTAGTAAGACACTATAAATACCCTCTACCTCCCAAGGTAGAGGGTTGGAGCTTCAATACTATTTTTCTTTGTTTCACATAGTTCCCAACTGTCTTCCCTTTCTCTCTCTAAAACTTTCTCTCTCTAAAACTTGTAAACGCCTCATGTGATTATGGTTTGATGTTGATAACATCAAATAGTCCTGAATATTAAGTGTCAATTTCCCCCGTTAATGCTCGTTATTTATATCATTTATATGGATTTACGCTTGTTTTCCATTATTTTACACTTTTAGGTAAATTACGAGTATTGGAGCTAAAGAGACGTGGAAATGGAAACATTACTTAAGATTTATCACAATATGCTTATTTTGAAGAAGTTACGGCGTAACTCATATCTCACACTACGCCGTAACTATTGCGTGACCTTAAGTCCAACTTATCAAAAGGTTACGGCGTAACTCCTCCCAAAGGTTACGACATAACTCCATTAGGTCAAAAGAGGTTCCACGCCGCTGATACTTACGCCGTAATTCTATGCATCACTTACGACATAACCGTGTTTATTGAAGACTACGGCGTAAACACTTATAAGGTTACGCCGTAACTAGCAGATCTAGTGCATTTACGGAGAAATAGAAGGTTACGGCGTAACTCATCTTTTGTTACTGCAACCCGTAGCCGGCCTATAAATATCCCACGAATTCCAAGATTTCAAAGCATCCCATTCCACACACAACACTCGAGAACGTGGGAAAATCTCAAGGAGGTCTAGGGAAGCATACCTGAGCTGTTTCCAAGGTAGAAGTCACATCATTACGATAAGCTTTAGCGTTTATTATTTCTTTTACTTTCAATTCATGTATTTCGTACCTTTGAGTATTGAATTGATGTGCATGATTAATATGAGCGGCTAAGCACCCTTTGGTGCTAGCCTAGTTATGATTCCTTAATTGTTTTGGTTGCGTTTACCTTTACTTCCATACAATTATTTCTAAGTGTATGCATGCATAGTTCTTTGGTAGTCACCCCTGGTTCGGTAGTTTTGAATGGCTTTAGAGGCCAATTGCCTTGGAGATATGACCAATCGACCCTAGGTGAGCGGACTGAGACGGTAAGGGTAAGATATGACCAACTAACGACCCTTTCTACTTGTGCGATTTGACCAACTGATCACCTACCGTTTGATGAACTTAAGAATCGGGGGTGTAGTGTCTAAGTTCCTAATAGCCGGGCATTCACTATTTAGAATCTAGCATGTAGCGGTACTTAATGACTCGGCTTAGGGACCAGGAACAACAGACTTATGACGGTGCTACCTGATTTCGTGGTGGCATCTTTGTAGATAGGTTAGGGCGAATTGACCAAATGCTGTCCTCTCGAATTTGACCCCACCTGAAGTAATTGGAAGTAGGTAGACGTAGACATAACTAGTTAGGAGGATTAACTAGGTTAGCACCACTATTCCTCTATTGATTTTCCTTCTACCATTTATTTGCTTTTATATTCTGCATTAGTAGTTTAATTAATTAAAACCATATCAAACCAATAATATTCTGTGATAATTAGACTTAGTAATTATCCGACACACATAGCTCTTGGGACGACCTCGGCTTTACCATTTACTACACTACACACGACCGGGTACACTGCCCATTAGTGCATTAGGGTAGACCATAGGTATAGCGAGACACTATAAATATTAAGACCTAATCAGTAAAACCTGCATCAAGTTTTTGGCTCCACTGTCGGGGAGCCATTTTAGGATTTCATATTAAGTCTGTTTTTAATTTTCTTTCTGATAATGTCAGGATACAAGACTCGCAGCTCTAGGCCGTTTCTGGCTACCCCATTTATTGACCCGGAGAAGCAATTTCGGAAAAGAGGATCTATTCTCCGGTTCCTATTCACAACATCTTCTCATTTTACGAATCGACCGATCGGACACGTAACCTGAGGTCATCAATGAAAGTAATATCAATGACCTTACCATGCAAAGAATATTTGGACCGACCAAACGATAACTGCCAACGAAGCTTCACTAAGGATTCTCCTACCTAAAAATACTCCATCCCAGATCATATTATTCGAGAGTTACACGAGCTTAAGTTTTCTGGAGACAAAGATGAGGACGTCGAATCACGTAGATGAAGTTCTCCACTTATCCTCCCTTTTCAACGCCGGGGTACTCCTAGTTACTCGGTCACCACGCAAGGATTTTTCCTATGACTCTCACGAACAACAAAAGATGGTATAACAAACTTCCTAGTAAAAGTAAAGAAGCATTTGGAAAACTAAGAAAGGAGTTCGTCCAGCAATTTTGCCCTCCTTCTAAAATGGCTAGGCTTCTTGGGAAAATCTATCAATTCGTGCAGATTGGAGAAGAAACGTTGTACCAAGCGTGGGAAAGATTCATTGAGCTTCTCTATCGCTGCTCTACTCATGATTTAAACAAACATCGATCGTATAATGCGTTTTCTATCGGGGATTAATGCCAAACACGAGAACTCCTTGATTCACCAAGACCCATTCCTAGCATGACTCCTGACAAAGCCTTGGAATGTATTCGGATTTCAACATTGCTACAAGTGGCACATGGATATCGGATACTGGATCGAGAGATAACTTCGATCATAAGGTAATGAAGACTATAACAAAGCAAGAATATAATTACGGGGAAATTTTCGAAAAACGGAGATTGGAAAGAGAAGCTGAAGCATGTAGGGTTGAAAAGGTTAAAAGTGTATTTGAGACCGATTCGAGAACAATTTTGAGAAAAGATTCTCGACCACATCAAAGAATCAAGAGAGCGTGACGATAGGATTGAAAAGATGATGAAAGCATTCGTGGATAATACAGTCTCTTCTATTAAAATTCACGATGATAGGATAAAAAGATTAGAGAAAAGTGTTAGTTCATGTTCAGAAGCCATCTCTGATTACCTAGCAGCTCGGGAGGAAGAAGTTGTCCACACTGTAGAAACTATCCTCGAAGAACCTTTGACCTTTTCGTAAAAAGGTTGCGATGGATCAGATGGAGAAACTCACTTTTGGACCAAAATCTGCTGGTAAACCCTCCCAATGATGCTAATGATACTACGCGGGAATTAAGTTATGATGAGACTATTCGCCTCAACGAAAGATGCTCAACGGTTTTGAGGAACGAGCTACCACAAAAGGAAAAAGATCCAGGATGTTTTACTCTCCCTTGCTATATCGGAAGCTTGAACATGTGTAACGCCCTGGAAGATCTTGGAGCTAGTATTAGTATAATGCATCGTTCGATGTTTTTGCGTATGGGAATTGGCAACTTAAAACCGGCCAAGATGAAAATAAAATGGCCGATCGATCCATGCAATCGCCATTAGGAATTGTTGAAAATGTATTAGTGAAGATAAAGAGATTCCTTTTCCCAGTAGATTTTGTGATTCTTGATATTCCGAAAGACAACAAGATACCTGTCATTTTAGGAAGACTCATGCTTGCTACTGCTCACACTAAAGTGGATGTCTTTGCCGGAAAATTAACTCTGGAAGCTAATGGAGAGATCGCCACATTCGGACCTAATGAAAATTTGTCTACCCCAGAGAAGGTTTGTGCAATTGACCCAGTGGGGGATTTTGGTAAAGCCCTTGAAAAA
Organism: Chrysanthemum makinoi; assembly: GCA_910596185.1. Classification (NCBI taxonomy): domain Eukaryota; kingdom Viridiplantae; phylum Streptophyta; class Magnoliopsida; order Asterales; family Asteraceae; genus Chrysanthemum; species Chrysanthemum makinoi. The sequence continues at coordinate 112,824,299 of OU343218.1, forward strand.
TTTCTTAGCGACCCCTCGGATCCTGGAGAGGTGGACTCGGGGAAGGATTTTGATGTTTTCATGAATTTTGAGGAAGAAGATAACTTAGGATTAAGTGCTGAAGACCTCTCTAGTGCTGTCGAGATGACCCATAGGCAAGACAACCCTGAAAAAAAATCCTTGCAATCGGGCCAACCGCAGCTTTTATGAGATGGGGCACGAATCCATCATAGGAATCCCCACTATCCAAGATCTCATGCAAAATTGGGTTCATTGACTTTCACCCATTTATCGACACAGATTCCCCAGTCAATATTATCTCTAAGGAATGCTACAACCAGGTTATGGAAAAGGAGCTTGATTACAAAGGAAACAACTTCCTCGGGATAGCAACAAACATACGAAGTTTTTGTAGAACACACTCGTTTCTAGTCGACTTTGTGGTTTTGGATGATGTTAGAGAATTCGTGGCGACGGGCCGGACTGGGGTGATTTTCGGATAACCCTTTAAAGAAATATCTAGGCTTGATAAAAACGAGAAGGAAGGACTGGTTTGGTTAAAGATTGGCGATGATAAACTGCTTTTAAAATGCCAAGGACCGCCAATAACTTTAAAAATTGGACTAAAAGACAGTTGAGTTATGCTAGACCACCGCTTGGTATTAGTGAAGAAGATAAAACCAAAGGTTTTGATCCCCGCACAAAAGATCAAAAACTTTTACTTAGGGTGTTTAGAACTTGGAGATGGATACAAACGGGATGAGAATTTGATCACCTGGCTTCAACATGGAGATTGCCCAGTCCACGAGATGACGGAAAAACACTGGTAGCCCACGCTCCGAGTCTAACTTAAAGACTCGTAAATAAAGAAAGTGCTCTTTCAGGAGACAACCCGAATTATCCCTTTCTTTTGTTTTATTTCCTTTCTGTTGGGTTTTGTGTTTTCTAACCATTTTGCAGGATACAATGAAGTAATTACTGCAGCTTGCGACTGAACAGAGTTACGGCGTAACTCATCTTGGTGATTACGCCGTAACCATCATTTTCGCAGTAGAATTCTTGACGCATTACCAATTATGGCGTAATACCATCTCTGTGGTTACGCTGTAACTATTCACTTCAACACTCTCATACCAGGTTTTGCCAGTTACGGCGTAACTCTCTCATAGGAGTTACGACGTAACTCTCCTCTGCTTAAATTCTTTCATTTTAAAACACAGTAACCTTGTATTAGTTTTTAAATGAACTTTGTGGGTGTGTTCCCTGTAAACCCTCACGAGACTTCACTCTTCCACTTGGAACACCAAGTGGTTTAAAAGGCTTGTTGCATTCGCTAAATGTAACCGTGATTCCTACGAAAGTGAGTTAGGTTTATTTTTTTTTCATTTTATTTTTTTTAGAATTATGCTTGTCGGTATTGTGATTTCAGGGATTGAATTTTGTTCATGACGCTTAAATGAAGGCACGATCCTTTCTCGTGGGCCTTCTTCTCTTTGGAGCAAATTCAGAAGTTCTCGCCTAATTCTACCTTTCTATTCACCTTTATTTTAATGCCTAGTACAAAAGGGACTTTGTACAATTCAAGTGGGGGGACGGGAGTAGAATTATCTCTTGAACTTTATTTCGCCCTCATTTTTCTAGTTTATTTTGAAAAATTATGCCATTTTTAAAATTTTGACATGTTTTTCCGAACCTAACTAGATTAGACCTTAGCCGAGCACATACAACCCTTGATATTACATGGTAAGATTAGCCTTATCCGTTTCCTATATTTTACCCCAAATACACCAAATTATGAGTGTGCCAGTAGCTTCTAAACTTTAGAACTTGGCCTTTGCATCATTTCGAGACCATAGACGAGGTATGTTGAGTTAGCTCGATGTATTTGGACTTTTCAGTTTTAGAAGGCAGTATTATAGGATTATCACCCAAACAACCTACCATTGTGAGTCTATCGATTAGTCACCTCGACTTTTCGACCCCCATGTGAAACCCTTTGTTGCACTCCCTTTAGTGCAAGATACCCCTAGATACACTATTAGAGCCATTCCTTTCATTTTGTCACCCCAATACATTGTTTCGTTACACCCTTACACCTTAGCCTACCCTGTAGTCTTTATTTGTAATTGGGAAGTCATCATTTGCCTAAGTTCAAGGTTTGAGTGGAAAGGTTTGGAAATCACGCTTTCATCGACAAAAATTATGAAGATCATTAAAGACCCCCCGAATTCCCATTGTTCATCTCAAGTGGGGGATGTTATGTTATCATGTTACCTTAAAAAAAATAAAAAAAAAATAATAAAAAAAAAGAGTTGATTGAGTTATGATTTTGTATAGTGCGATGTTATAAGCACTATAGTATGAGATTTATTGTTTAGTATCGAGGAGGCCACCTCGGTCACATTTGAAGATTGGAGTTGCAGTTATACCAACTGAAGAAGAAAAGGTAGTGTGCCCATCACGACGTCCTCTAATGACACATCTACCTTACATTTCATGATCCGGTCTCTAGACTTCTAAGCTTGAACTTTGGGCGGACGGTAAGTGGTGATGACTTAGTTATAGATATAGACTACCTGCTTGTTTTTCATTTTACACCAATTATATATCCCATGTCTTATCCTACCCTTTAGTCATGAAGCGTGTCTAGGTGATGCAATGAGCAATCTTTGGTGTCTTGGCCATGGATTTGGTCATGTATCATTGATTTTGTCCACTTCGCCGTGACATGTTAGTAATGACGAGTCACCCCTAACCTTTGTCGTGTCTACCCATATTTCCTTCGAGAATTGTTTAGCCCTTAACTCTAGTGGTGGAGATTTGTGTAACCGCCAAGCTTATGATAGAATACATGCTATGACTGTGCGATTGAGTGATCACCACGAAATTGACACTTAGAATAGTTGAGAGATTTGAGTGTTTGTTCCCCTTTCGTGAGGTGTTCGGCTTTGTGTTATTCTAGCATAAGGGATTTGTAAACTCATATTTTCCGTGTTTTGGGAGATATCTTTATAGGAATCTATCTAATAAGGTCTACTTGAGGGCAAGTAGAGTTCAAGTGGGGGATATTTGATAACATCAAATAGTCCTGAATATTAAGTGTCAATTTCCCCGTTAATGCTCGTTATTTATATCATTTATATGGATTTACGCTTGTTTTCCATTGTTTTACACTTTCGGGTAAATTACGAGCATTGGAGCTAAAGAGACGCGGAAATGGAAACGTTACTAAAGATTTATCACACAGATGCTTATTTTGAAGAAGTTACAGCGTAACTCATCTCTCACATTACGCCGTAACTATTGCGTGACCCAGAAGTCCAACTTATCAAGAGGTTACGCGTAACTCTTCCCAAAGGTTACGACGTAACTCCATTAGGTCAAAAGAGGTTCCACGCCGTTGATACTTACGCCGTAACTACTGTATCACTTACGACGTAACCGTGTTTATTGACGACTACGGCGTAACCACTTATAAGGTTACCAGAACTAGTAGATCTAGCGCATTTACGGAGAAATAGAAGGTTACGGCGTAACTCATCTTTTGGTTACTGCGTAACCCGCACTGGCCTATAAATACCTCACGAATTCCAGCATTTCAAAGCATCCCATTCCACAAACAACACTCTGAGAACGTGGGAAAAAGCTCAAGGGAGGTCTAGGGAAGCATACGGAGCTGTTTCCAAGGGAAAAGTCACACCATTACGATAAGCTTTAGCTTTTATTATTTCTTTTACTTTCAATTCATGTATTTCGTACCTTTGAATATTGAATTGATGTGTATGATTAATATGAGCGGCTAAGCACCCTTTGGTGCTAGCCTAGTTATGAATCCTTAATTGTTTTGTTTGCGTTTACCTTTACTTCCGTACAATTATTTCTAAGTGTATGCATGCATAGTTCTTTGGTAGTCACCCCTGGTTCGGTAGTTTTGAATGACGATAGAGGCCAATTGCCTAGGAGATATGACCAACTGACCTTTTAGGAATTAGAAAATTCCATAGTGAAGTATCGGTCACCCCAAATATAATCTAGCATAAGTTAGCTCGTAGACATTACATTATTTCCTAGTTACTTAGTTAGCTATTTAGTTTAGTGCTACACCATGGAGGAAGGATGGGTCTTTACCCACTATATACCTGATCCACAGGCCGTCAGGAGGTCGTTTAGTTTGTAACCTATAAATACCCTCTACCTTGCAAGGTAGAGGGTTGGATGTTCACTTGGAATCTAACCTTCCATAAGTTTTCTCTTACTAGAACATTTCCCTCTCTCTCTCTCTAAACTTACTTGTACGCACCATTTGGATCATGGTTTAAAGTGTTTTTGAAATCCTATATCTACTAATTCGTATCAAGGGCCATGGTTTGATCACTCATCTTTCATGCTTTTTGTTTTGGTGGAATTCATAAGGTTTTTGGGGTATTAAAGGTTTAGGAGAGTTTGATTCATTTGGACAAATTCTAGTGTTAAAGTTTGAATTTTGCTTGTACTTTTGTGTTTAGGATCATCATATGTGTTTATGTTTTGAATTGGAAGGCTTAAATCATTGTGGTTTGGTTGTTTTTATTGATAAAGTGGTTATTTTGAAGTTTGTACGGCGAAGTTGAGTCTCGGATAGTTTGTTCTTCAAAGCGAGTTGCTTTATTATTGGATGCGAGTTGGTACATGCGACTTGGCTATTTAGCGAGTTGATTTTTATGCAACTTGGGTTCTAAGCGAGTTGTTTCTTTAAGTTTAATTTGAGATCTAAAGCGACTTAGCTATTAAGCGAGTTGTAAAGCTAGCGAGTTAATTTAAGCGACTTAGTGTTCAAGCGAGTTGATTGTGTTGCGAGTTGATACTAAAGCGAGTTGGCTATTTAGCGACTTGATTCATTAAGCGTGTTGACAATGTTGCGAGTTGATGCTAATTCAACTTGGCTATTTAGCGAGTTGATACCTTAAGCGAGTTGTCTCCTTGAGCGAGTTGGGTGTTTAGCGAGTTGATAACTAAGCGAGTTGTGTGTTTTACTACTTGTCTAATTTTAGACTTGTCACTTCTTCGTGATACATTCTTACGGTTGTTCTTTTGGTTTAGTAAAATCCCCGTGAAAGAATCAATTTCCCGGTTTAATCAAAGAATTGGAAAATCCCGTAGAACTTGTAATCATGGCAAACATCGTTCCAACTATTGTTTCTTCTGTTACTAAGGATGTTCATGCAGCTGGCTCAGATACTCTTTCACTCACAATGTCTTACATCACTGACCCTTTTATCTCCAGAGTGCTTGAACTCTATGATACCCTACAGAACAATGAAACAGGTTGTACTTCTGAAGATCCTACCTTGATTGACTCTACAAATTATGATCAAAACTGCTCACCTTTTGAGTCAAACTTCAACAAACCACAACTGTTAATGACCCATGATACAAAGCATTCGGAATGCAACATTGAGCCGTTTCAATTACTTCATCAAAGATCTTACACAACTGTTATCCACTCCTATGAGTCGAACATGCTGTGCTTTCTTTCGCCGAGACTTACCTACGTTGAAAAAGGCTGTGTTACTGAACTTAGATCAACCGAAGCTTCAAATTACCAATGAGAAGGTATTAATTGATGACTCTAATGCTGCACTTCAAGTTATCTACAGCCAATTTCAGCCATTTATCAAAGGGAATATTCTCTGACTTTGATCCATACATAACTAGAATTTCATTCAAGAAACACACTGGAATGGAAATTCATGAGTTTATCAACACATATGTCCAACTCATGAATAATGTGGAAGTCTACATTAAGGATGCTACTCAAAGAAATGATTGTCTGAATGAGTTGAATGAGAGTCATGGAAAATTAAAGGAAATGTGTGATATTTTGGGTAATGGTTCAGTTGAAAGAACGAATAATGCTGATGCTGACTGCGGAATTTCAGATACTAAAATGAATGATGTAATTGGTTGCACTGAACACAAAGGCTCAGAGTCGGACAAACTTGAAACTGCTTTCATGACAGTATATCCGGTTGTGCATAAGGTAAACACAGATGCCATACCAACAAATGAACAAGTGTCATGCACTGAGGTAATCTTAACTGACTCTATTTTTGATAATGATATCGATGAATGTGTCTTGGTTGAGTCTGAATCTAAAATCCTTAAAACAAATGACATGGTAACAAAAGGGGTTTATGATGAACTTTCAAACAAATACTCAATTGTTGAAAAACATTGTATTTCCCTAGAAATTGCAATACAAAAAAAGGAAGAAAGTTTTCGTGCTACAACATCTTGCATTAATCCGAAATTTCCAGAATTTCAAGAATTCTTTGAAATTAATCAATTGAAAACCCAGATTCAAGACAAAGACCCAATCATAAGCAATCTAAAATGTCAACTCTCAGATCTGCATAAGAAATGCGATCTTAGGATGAGCAATCCCATCCATGAGATGAGTAGTGAGCTTAAATCTAGGAATAATGAATCGGCTTTATGTGTATCCAACTTATTAAGAGAAAATGAGTCCTTGAGAAAGAACTTATTAGAAACAAATTACATTTTGGCTGACATTGATGCCCTCAAAGTCCAAATTCAGGATAAGAACTTCAATATTGTTGCCTTAAAAAACGAGCTTAGAAAATCTATTGGAAATAAGGTGAACACTAAGTTTGCAAAACCATCGACCTTGGAAAAGTCAACTGTTTAGAACAACTCAAAACATAACGTAGTTAGGCAGCCGAATGCTTTTAGAACTGAAAGATTTAAACAATCGAAATCTAGGCTTGCCTCCCAAGTTGATGCGAATACTGTTTTGTCAAAACCAGTCAGTTCACTACCTCGTTCCGATATGATGAATAACAAACCTCAGGTTAATGTTCAAAGTTCTAAGATCAGGAATACTAGGAGTTCATCTACTTCTCGTAAGAAGCATCAAATGGCAGATCAATCCCTTAAGAAACCCAATGTTTACAAAAAGACCAATTTTCATAAGTGGTATGTGCCTACACCCAAATCTACTAGCAGCTGTTTCCAATGGATTCCCACTGGCAGATTATTTAAGTTTACAGGATCCAAACGGTCTTACATACCTAGATCTTGCTTTAAGTGGATGCCCACAGGAAAACATTTCAATAATATTGAAAATAAAGGGATCCCTACTAATGATACACACAGATCAAACTGTACAACATCCAACAGTAAGATTACTCATGTCACTAACTCTTCCATTTACAATTCTACATGTACTTCTAGTGCAATGTGCTCTCAATCGTTTTCGGTACAATGCTCACCAATCAGAACCTCATGACTTGGTTTCCATCAGAGATTAAAAGTGCTTACTCAGGAGCTATAGCATGCCAGAATTGACGTACCATGTACTTTGACTCCTATTCAACTTGAATTAGGACTCGCTATTATTAATCTGTATATAAAAAAATAAAAATAAAAATTAGTGCACCTATTACATAAGTTTTTACACCTATTTTTACTCTTATTACATCTATTTTTTACACCTATTTTTACTCTTATTTCACTCATTCTTACACTTATTTCTGTCATCGATAACATCTACGACCCTAGAAATGTCATTCAACAATGTCACGGGATTTTAGATGAAGTTCGAACAGAGCAGTAATAACCTTTTACTTTATTTACCTTTTTAACTAATACTCTTGCTGTAGCAATCTCATAATAATATATCAATCAATGATTACCCTCTTCCTCGTATCATTGATTGAGGGGGAGGATTACCTGTAGCTGAATCAGTACATCTGCATGCTTTAATTTGAGTTCCTCGTATCTTTTATGCGTGGTGGTATGACATGCTAGTTGCTTGATAGTTGTATGTGAGTTGTTATGTTATATTAAGCGTGTTGCCATGTTTTGTCTGTATGCGAGTTGCGTTGTCAAGTAGAGGGACTTAAAGTGTCAGTCCCTATATCTGTGTACCTTATAAGCGAGTTGTGTTGACAAGCAGAGGGACTAATAGTGTCAACTCAGTACTAGTACTTTCCTATGTATGCGTGTTGTGTGTCATGGTCAAATCACTTTCACTTCTTGATCAAAACACGCATAAACTATTCTCTCTCAACTCTCATATAAGCAAGTTACATATTCAAGACTGCGTGGTAGGTTGTTTATGATATCTGATCATGTCTATCTTAACACATTGAAAAGATTTGTACTTAAACCATCTCGTTCTTAACCCCTTTGCAGATCTTGTCCCCTCGATTATTCTCATCTAAATCAATTGTTTGGACGCTAGGTTTGTATGTTTTTGATTAATTGTTGTTGATTGTAGCTTAGATACATTCAGTTAATGATATGACATACTTAGTTAATGTATGATAGATCCTTTGATTATGCGTATTGAGTGTGTCGTATGGGTAGGGTTGAGATATCACTATTTGGTTTGAATAGGGTGATTGGCATTCCTATTTTACTTGAATATAACTGTGTTTGAATATGTGTTCGTGGTGTCGAGAATCTAAATGGGTTACTCATGATATGTTATTATTAGCGAGTTGGATAGGTTTCTTGGATGCGAGTTGACGTGATGGATTGTTAAAGAAGTTATTATATGCGAGTTGGTATTGATTTTGTTTGAAAACGAGTTGCTATATGCGTGTTGCACTGACATATATATGCGTGTTATCGCTCATCATATGCGAGTTGCCATATGTGACTTGCTTTATTTCTATAATGCGTGTTAGCATATATGTTGACCATCCATTGTTTGACCAAAGCGAGTTGATGCATGCGAGTTTCCATATGCGACTTGCTTCTCATAATGCAATGTATGCGTGTTGTCTATGACATTGAATGTATGCGAGTTTCTCTGTAGTCTATGCGAGTTGCCTTTAGATGCGAGTTGCCTTATGTAGTGTGCATTTTCTCCTAAATGGTATCCTACACTCATAAGTTTCTGCATTCTAATCACATTTATCTATATGCTACATCCTATGTCTCCATATTTGAAACACAAAATGTTGGGTTATAATGTGGTTATAGTATGTATCTGTGACTTAACCTAACAATCTTTTCTTGGATATGGTTTGTGTTGTATGTGTATCCTTCAGAAACTCAATGGCTGACATTGCATCCTCCGATATTCACACTGCTTCTGCACCATCTGTCACTCTAACTGATGAAGAATTACTACCTCGTGCGGAATGGGTGTCAATTGCTAAGAGCAACTGCTTCTTAGATGTTGATAGAGGGCAACATAATCCTACTTACCGTCTGGCTGTCGATATCTTAAAGGAAACCAACTTCTTTAATGCACTAACCAAGCGTTGCACTATCCTATCCATCTATCTGCAGCAATTCTGGAAAACAGCATTTGGGATAAGATTTTGCATCATACTGTGTAAGCTCGATGACAAATGGTATGACATCTCGTTGAAACACTCAGAATGCTCTTCAGATTACACCAAGAAACCCTTCCAACAAATTCACCTCTCCACCCTCCATTCATGATATCTTAAACTTTGTTGATGAATTGGGATACCAGGAAAGAATAACCAAGATTTCATCACTCATCAATGCAGAATTACATCAACCCTGGAGATCAATCGTCACAATCCTCAATCTATGCCTAACCGGTAAAACATCAGAGACTGACAGAGTTCGAGCTCCCATTATGCAGATTCTATGGGTAATTGTCAAAGGGAAAAATGTTGACTTCGCTGAACTAATCTGGGAAGAATTCACCTTGTCTTTAGACACATTTATCTCTGATAGAATTAACTTTGAAAATAATGTTAAAGGAAGAAAGAGTCTTGGTAAAAGAGTGATTCCCAAGATCGATTCTCAAAACTCATTATCCATCATCCGCTACAAACTCACCATATCAATTCATGTAGCGAGTCGCCAAACATGAAGCCAGTGATAAATTCGTTCTTGGCAATCTTAAATATAGTGCCAGAGGTCATGACACGGAGATTTTTGGTATGCCGTTCCTTAAGCTTTGCTTAGTGAGAGAATCAAGAATGCTGATTACTTCAAGAATTATGTAAAGAAAGTCTCCGCCTCAACCGCTAACATCCCTAAGTCCACTTCCACTCAATCTAAATCTAAATCATCAGGAACTACATACTCAAGTCTTCCCAAGAAAAACAAGAGACCTGATAGCTCTGCATCTAAAGTCTCTTCTTACAAAAGCAAAGAGGAGAAAAAGAGACACGGCAAGGGTAATAATGAGGGATCTATGGTTCCGTGAAGAGAGAGAGTTGATTGATGAAGACGATGCCGCACTCCAACAACGAATTCAAGAAAGCCTTGATACAACGAGTCGCAAAGACCACCAGTGGGAGGAGTCACGATAAGGGAGCCTGAGTCAACAACTCGACAAATCAATCCTGTTACTCAAGACAAAGGTAAAGGAATTGTTGGAAGAGAAACAGAACAAGCTGCACACATGCTACTGAATATCTCTTCTCCACCTCCCAAAACGACGACCCGGTTTATCCTCAAGAAAAGAGATATTGTGTCATCCTCTACACAAGAGCAATCTGGGATGGATACTGATGTGACAGAAAGATCTGTTGAATCCCCTGTGTCCAGTGATGTCCAGGAAGATGATCGAGACTCCGCTTTCATTGAGATTCCAAGACTTGAATAAGTAAGTGATAAAGTTGAGCCATCTAAAGACCCACAAGAGAACCTTGAGCCAGATCTCAAGTACCTGTGCATCATGAAGAAACAAACATGTCTACAGGATCTCTTTCCTCTCTTAAGAATCTTGATCCTGACTTCACATACGGTGACCAATTCTTAAAAGACGGTCCTCGACATCGAATCGCAAAGCAAACAAATGAAAAAGAAGAAGTTCAGTCCATGTTTTCGGTCACAATTCAACAAGACTCCTCAACCGTTCCTCTAATGACAGCTCAAAAGGTCTCCATTGCTGACACATCTCCATCAATCACACCGACTATCGAACCGGCAATGACTACTGCATTTCCACCACCCAAACCCGCTGATAAGCCAATTCATGGCGTCACTGTCAGTGATACTGTCACTCCACCTGCCTCACCACCTCTTGCATCACCTCCTCCTGTCAAAACAACAGAGGAATTGCTTGAAGAGGCCATGTTACGCATTGCAACTATTGAGAAACATTTTCCTATAGCTGTCAACAATCTTGATAATCATGTCAAGAAACTGGAGAATCTTAATCTCAATGAAGTCGTCACAAAAGCAATAGAAGCTGATATTAAAGATGCAGTTGAATGGGCAATGAGGGCTCCACTTCTCCAGAGATTCAAAGATTTGCCAATCTCCGACATGA